>CM074721.1:468663379-469030879 GCA_037306005.1 Rhinophrynus dorsalis | reverse complement strand
GACCACTTTGATCAGTATTCTTTTTGTTCCCGTAGAGAAAAAAGGCTTTATAAAATATATGCCTCAAGGAAGATGCATTTTGTTCAAGGCCTATTTTATCCACCAATTCATCGAATTATCTTCCAAAAAGAAATGGTGCTTGAAATGGCATGGAACGCTAGTTTTTTTTCCCCAAAAAGTAATCAACCCATTGTTTTAGGAATAAAATGATTCCTTGTGACAAGGGCTGTAGTTTTAGCAGCTACTCTGACATTTTTGATGGAGACATCCTTAATAAAGTTACCTACTATTTGTGCCTGCCTGAGATATTTAGTTATACAAATACCCAAACTAGGCCTAAATTAACCTGCTGCAGACTCAAGATACCAGTGAAAGGTTGTATTAACTTTTTTTTTTTTTTTTAATCTTAGGATTGCTAAATCTTGTGACATCTTCTACTGGAGTAGACCACACCGGAGCAAGGTAAGAACATCACTGCCTAGTTAGGACAGGAAAATACAGGGGTGGAATGGTACAAGGTCTTTTTTTAAACTTCTTCCTGTCCTATCAAGGAGGCAGGAGTCTTTCAGTTGTGATACCTGGACACATGAAAGAAAGGTCTTTTTGTTTTCCATAGAGGAAGCACTGTCCCTTTAAATAAAGGCACAGCATGCATAGTTATAGAAAAACATTACATTATTGCCATCCCTTTAAATATGAAAAGGAACATACCTCATAAATTTATCCAACATGTCTTCCACCCACATGTACATACGCAGAAAGTTCAGCCCATAATTCCACAACATCTTGATGATATTAACCAGGAACCATTCACTTTCTTGAAAAACAAACTCATCTCCATTATAAATACCAAGCAAATTTCCTGATGGTGTGTGAGCAGAGAGACCTGAGGGGGAAAGGATCCAGCATAAAGACAGAACAATTAGATCAACCCATTCTTTTACCTAATTATAGTGTGTATATCTAGCTCAGGAGGCAGACAACCTTTGGCTGCCCAGTTGTTTCGGACTTCAACTCCCATCATCCCTGATGATGGGAGCTATACTCCCAAACAGCTGCAGAGCCAAAGGTTGCCTACATCTGACCTAGCTTAATACTAGGATAGGGCAACTTTTAGTGCTCAAGTTGGTGTTGGAAAGAAAATAAACATTCCGGTTTTAACTAGTAATGGACTGATTTTGGAGAAATGCTCATGAGCCCCAGTGGCATATTCGTAAATATACTTACCTGGAAACGCTCCATATCTGACCGAGAGATTGTGGTTTTCATACTTAAAAAGGGACAGTAATGTCCCCAAAAATTTTTAGTTATGTAGAGTTTAAAATATCAATATGCTCCAAACCCCATCTCTCAAAACGCTATGGTTTGGAGATATAGGGATTCAAAGTTCCCCCCTCCCTCCCCTTCGTACGACTCAAGGAGGCTCTGCAGCAGAGTCCGAATCTCGTTACTTAAAACGAATTAATTCATTGGAAAGGTCTAAATAGTGTGCCTGGTTTGCAAGCACACTTTGTAAATCTTTCCAATTAATGAATTATTTTTAAGTACCGCGATTTTAACTCTGCTGTAGAGCTGCCTGCAGGCCCCCGGACCAGCATCTCCTGCTGTCAGCTAGACACGGACATCAGGAGAAGGGGAGGGTGGGGGAACTTTGAATCCCTGTATCTCTCAAACCATAGCGGTTTGGAGCAATTTGATTAATATTTTAAGCTCTACATAACTGTAAAAAAATTTTGGGACATCAATGTCCCTTTAATTACTGGGTCTCTGGGGGATTTTCAGGGCTCCATGAGTTCCTCTGTAACCCCGCCCAGTTCACTGCTAGTTCTGGTCAATGTCTGCCCTGTTCTTCCTACTCTATTCCCATTTTAAGTGTAAGCCCCCACCTCCCAATCCCATCAACCCCAATCAAGCCCCACACACTTTATGAAGTAATCTCTTAATTTGGAAACTCCTACTCCCAGACCTTAGAGGACCTACAGGGGCTTCGGACATGAAGGTTCCCAGGTATGCATAAGGAATGTAAAGATGTGGACAAATAAATAACCACATTAATTTAACCCCTTGACGTCATAGTACGTCATGGGTCGATCTGAGTTAACGACCCATGGAGTACTATGACCCTCATGGAATTCCGGGCTCCCCCCGCGGCTGCACGCCGTTCGGGGAGTCCAGAATCGAAATTTAAAAAAAAAACAAAAAAAAAAAACTCTGTGGTCCTTTAGTGACTGCCACGTGCCTGCGCGGCCGGTCGTTAAGGGGTTAAGCAGAATCTATTTCCATGAAGGCTATTTCGGTCTCAAATATATAATGAAATGATTGCAATGAAGACCACTAAAGCATTCAAGGGGTTACATTTCATATTTAAATTAACTGGAATTTGGGGATTTTTTGTCTCCTACAATGCAGTTGGCTTGCCTCAAAATTTCTTGTCACACAAAAGCAAATGAGAAACTGCACTCAATAATAAATAAGGCTTTTTAGTCTGCTCAGATTTCAGGTATAATACATCATTTCACCAGTCCCCAATAGCTAAACTCCAGTAGCACTTTAGATAGGGACATTTGCATGGAAACCCCTTAGCAGAACCAGGAAGCATTGCCCAGCTGGACAGGAAGAAATGATGATCTAAGGGTCTTATTCAGAAAATGGTGAATTTCTGGAATAAACCAACAGCACAATAGGAAACGAACGATTCCCAAAATCCACATTCATTAAAATGTTTTTTTTAAATCACTGAATGCTAGAGAGGGCTCTCTCTAGCAGTTGGATTGCTCCAGAATTGGACCTCTAACTTGATGAATAAGGCCATATAAGACATATAGCGTGAAAAGGATACATATTAAACTGTACCTTCTTTAAAACAGTACTTACATAATTCTTTAATTAAGACTAGATCAAATAGAGAAGAAGAATAAAGTAAAAAAGGAACAAGACTCAATAATAACTCCACTTACTATTTCCAAACAATCCTAATGGCCCCTATGAGATTTGCCTTGTGCCTTTGATCAAAAGTTTACATCTTTATCCAGTCTTGGATGTTATGTCCATGCAAGCAGACATGCCAGTTGCTAGAAAGATAATAGGACCTCAGATTCTGATCACTGCACATGGTAATCTTAAAAAATTAATGACTACATGGGTGTACAAATACATTGCTTTTCCATGCATTGCACATCCCTTTCATCCTTAACCCTTTGAGTGCCAGAGGGATACACAACGCATTGCAAAACACTCAAAGGGTTAAAGATTTTAGGATTATGTACTCTTCCTGCTTCAGTATGAAAGAACGGACATGACATCCAGGACTGATTAGTGAAGTTATCGCATGAACAATGACCCATGTGTAAAATTCACACTGGCCATTGGGTTTTGCTGGTCAAAATATGGTATGTGGCTGGAAATGTTACTTTTCCTTTAAGAATTCAATTTCAGACAAGGATTGGCCTTATTTAACAGCTGCAAAACTGAGAGGTTTATTAAACCAGTTCTATAAGGACTGGACTTGGATACTTCCACTGCTGAAATACATCCTGTTCCAATGTTATAATAATTTAGACTGCTGTTTTGTGGTCTCTGGTGTCCAGAAAGTTCACCTACAGTTCATTTGGTATTCAGGCAGTTATTCTATTGCATTCTATTGGAGATCTGAGTTGCCAACTGCACCTCACTATATAATGTGATAATATGAATGGTTATATCTTGAATAAAGCAACTGTGCGAGAAGTGGGGGTAATAGGAAAACCCCTATAACAATGTTTTTCACTAAAAATAAATACATTTTTTAGGATTCTGTCCATGACTGTTTCCATACAATTAGTGCAGTTACAGAAATCCACCTCAAAATCACTTCACCTACTTCTTCCAGTTTTAGAACGGCCACACATACCGTAAAATCTTTCGTATAATACGCACAATTTTGCCCCTCTTCATCTTATGTAAAGTGTATGTGGGGGGGGGGGGGAAGTATTATACATGAGGGAAAAAAATAAAAAATCCACTTCCACACTGCTTCCCCCCTTACCCATAGCCTCCTGTACCCCTCTGTTGTCCAATTGCGGCAGTCTGACAGGTTCCCAGCGGGCGGCATGCTTGCATCTGCCGCCCGATTCCAGCATTGCCCTGTCAAGACATCTTTTGCCTTACCAATGGTAATGTCTTGTGAGGACAGGAGGCTATGGGTAAGCGGGGAGGAAGGGAGAGAATCAGTGTGTCAATGAGATTTTTTGTGTGTGAGTGACAGGGGAAAACAAGGGTGCGTATTATACATAGACACTCTTGTTTTCTCCTAAAATCTTGAATATAATGTACACCTGCGTATTATACCTGAGATTTTACGTTATATTTTTTGAGTTACAGGGCCCCATTTACAAGGTGTGCCTTATTATTCCCAGAGATTGGTGTGTATCCCAAGGGTCACATTCCATTAGCAGAATGTGTATACTCAGTGTGGGCTGTAAATTAAACTCTAGCCTATGTAACAGCTTACTGAAGTGGACTGGAAAATGCAAACAAGATTAATTACCTTTTTAACAGCTCCAATGAAATTGACCAGAAATTGTTTAGAATGTGTATGGGATCACCCTCAAAACACCAGAAGGGTGCTTCCAATGAGACGTGCAACCCCCTAGCATCCAAAGGGACCAAAAATATTTTTATCTTGCGGGATAATGTGACATAAATCAGGGACATAAAAGCGTAAATGAAATAAATAAAAAGTATAGACAATTCCACTTTACATATTCTGCTCTCACAGAATATATGAAGTCAGAATAAAAGATTACCTCCCTTTAAGATAAATAGGGGTTTGTTAATTAATTATGTTCAGAATTTCCCTTGGCTGCCAGCAACTCATTAATAAACAGAGCCAGTTGCATTGAAGTCTAAGGATTCACAAACTCATTTATACCCATTCACTGTCTCACACATGGTGTATGATCCACTTACCAAGCTCCTTTACAAATGTTTTCATGTGCAGATTTAGGGGATGTATGATTGCTCCCCCAGCCTCATATAGTGCGCCCTCAATTTCCACAGTAGCCAGCCGGCCACCCACCTCTCCCTTCTCATAGATGTCAATCTGGACATGTTTCCCAAACTTCTGGCGCAGGAAATATGCAGCAGATGAGCCTCCAATTCCAGCTCCCACAATTGCTAAGAAAGATATAGAGAGAAATGTTAGGACCCATATGCTGGACTCTTTTACCCCTTGGATATCAGCTTCACAATGGGCCGAGCACTCAAAGGGTGAAGGGGAGAATGTGAGTTGATTTTAGCAAAAGAAAAAAAAAATTAATTTATATAATTGTGTGTGTGTGTGTGTGTGTGTGTGTGTGTGTGTTCGTGTTCAAAGATGCCCTGACAATAATGCAGTATGCCACAGACTACTGTTGGACTCCCAGCAATTAGGGCTGGTTGGGGATTAGGAGAGTTGTAGTCCATAACAGCCAGAAGCCCACCAATTGACTGCTCTTGCCACAGTAAGTGCCTTTTCCATCTAGACAGGGCATCAACAATAATCAGTGTAGGTAGAAGGATCCATGTATATCCTACCAAGCCGTCACTTGCAATTCAGTATGTGAGCAAACACTTAGCATGCTTGTGCATTTTAAAGTGGAACTGTCATTTAGTAACAAATAAATGTAGGTTCTTTCCAAATCACCTGTTAGCCGTTTTTTTTATTTCATACAACAGTTTATGAGATTATAAAAATCCCCTTCTCAATAATAAATCCTTTTCCTTAATCCACTGGTGATGTTTCCTCCACCAAGAGGCAGAGCACTCAGTTAACTAAGCAAAATAACTAAACTCCTCCCACTCCCTTGCACCTAGTTTACTCACCATGTCTCATCCTACTGATTCAGTTACAAAAATTTACCAGGACAGAAGTCAAAAAACACCAAGGGAATGCCCCCTAACTGCCAGTAAAGACTCCTCTTTCATGTTCTGATGGTGGCTATGAAGATATTGCTTCACTTCAAGCTCTCCAGCAAACCACCCTCCAAGACGCACTGGCTCAGCAAAACAAATGATGTAGCACATGCTGAATGAATAGCAAGTTTATAAGATAAGGAAGTAAAAGGCCCAGCTTTTTGGACTATATGGGAGCCATTCGTCAACACTTTGTCTGGCACCCAGAAGTTGAACTTCATATTATGCATCAAATACACCTCCTGGTCACTAACCCGTTCACTCAGGGATGCATAAATTTACCAACACTCTGCAGGTGACTTATACGTAAGATTAGGGCCTATGTCCGTGGACCCTCTTACCTCAAACTCTTACCATCCTCATCGGGGAACTGATCTGTACCTTCCCATCCCATGGTCTTCCTCCCTTCACTAGCAGTACTTGGAGGTCTGACATTTCCTACTGGGCCTCCTGAAGGCACCTTATTCGCCCACTCCTTTTGAACAACTCTATCAGAGCGACACTATCAGCCAGCACCCTCTTTCGAAGTGGTACTCCTTTCTACTTTCACTACATACCCCAGTTAAGCAAAGCTATACTCATGTGACGCTTTACTTCTGTATTTTACCTTCTCAATAAACTTAAAAAAAAAAAAAAAACTATAAAATTGTCACTCTCCCTATCCTGTGCAGTTATAGTTTTCTCCAAGCTGTAACAGAAAGCATATGGTTAGTAACATGAGGAAGTTTATAATAATTTTTTTTTTTTTTTTTTGAAGACACAGGAGAAAAAGAAATATTGGTGAGTAAATGTCACCTTTTCTTCTTTGTCCTATCCCCGGCAATAAAATATGGCACTTCCAAAAGCAGTATCATAGAAAAAGAATATAGCCAAGGTTGCTCCAATTGCCAGGAGTTCTGGGAAAACCCCAAACAACCTCGGCACAGGCTTCAACAGACATGGAAACAGGAAGGGAGTGCTCAATAGTTCCGCCAAGCGAAAGACAGTCAGTCATCAGAAATTCGATAAAAACATCTATTTATATTTATCAATAAAATATAAAGATACCTCATACAAATAACTCAGAAGATGGTGTAAGGATCCGTTCAAGAGGAAGGTCGTGCTCATGAACTTATCCTTACACCATCTCCTAAGTTATCTGTATGGGCCATTTTTATTTATATTTATCAATAAAATATGGATGTTTTTATCAAACTGCTGAGGACTAGCTGTCGGATCCATTGAATGATCCCTTCCTGTCTTCTCTAAAAGCAGTACCATATGGAGGAGGGGAGAGAAAAAAAAATATGAGATATGTGTATTACACTTAAAAAGGTCATAAATACAGCAAAGATCCTGCCATTAATCTGGAACTACTGCTTGCAGTACTTTTCTCCCAAAAAACTTTGCTTTTGCCAATGCCAGCACATCCAGCTGATAAAGGTCTTATAAACGTGCAAAGTGATGATCAAGCGGCTTCTTTACAAGTAGCTAAAGCCTTTTGTGCCCATGACTCTGAGATGGATCTTGAAGAATATATTTTGATTTTTATGGTTGGATCTTTACCTGCTGTTCCCTTGTGTTTCCAAAGAAACAAACAAATAATTCACCCAACTTTCTAAAGTCCCTGGTTCTGTCCAGGCAAACTAAAAAGCAACTAACCATATCTAAATGATAAAAAAAAACTGTTTTCTTTGTCATTCCTGAGATTCGGGCAAAATGATGACGAAGATGAAAATGTGAAATGACTTTATATGTAAATTATGGTTTTGTTTTTAAAGGAGCAATAAACTTTTTTATGAAAAAACAAGTATTGTAGGGTATTTCCTGTTGAGTAACATAAGGGTGCTCCCACTGCTGACATGCATATTTGCAGAGTTATTACAGTTTAAACCCCTGTTTATTTACATTAGCAGTGCCCTCTAGTGGTCAAATTCCAATTAGTTATCCTGTTACATACAGAATGTGATGGAAACTGCCTGTCACTTCCTGTCAGTTAGAACTATCAGGAAGTAACAAACAGTAAATTCACTTCCTGATTATTAGAACTTTTGTAAATCAACTGACAGCAGTGGGATTCACCTTGTTTTCAGCAGGAAAAGCTCTAGAACATATACATTTTCATAAAAAAAGACGTTTACTGCTCCTTTAAAACCACCTTGTCCTGATGGGTCTTCAGAAAAGGGCTACAGCAAGAAAGGGTTTGTAAGTCACTTACCCTTCTTGCAGAGGTTATAGCTGTGAGAAAGACCACCCTGAGGGTGAGATTCTTCAATAAAATAGCTTGTATAGGTTCAAATTCTTTGCAAACCAATAGCTGATTGAGAACTAGAGTTCAAGCCTAAGGCGGCACAATTTCTCTTATGGTTGACTTAGCCTTAGATATATCTTTTATGTAACTTTTTGCCAAGTAATTTTCTGCAAAAAGAGTGGCCAGGATTGGATAACGGCTTATGTCTACAATAAAGTTTATCTCCTAGTCTTCTCTATTGTTTGTATAATACTTTGCGCTATGTTTAACTTACTGTTCTGTTGCTCTAAAGATATTCAATGTAAAAGAATTACAGCTCCTCCCCTTCTGGCCACCTCCCCTTAGAGCTGTAATCTGGTCATGGGACTGGATGGATGTAGCAAAGGACAAACTTTAGTCAGTAAGGAAAACCCTGCTCCTCTTGACAAAGGAGGGCAGGATTTTCCTTTGCTTACTGAAGATTGTCCCTCACTGCTCTCTATCCGGACCACACTTAGATGCGGCGTGATGCAGCCAGAAGGGGCAGCAGGGGGACCCTTTTACATTGAATATCATTTGAACTACAGAACAGTAAGTTATTAAACATAGCGCAAATTGTTATGCAAACAATAGAGAAGACTCGGAGATAAACTTTATAGCAGACATTACTATCCCTTTAAACTTTTATCCCCCAGGGTAGGTGGGGCCGAAAATAACTGCAGTAGGTGAGGGAGAATGACCTTTTATAGATTTGGTCTTGCCAAACAACCATGAACAAAACAAGAGTTTATGTAAGTTGTATGCAATCCATAGCTAGAGCTGCTTTTATTATGAAACATTATTATTCCTTTAAAGGGATAGTAATGTTGGAAGTTCAGCTCCAAGTCTTTATACTTTTTCTAAAGCATTGTGCTATATTTTAGCACTTACAGTTTTGTAGTTCAATAACAATTCAAACAAAAAGGATCCCCCTCCCGCCCCTTTCCCCTGCGTCACGCTCTCTGTATGCGTGGTCTATTGAGAGTGGTGAGGGACAATCTTCAGTAAGCAAAAGGAAAATCCTGCCCTCCTTAGTCAAGTGGGGCAGGGTTTTCCTTATACTTACCGAGTTAAGATTGTCCCTCGCCACATCCGTCTGGTCCCACAACTAGATTCCAGATTCAGTGGGAGGCGGCCAGAAGGGGCATTGGGGAATCCTTTCTGCATGAATTGCTATTGAACTGCAAAACTTCCTTCAGGTCCTCAAAAGGACATTATCATTATCTTCAATTAGCAAGTACTCACAGGGCAATACTGGAAATGGACAGAAAATGTAAGCATGCCACCCGCTGTGAATATATAACAGTTGACTCCGGAAGGGGGTGAGTGAAAGCTGGGAGTGCATTGAGGTGGGTGGAGGGAGGAATCAGACCCCCACAAAAAATGTTGTGAGTAGAGGGTGTGTGTTATACATAAGCACACTTATTTTCCTCTAACATATTGAGTATAATTTACACCTATACACCGGTGTGTATTATACCAGAGATTTTACGGTAATACCATCTGACCTTTCCACTGTGAAATCATTGTCATGGTGACTCATTGAATGATTACACAGCACAGTGATTATTAATAAGTAAGAAAAGTCACTGTGCCAGAGGTACCAAGAGAAGTGGAAAGGTTGTGGGGTAAACCAACTGCATAGTTATCAGATAAGAATTCCCACTGTATTAAATAAGGCTTTTAACCCTTTGCAATGCATTGCATACCCCTCTGGCACTCAGAGGACTAACCCCTTGAACACTGGTGACATCTAATGCATCTGAGAACTCTCCAGAATTCAATGGGATAAAACACAGTCAACCTCCATTTTGAATTTACATATTCTGCAAGTGAATAATACATAAAGTCAGACTGTCTATAGGTTGTATTTATTTTTTCCATCTTAAAGTGGAACTTTCATGCAAATGAAAGTGCATCCCAAATCATTATTCACATAGCGACACACATATCGATACTTTTATTATCCTGAATAATTCTGGCATTATAAGAAATCCTACTTGTTTAGAGACTCACAGGCAGGCATCAGTGCAGACATCTTGCTGAAGAGGTATCTGTGAGTCTGCGCTGTCCATCCAGGTCTCCTCCAGGATTGGTGAGGGGGAGTTGCATTGTACCTTAAGGTACAGGAAGTGACTGACGGTGCAGGCGCACAGATGCCTCTAAAGCAGGATTCATGCCAGTGAGTCTCGAAACAAGTTGGATTTCTCAGTAATGCCAGACTTATTCAGGATAATACATGTATTGATATGTGTATTGCTATGTGACTAATGATTTGCAGCAGAGCTGAGATCTCGTTATAGATCCAGAAATCCTTCACTAAAATGGTCTTCTACGTGTGATGGCAAACCAAGCACACGTAGAAGACCATTTTAGTGAAGGATTTCTGTTTCTATAACACGATCTCTGGACTCCTGCAGAGCCGCCGCTTGCTCACTGAGAGGATTCCCCGGCTCTCAGCTAGAACGCTGACGTCAGGGAAAAGGCAAAAAGAGGGCACTTTGAAAGTGGATATCTCTCAAACCATAAAGGTTTGAAAGATGTCGCTGGTATCGTTGAATTCAGAATTAAGGGCTACAACATGAAGGATAGTAAAAATGAGGTATTACTATCCCTTTAACACTATCCTTGCAACAGAAAAGCCAGGTTCCACTACACCACAAACAGCTGCAAGGATAGTGTTACATTATATCATTCCCCCCTGCTTTCAAAGTTCCCGACAACAGGATTTCAGAGAGCTCACCGTCACAGAGATCTATATATATTTAAGGGTTACAATGTCAAGATGATTAAAAAAAAATTAGTAAAAAAATAAGGAGGTTAAAGCACCCATTTAAATCAATGGGAAATAGGTTGAAGCCTGTTTATCAGGTCAAGGTATAACTGTAGCTCCAGTTCTGGTGTCAGGAAGCTCTGCTCAGTGCTGTCTCTAGTGGTCAGGACTTGGTATTCAGATATCTGGTAGCATGTGTTTTATGTAATACACCTGCAACTGTATAGTGTGTGTGTGTATGTGTGCTGGAGTTATGCACCTACTTCCACTGTGTGTGTGCTGGAGTTATGCACCTACCTCCATTGTGTGTGCTGGAGTTATGCACCTACCTCCATTGCGTGTGTGCGGGTGTTATGCACCTACCTCCATTGCGTGTGTGCGTGTGTGTTATGCTCCTACCTCCATTTAGTGTGTGCGCGCGTGTGTGTTATGCACCTACCTCCATTTAGTGTGTGTGCGTGTGTGTTATGCACCTACCTCCATTTAGTGTGTGTGCGTGTGTGTTATGCACCTACCTCCATTTAGTGTGTGTGCGTGTGTGTTATGCTCCTACCTCCATTTAGTGTGTGTGCGTGTGTGTGTTATGCTCCTACCTCCATTTAGTGTGTGTGCGTGTGTGTGTTATGCTCCTACCTCCATTTAGTGTGTGTGCGTGTGTGTGTTATGCACCTACCTCCATTTAGTGTGTGTGATTGTGTGTTATGCACCTACCTCCATTTAGTGTGTGTGTTATGCACCTACCTCCATTTAGTGTGTGTGCATGTGTGTTATGCACCTACCTCCATTTAGTGTGTGTGTTATGCACCTACCTCCATTTAGTGTGTGTGTGTTATGCACCTACCTCCATTTAGTGTGTGTCTGTTATGCACCTACCTCCATTTAGTGTGTGTCTGTTATGCACCTACCTCCATTTAGTGTGTGTGTGTGTTATGCACCTACCTCCATTTAGTGTGTGTGTGTTATGCACCTACCTCCATTTAGTGTGTGTCTGTTATGCACCTACCTCCATTTAGTGTGTGTGTGTGCGTGTGTGTTATGCACCTACCTCCATTTAGTGTCTGTGTGTTATGCACCTACCTCCATTTAGTGTGTGTGTCTGTGTGTTATGCACCTACCTCCATTTAGTGTGTGTGTCTGTGTGTTATGCACCTACCTCCATTTAGTGTGTGTGTCTGTGTGTTATGCACCTACCTCCATTTAGTGTGTGTGTCTGTGTGTTATGCACCTATCTCCATTTAGTGTGTGTATGTGTGTGTTATGCACCTACCTCCATTTAGTGTGTGCGGGTGTTATGCACCTACCTTCATTTAGTGCGTGTGTGTTATGCACCTACCTCCATTTAGTGTGTGTGTGCGTGTGTGTTATGCACCTACCTCCATTTAGTGTGTGTGTCTGTGTGTTATGCACCTATCTCCATTTAGTGTGTGTATGTGTGTGTTATGCACCTACCTCCATTTAGTGTGTGCGGGTGTTATGCACCTACCTCCATTTAGTGTGTGTGTATGTGTGTTATGCACCTACCTCCATTTAGTGTGTGTTATGCACCTACCTCCATTTAGCATGTGTGTGTGTGTTATGCACTTACCTCCATTTAGTAAGTGTGTGTGTTATGCACTTACCTCCATTTAGTGTGTGTGTGTGTGTTATGCACCTACCTCCATTTAGTGTGTGTGTGTGTGTGTGTGTTTTATGCACCTACCTCCATTTAGTGTGTGTGTGTGTGTGTGTTTTATGCACCTACCTCCATTTAGTGTGTGTGTGTGTGTGTGTGTGTGTTATGCACCTACCTCCATTTAGTGTGTGTGTGTGTTTTATGCACCTACCTCCATTTAGTGTGTGTGTGTGTGTGTTATGCACCTACCTCCATTTAGCGTGTGTGTGTGTTATGCACCTACCTCCATTTAGTGTGTGTGTGTGTGTGTGTTATGCACCTACCTCCATTTAGCGTGTGTGCGTGTGTTATGCACCTACCTCCATTTAGCGTGTGTGCGTGTGTTATGCACCTACCTCCATTTAGTGTGTCTGTGTGTTATGCACTTACCTCCATTTAGCGTGTGTGTGTGTTATGCACCTACCTCCATTTAGTGTGTGTGTGTTATGCACCTACCTCCATTTAGGATGTGTGTGTGTGTGTGTGTGTGTGTGTGTGTGTTATGCACCTACCTCCATTTAGTGTGTGTGTGTGTGTGTGTGTGTTATGCACCTACCTCCATTTAGTGTGTGTGTGTGTGTTATGCACCTACCTCCATTTAGTGTGTGTGCGTGTGTGTTATGCACCTACCTCCATTTAGTGTGTGTGCGTGTGTGTTATGCTCCTACCTCCATTTAGTGTGTGTGCGTGTGTGTTATGCTCCTACCTCCATTTAGTGTGTGTGCGTGTGTGTTATGCTCCTACCTCCATTTAGTGTGTGTGCGTGTGTGTTATGCACCTACCTCCATTTAGTGTGTGCGCGTGTGTGTTATGCACCTACCTCCATTTAGTGTGTGTGTGTTATGCACCTACCTCCATTTAGTGTGTGTGCGTGTGTGTTATGCAACTACCTCCATTTAGTGTGTGTGTTATGCACCTGCCTCCATTTAGTGTGCGTGTGTGTGTGTGTGTGTGTGTTATGCACCTACCTCCATTTAGTGTGTGTGTGTTATGCACCTACCTCCATTTAGTGTGTGTGTGTGTGTGTTATGCACCTACCTCCATTTAGTGTGTGTGTGTGTTATGCACCTACCTCCATTTAGTGTGTGTGTGTGTGTTATGCACCTACCTCCATTTAGTGTGTGTGTGTTATGCACCTACCTCCATTTAGTGTGTGTGTGTGTGTGTGTGTGTGTGTGTTATGCACCTACCTCCATTTAGAGTGTGTGTGTGTTATGCACCTACCTCCATTTAGTGTGTGTGTGTGTGTGTTATGCACTTACCTCCATTTAGTGTGTGTGTGTGTGTGTGTGTTATGCACTTACCTCCATTTAGTGTGTGTGTGTGTGTGTGTGTGTGTGTGTGTGTGTTATGCACTTACCTCCATTTAGTGTGTGTGTGTGTGTTATGCACCTGCAACTACCTCTGTATGGTATGCTTGTATGATATTTACCTACCTTTGTACAGTGTGAATTATGTGATACACATCTACCTCTGTATAGTGCGTGTGTGTGTGTTATGTACCTACCTCTGTAAAGTGTGTTATGTGATATGCTTCGACCTGTGCATAGTGTGTGTGTTAGATCTCACGGTGTTGTATAAATATTTGTAATGTTGGGTATGACAAAGGAGGACATTTTTTAGACAGTGGCATGTTGGGCTATGAGAGGAGTGGAAAGTGTAGACTAACTGAGAGACAGTCTGACACCATACTTTGCATAATCCCATCCAGGTACATTTACATAATGTGATAAGCAGGATACGGCTCTCCAGCTGGTGTTAGACTCAAACTCCCATCATCCTCAGCTAGAAGCTGGAAGGCTGAAGGTAATAGGGATTGCAGTAGAAACCTATCTGGGGAGCCACAGTTGTAGGCCCCTTGTTTTACCTACACTATCAAAACACCTGACAACTGCTGGAAGCAAAAAAGTCCATAGAAAAGTGCATATTTATGTTTGAAGTAAGTGGCGATTGTGTGTGCATGTATTTTACAAAAGAGTAAGTAGTAAATTGGACAAGGGAATTGCTGTTGATGTAGTATATTTGGATTCTGTAAAAGCCTTTGATACTGGCCCTCACAACAGGTTATTCCATTAATTAAAAGGCATTGGTTTGGGCGGTGTTATCTGTACATGGATAGGGAACTGGTTAAATGATAGATAGCAAAGAGTTGTTGTAAATGGAACCTTTTCAAGTTGGTCTAAAGTTGTAAGTGGGGTGCCACAGGGTTCAGTCCTGGGTCCAATGCTTTTTAATTTGTTTATTAATGATCTAGTCATGTGAAGTGAAAATACAGCCTCAATCTTTGCGGATGACACTAAGCTGTGCAAGGAAATACATACAGGGCTGGATGTTTTTTCTCTAAAGAAGGATTTAGATAAACTGAATGAATGGGTAGAAAAGTGGCAGATGACATTTAATGTAGATAGATGTAAGGCTATGAATTTGGGCTGTAGAAACAAACATGCTACATACACTCTAAATGAGAAACAACTTGGGGAATCCTCATTAGAGAAAGATTTAAGAGTCCTGATAGACGATAGACTTCACAGCAGTGTGCAGAGTCAAATAATTACCCAATGAGTTATTTATGCAAAGAGCTGAGCTAAGAACGAGAGGTCATCCATTAAGACTAGAGGAAAGGTGCTTTTTACTAAAACAAAGGCAAGGATTTTTTACAGTAAGGGTGGTAATGCTATGGAATTATTTCCCTCGGGATGCTGTACTTGCAGATTCTGTAACTGCTTTCAAAAAAGCAATGGATGCTTATCTAGCACAGAACAATATTGAGAATTATGACATATGCTTTGATGCATATGTTCCCTGGATCGACAACCTATCAGATTGCCATTTGGAATCAGGAAGGACTTGGGGCTAAATTGGAAAAGGTTTCAGAGTTTTGTTTTTTTTGCCTTCCTCTGGATCAACAGAGGTGTTTTGGCATGGGCTGGACCTGACGGACGCATGTCTTTTTTCAGCCTTGTCCAGTATGTTACGTCCAATCCTCTCTACCTTCCAAGACAGTTAACCCTTTAAGTGTCAGAGGGGTATACCCAGCTTGCACTCAAAGGGTTACTATGGACCTGTTACCCAAAACAAGTTTAGTTTCTTTTGCAGATAATTAAAATCTGCCTATATGTTTTTATAGACCGTTTTGTATAATTAGTTATTGAGAAATTAACCTTTATATTTTTATGTCTGAGTCAGACACGTCATATTAATTCCCTTCACAGTATATTAATTAGTTCCCTTCAGGCTAAACATATCATTTGCTGTGACTTTAGAAATGCTCCCAGCGTGTGGACTAGATTAATTCATTGCAGTGTATGGTAATATTGGTCCTGAACAGATACTAATTAGCATAGTATGGCCCGAACACATAAACGTTAACATTTCAAAAAACTCTATCAAACACAAACAATTAGGAACTGCCCATATGTTGTACTAATCTGAAAATGAACTAAGCTTCTCTAAAGACAACAGCACTACCATAAGGAACTCAATGAAATATTAGCCTGCCACAAGTTACTGTGGGGTGAAGAGAAGTGTCAAGGATGCAAAGTGTAAAATGAGGTGTAAAAAAAGTCCTATTATTTTACCTGCTTAGTTTTTCCTGGATCCAAAGTAAATACCAGTGCAGACAGGGTCAAAGTTTATCCCTGCCCAACCTTTCTGCAGACTATCAGCCTTACTTCTTCCACAAGATGATTACCAGCACCCCGCAGACCATCATACGCTTTCCCATGTCCCCAGTATGATCACCCCATCTTGTTTCCTTACATATCCCCCTTCATATATTGCTTCCCCCTCCCTCTCAGCAGATTATCGCCCTCTTGCACATGATCTTTCCTATGTACTTCCCCTTACTATGTAGAAATCACCCACTACCCCACTCACAATATGTGACTCTCCAGCTACTGTTGAACTACACTCCCATAAACCTCAGCTAGCCGACAGAAGATGATGGCAGTTATAGTCCAAAAAGCAGCAGAGTGAGCCAGACTTTGAGTGCTCCAGGTACAGACCCTTTTAATTTTCGTCTGCAAATAATCAATCCCTCATCTCTATTCATATTATTGCCGCTATCTTCTCACCTATCTTACTGGGTGGATTCCGCAGCTCCTCTGCTGTCCCAGCCTGGTGGGTGCACAATATGAAGCCAAAAAGAAAAACGGCAAAACCTGGTGTTCGCTGCATGCTGTCCTACAGTACTTCCTTATTGCTATACTCAATACGCATGTACTGCTTGTCTCCCCCTGCTGCTCATCTATAGAATTACACCACCCTTCACTGAGCTAAATGGATCCTAAGGACTAATTTATAAAAGCTAACTGGAGCTAGTCTGAAATAAACCAACTGCACCATAGGGGGTAAATAAAAAACCTGTTAAATTAAATTGGGATTTTAACATCTTGAATGCTAACCAAGTCTCCAATGGATTTTGAAGCAATACATTGGAGACCTTGCTAACATTCAGGGCTATTCAAGAGCATGGGACTTTAGGAATTTTTATTTGTCCTCTTTGGTGTAGTTGGGTTATTCCAGAATAACTCGATTTATTTTCTCAATATGGGCCATTTGTACAAAAAAATGAAAGGAGCCAAATTCATTAAACTATCACATGCTTCTGGCCAGCATTTGTAAAAATTATTTCTAAGGTAAATAACATAGTAACATATTTGATGAGGCGGAAAAAAGACATGCGTCCATCAGGTCCAGCCATGCCATATCACCCCAAATCACCCAAATATTTATACATATGTTTTCCCTATTCATCTAAAGGCAGCTGCGCATGACCACTTGACCCCTTTCTGTTTATACAAGTGATAACCGCATTGAATGGCATGATATGAGCTTCAGTAAACTGAACTGAATAGGTTCTAATCTCTCAACAATTGTTTTCCATTTTTAACCCCTTAACGACCCATGACGTACAGGTACGTCACGACTGGATGTCCCTAAAGGACAAAGGACGTACATGTACATCATGGAATTCCATGTCCCCACGTGGCTGCATGCTGTTTGGGGAGTCTGGAATCAAATGGGCAAAAAGAAAAAATGTTCAGTGGGCGTTAAGTGACGTCCGGGTGCATGCGAGGCCGTCGTTAAGGGGTTAACAGGCCTCCCTACCTCCCAACATTTCAGATAGCCAAATATTTTAATTGATGTTGCTGGGGGTGACTCGTGGGTAGGACATTACCAAGAATTAGGGTTGCCACCTTTTTGTAAAAAAAATACCGGCCATGACATTCTCTCCATAGATTTAACATTGGACAGAAGCCAATTTTTTACCGGCCTGCCAGTAAAATACCGGCTGGGTGGCAACCCTACCAAGAATGTTTTGGCAGTTTCATGACCTATTGACACGTCTTTGTGCAGATGACTAAATGATTTAAGGCAAGACCAAAGTATTTTATTTACGCAGACTAATTTACAAGCACATCTACTGAAGTTTACGCAAACAATAATGTGAGTTTTACTGCTATCGAGCAATGTGATACACTTATATACAGAAACACAAACAGGGGAGAAAGGGGAGTGTCCCTTGTGTGTAATCTTCAAACACCAAAAACCACCACCACAACACCCAGTGGTGGCATACATAACCCACAGCATTAATGCTTATAATATAAGCAATATCACTGAGATCTCAGAGCTGCACCTCCATAGCACTCGTCCCCACCACAGCACAAACATGTACATATAACAAAAAAACAAAGATAAGGGAGCTCAAATAGTGTAATATGTTCAATATCTCCAAATCTCAGAATATCAATAGATATACTCACAATCTGTGATGATCAGAGTTTTAACTCCCACATATTGCGCAGGTAGAGATCACTACCCTGTCTCCATCCAGCTATCCAGATCACCTTGAAGGAATACATACAGCTGCTCACGTTGATAAAAAAAAATATTTTAGTAAATTATGAAAAAAGGTACATAAAGTATGAAATACCATCAATAAGATTCAATGTCAATATGGCCCTCTGATGCATTTCACAGCCTATGGCCACAAATATGTTTGCTTAATATGTTTGGGGTAAAACTCTGGCCATCACAAATTGTGAGTATATCTATTGATATTCTGAGATTTGGGAAGATTTGGAACATATTACACTATGGAAGCCCTTTTCTTTGTTTTTTTGTAATATACAATATACACTTATATACACACCACACAGTCTGATCGCCTGAAAAGAGTGACAACAGGGTGGGAAAAAGAGACAGAGGGATTTGGGTCCCACCTAAAGAGTGACACTTGGGAAGTGTGGGTCTGATAAAAAGTGCTCACTTTTACCTTTTATTTTGAAAGATTTTAGCACTTTCTCACCCAAGAAAAACAGCGAAAAAAGGCTCTCTAGGAGTACATCATATTTTAATGAATTTGAGTCCCTTTCGTTCTCTGGAGTTAATGGCCCATTATCCCCACTACGTGCAACGCATTGATATGTGGGTGACCATATTTCCTTTCTGCCATTCAGGATGAGACAGAAGAGGCAAAGTACTTCTTGGTTCTAGTGTGCCTGTGCAGGTAGTTTACAGGTCATGTGACATAATGCGACCACACACAAACACACACACACACACCTACATCACTGTATGTCAGTGCACTTCCTCTGGAGTAACACAGGGTTCTAAATGCTAGCATAACTTCCGAATGTCCCTCTTTAAGAGGGACAGTCCCTCTTTGAGACCCAAATCCTTCTTTCCCTCTTTCCCTGTCTGGGAGATCAGACTGTGTGGTGTGTCTCTAAGCATATCATATTGCTCTGCAGCAATAACATGGACAATTATGGTTATTTAAGCTTCAGTGTATGAGTTTATAAATTAGTCTGTGTAAATAAAATACTTTGGTCTTGCTCTAAATCATTTATTCAGTTATATAAAGCATGTCAATAAGTCATGAAATAACCTAAAAATTCTCAGTAATGCCCCTCCCACCAGTTACAACCCCAGCAATATACCCTCAAACAAAAGTGTCCCTCATTGGCCATTGGGAACGTTGGGATATATGCACTGGTGGGATACACACTCACTGTTATAGATACTGTACTCTGTGATCAATGTTGTACTATGACGTTCTACTGTACACTGTGATAGATGTTATACTATGTGATACTAATACACTGTATATTGAAATAGACTTTATACTGTACTTTGTGATAGACATTACACTGTACACTGTGATAGACTTTATACTGTATATTGTGATAGATATTACACTGTACACTGTGATAGATTTTATATTATGACATTTTTGTACTGTACACTGCGTTAGACATTATACAATGATGTTATACTGTACATTGTGATAGACTTTATACTGTACATTGTGATATACATTATACTGTACACTGTTATAGACTTTATACTATGACATTATAATGTAGACTGTGATAGACATTAAACTGTACACCAGTGGTGGACAACATGACACCCTCCAGCTCCTGCCAGAATATAATTCCCTTTATGTCCAGCTACCTGTTTTTTGTTGGAAAATGATGGGAGTTGTAATCTGGCGAAAAAAATTCCAGGGATTTACCCTAGAAGAAGCATGTTTGGTGAAATGCTTATTGGCTCATACAGATGTTGAGGCTCAGGTCTCTATCTTTCTATCACTAACTCATGTGAGGGTCTTGGTTACCTCCAGTGAGTTAAATGACTTATTTACCAAAGACCCTTTTTAGGGCTGGTAACAAACTGGTATTGATCGAATAGATGCTGAGACTTTATTAGCGTTTATTGACCTGTGCATCACAAAGCCCTTGTTAGGTTTGGTAATAGGAATGGTATTAACAATGCTTTAGAGATCCTTTTTTGGAACTTTAGTCTGGTTTTGGCTATAGCCCACAAACATATCTTAATATGTCGGTATGCAACATGAGTCTACTCTTTTAGGAACTCACACATGATTTTTTTTAAGGTGCCTTTTTAGCCCTTCTGGGTTATTTCTTTGAATTAACCATTGCATTTTGTGGTTCCTTTTTGAGTTTTTTTCTTGATTCGTAACTAGTGCTATAATATGGGTCTACTTCCACTGTATATTCATTTTGCCCACTCCATAAGCGGACATATTTGTGTGGATACCGCTGATTAAGGGAGTTCAAGCTCTGTACCCATTTTTTTGAACAACTAATATTGTGCTTATGGGAAATCTGGTAGGCCCGGTATATGTTACATACATATCTTTCTTTTGTGTGGCAAGCCGGTTACTTTTGCCCCAGCATTCATATATTTAGTGTGCTTCTCCTGTTTTTTGTTTTCATTTATTTTGCCCCTTATATTTTTGTATTTTAAAGGGATAGTAATGTTTCAAAATAAAAGAAGCTCCGGGGGGCGTGTCCTGACCACGGATCGAGATGGACGCATAGGCGTTTTGCTCCCGGGCCGATGTGGCTTTCATGACAAGAATACCCATTTATTTACCTATTTAATAGTATTGCCCAGTTGAGGGTGGATCCCTGCTTCCCTCCCCATGCCTAACCGGAGACGATCGTCAACTACAAAGGTGGTTGTAAGGCGGGTCGGCTTGTTGATGCCATATCTAAGTAAAACTTCCCGCCGTGCGACTGAGATCACTGCAAAGATGCCAGACTCCCCGGATCCCGCTATGGAGGACGCGGAGTTCACTTCGACCCCCCACCCGCTGACTCCTGAGTCCCCTACTTCGGACACGGTGGATGGGTCGCATGTATCTCACGATATTGTGACTAATCTCTCTACGAAGGAAGATTTGAGATTATTGGCTGGGGAGATAAAAATGGCGCTACGCACTGAGCTGTCTGAACTCAGAAAAGACCTGCAGACGCTATCGTCGAGGGTAGGGGTTGTGGAAGAAACTACAACTGGATTTGCAACGCAACTGGCTGACCTGGAACGACAGCAGTTGACTCAACAAGATACCCTGATGGCTCTGCAATGGAAACTCGATGACTTGGACAACAGAGGCCGCAGAAACAACTTGAGGATTCGAAATGTCCCAGAGTCCACCCCAATGAAGGACTTACCACAATTTTTGCAATCTCTGTTTGCAGCTTTCCTTCAGCATTTTGATCCTGCTCCATTGCTGATTGACAGAGAGCATAGAGCCTTGCGGCCCAGGGGGGGCCAGGATGATAAGCCAAGAGACATTATTTGTCGCTTACATTACTTCAAAGATAAGGAGGCTATAATGCAGGCCTGTCGGGATAAGGACTCAGTAAAATATGCTGGGATAGAGGTTCAGCTGTTTCAGGACCTCTCACCTCATACCTTATACTCCAGGTGCCAGTTGCGCCCACTCACTACGCATCTACGCAAGCTGGATATAAAATATAAGTGGGGTTTCCCCTTCCATCTGTATGCCCAACATCAAAACCGGTCCACGACCTTGCGTGATCCGGAGGAAATTCCTGATTTCTGTCAACTGCTCCAGATTCCAGCTCCAGAGATTGCAGACCCACCTCTTGTGGCTCCATCGCAGATTTTGGCTCCTAATCAGCGCTATCAAGTACAATGGGCCGCGGTGACACCGAAGGCGAGAAGGGAGAAGCGGCAACGGGCGGCCGGAGGAGAAGCCGATTGGGCCGCTCCAACACCATCCCAGGGGGTTCACTGATAGATATGGGACCTTTCTTAAGGGGCTGTCAGTACTTCCATTGGTGCAGACAGCTTTTGCCACCGCAAGGACCTTTGGATGTTCATGCTCCTTCTACCTTGAGCTGAGGGGTGAAGCTACTTACCTCATGACCAGTACACTGTTGTCTCTGTGAGGCTATGTTAGAACTCTTACCTGCAATAAGATGTCTGTTTACTGTTTTATTTCTTTTCTACACGCTTTTATTGGCCTACTTAGGCCTCATATGTTTAATATGCTTTATCTGTTTAGCGATAATGTTATTGTGATGTTGGGGATTTGGGATTCTGAGGTATGTTGAAGAGCTTGGGGGGGGGAGTGGGGACTCCTGTGTTTTGCCCAATGGGGCCTGTTTCTGGTTCTTTAAGGGTGGCTGAGGCGGGGTAAGGGATGTTTGAGACTCCTGGGTTATGGAATTGTTTGTCTGTTGTGAGAGTGCGTGCTGTGTGAGGGAGTGAACGAGAAGAATGTATGTTGAGGTCATTTACTGGCCTTCCTGTGTTTTGGGGTGTGGCTTGGATGCGGAGTCCTGATTTGGAGGGGTGTACATGACAGGTTTGGTAGGGATGTGGTGCTCCATACTTTGACTGCAGAGTCACCCGTACATTTCATTTGGGTATTTATATTGACATTACTTAAGGGCCCAATGCATGTAACGCTTTTTCTTATTTTATCTTGTGATTTGATTCTTTCAATTCCTATACGCCATCTTGCTAGAAGCCTAACTCGACCTGATTTCGGGTTGCTTACCTCTTCCGCTGCTGAAGTGTTGTGCCCCCTGGGCTCTGTTCGAGTCTGAGGGTCTAAATTGCGGAATTATTCTCGCTCTCTGTTTATTCTTTTTTTTTTTTTATTTATTTTTGTGCTCTTTTCTTCCTTTTCCTATTTCCCTTCCTTTTCCCTTTACTCCCTGTGGGGCACTCTTGGGGCATCTGTGGGTTTTCTGGGATAGGGGTTGGGTATCTTTGGCACCAGTCATGCCTTTGCCTAATCTTAATCTCGTATCATACAATGTCAAGGGCTATAATAGTCCTGAAAAGCGTTCCATGGTGTTGAGAGAACTAGTCAATATGCAATCGGATGTGGCGTTTTTGCAGGAGACGCATTTAGTTCGGGATGCTCACCCTAAATTAAGTACGAGACACTTTCCTGCTGTTTGGAGTGCATCATTCAGGGAAAAAAAGAGGGGAGTGGCTATCCTCATTGGTCGCTCTGTGCCGTGGGTATGCACGGGAGTATTGGCTGATGTGCAGGGCAGATTTTTGTTTTTGAAAGGCAAAATAGCGAATACACAGATCACTTTGGCCAATTTCTACGCGCCCAACTCTGGGCAATTATCTTTCTTCAAGGCGGCATGTCAGTGATTGGCTGACTTCCAGGAGGGAATACTGGTTTGTGGAGGGGATTTTAATCTCGCTATGGATCCTCTTATGGATTGTTCGCACCTGAGTAGAGCGCGGGGCCTCAATCCGCAGAATCAGATAGCGGCCTTGTTCCGGGACTTATTAACCATTGATGTGTGGCGAGTGTCACACCCTACCCTGAGGGACTACTCTTTCTTTTCCCACCCACATTTGTCCTACTCAAGACTGGACTATTGGTTCTTGAGTCAATATCACTTATCCTTGGCAGTTCAGTCCGACATTGGTAGCAACACGATCTCTGATCATGCAGCTGTCTCCTTGACGCTCCGGTTGGCAGATATTCCGAGTCGGTCACTAGGCTGGAGACTTAATGAGTCCCTGCTAGAGGATGCTGCACTCAAAGATCGATTGGGGGGAGATCTTCGGGACTATTTTATTAGGAACTCTACACCAGACTTTCAGGTTACATCTGTATGGGAGGCGCACAAATGTTTTGCACGCGGAATACTTATTTCCGCCGGCAGTTGGAAACGGAAGCAGCAACAGAGAGTGATAGACACTCTTTTGAGGTCTATAGCGGCCCTGGAAAGAGCCCATAAAGCTCAGGCATCTCCGGCTACGTTGGCTTCTCTTACTGCTAAATGTACGGAATTTGCTACGCTGATGAAGGCTTGCTCTGTCAAATCTTACATGTGGGTTAAATATCAGCATTACTTGCATGGTGACAGATGCGGGAAAACGTTAAGTCGGATGATTCCGAAAGATAGGGCAGCTACACATGTCCATGGCATTCGTTTGCACAGTGGTGAGACAGTGCACACCTACGAGGGCATTGCAGAGGCTTTTTGCAGCTTTTATCACCAATTGTATAACTTGAAGGAGGGAGGGGGACCTCCCATGCCGTCGTCTTCGTCAGCTTTGTTGCAGGATTTCTTAGCTTCAGCTAAAGTTCCTAAATTAACGGAGGATGCGGTTGCCGGCTTAGAGGCTCTGGTGACCCTTGAAGAGGTCTCAAAAGCTCTTCTGTCTACGCCACTGGGGAAGAGTACGGGCCCTGATGTTTTTCGGCTAAGTATTTTGCTGTATTTTCCGATGTTTTGTTTCCACACCTTCAATCTCTTTTCAACCATATACTGGCGGGGGGGAGTTGGCCGAGTCACACTCTTGCGGCCCACATTACAGTATTGCCGAAGCAGGGCAAGGTTCCGGAGATCTGTGGGAGTTATAGACCAATCTCCCTACTTAATAATGATGTCAAATTATATGCTAAAGTGCTTGCATCCAGACTGCAGCCTCTCCTGCCATCTATTGTAGCCTCAGACCAATCTGGGTTTATATCGGGTAGGGAAACGAGAGACAATGTCATACGCGCAGTGACTTTGATACATGTGGCCGTTTCCCAGTCTGCCCCGGCCGTACTGCTTTCGTTAGTTGCAGAGATAGCTTTCGATCGGGTAGACTGGGAATATATGCAGGCAGTGCTAAGGTGGATTGGTTTGGGCCCTAGATTCTTACATGCAGTTTTATCTTTATATTCTAACCCTACCGCGAGAATCGCGGTGAATGGGGTTTTGTCTCCTTCTTTTCGGATTAGCAATGGAACGCGCCAGGGGTGCCCTCTATCTCCCCTCATTTTTGTTCTTGCTCTTGAGCCTCTTTTGGCTGCAATACTGAACCATCCCGATATCACTGGAATTTCTTTTTTTGGGGGGAGTACTCCCTGGCGTGCTTTGCAGATGATACGTTGGTCTTTTTATCTTCTCCTGAGAAGTCTTTGACTCACCTGATGTCGCTTCTTGCATCATATGGTCTACTGTCTGGATTGCAGATAAATTATGGGAAATCAGAGATTCTGCCTCTTAATTTAGATCTAAGTGCCAAAAGCTCCTTACAAGCCTCCTTCCCATTCCAGTGGAATGATAGGGAGATTGGGTACCTGGGGATCACTTTAACGCCCTCAGTGAGGGATGTCATGGGCACCAATCTGGCCAAACTCGAATCAGGCCTTCGAGCTCAGCTCTCCTCTTGGGACACGATTTTTCTCTCTTGTATAGGGAGGGTAAACTTAGTGAAAATGGTTTTATTGCTGAAATTGTTGTATGTGTTCCGATCTCTTCCTTTACATGTCTCAGAGTCGCAGCTGCGTCATCTTCAACGGATCCTAAATGGGTTCATCTGGAAATATAAGCGGCCGCGTGTGGGGACGAGGATACTGTCTAGACATTGGGATCGGGGAGGATTGGGGCTCCCCTGTGTCTGGATTTATTGGCACTCTACTATGCTCTCGGCTTTGGTAGAGCTATGTGGACGGTCCCCTCCGCGACCCTGGGTTTGGCTGCTTAGGCAGCTTGCCCCTACTGTGGACTTTCTACAGCTTTTGTGGACTTCTCGGGGATCTATTCCTCCTGCACTTAGTACAAATTTGATAGTTAGCAACGTTTTGGCTGTTTGGGGACGGTGCAAAATAATGTACGGACTTTCTGATCCTCCTTCCCCTCTGTATGCTATAGTGGGGAACCCTGACTTTCCTCCGGGGTTGAGTGGCAGGGTATTTACAGCCTGGACTGATCTGGATCTCACTGACCTGGCGCACTTATTGCCTACTTCGCAGTTTCCCTCCTTTGAATCTATGGTCTACCACGGTCGGAATACTGGAGGTATTTGCAGGTTAGGCATCTTTTGATGTCCTCTGATCTATCTAAGTATCATCCCCGGTCACTTTCCCAGTTTGAGACTATGATCTCTACTGTGCAACCTATGAAGAGAGGCCTCTCTAAATTATATGATCTTTTATGCTCCTCTATCTCTGGGAACCCCAACCCTCACTGGGTAGCCTGGGGGAAGGATTTGAACTTGGACATACCCAGCTCGCAGTGGTATGCAGCATGTAGACGGACCAGGAGGTACATTCCATGTGTTCCCTTTAGGGAAACAAACTATAAAATTATGACGGGCTGGTATTGCTCACCTCGGCGGTTGGCGAGTTTTGGGGAGGGTCATTCAGGTAACTGTTGGAGATGTGGGAGTGATGAGGGTACGCTGCTGCATCTTTGGTGGTCTTGTGGGATGATTCGGCCTTACTGGTCAGAGATTCATGCTTCCTTGCAGCGGCTCTCTGGTGTGAAGACCCCGTGCACCCCCGAGATTTTTTTTTTGAGCATTTTTCAGAAGGCTCCACTTGATACAGCAGGAAAGATTGCCTCCTCGGAGGCTATGCATTCTTGGCATTTGTTGGCCACGGCAGCACGGGCTTGCGTCCCGAGACTATGGCGCTCCACCACTCCACCCTCTATTCATGATTGGAAAATAAGGCTCCGTACTATTTTGGAGATGGAGCGTTTACACTTCTACTCCATGGGACGCTTTACCTCTTTCCGAGAGAGATACTCAACTTGGTGTGCATTTTTGGATCCCCCATTGAGAATATCTTAGAACTTGGAGACTGCGGTGCCTCAGTTGTGCCCCACGCTCTTCCCCTCCCTCTCTACCTCCCCCTTTTTTCCTTCTATCTATCTGCTTTTTCTTTTTCCCCTTTGTATTCTCTCTGTTTTTATTTCTCCTCTCTGTTATTTTAATATCTTAGGGAGTTCAGGAGTTAATAATGGGCATCTTATATAGTAAAGTCATGGAACTCTCTATGTGTGACATATTTGTATTATGTTTCATGTTATGGAAGACTTTTTCTCTCTCTGATTGTTACTATGCTCATAATGTAACAGCTGATTTGCTTTTCTTATGTTGCTTTTTGTTTCATATATCTAATGGCTCTTTGTGATGTTTACATGATACATGCATATTGAATAATGTTGTATGTGTATTGTTCTTCAATAAAAAGAATAAAGAAATAAAAAAAAAAATTAAAAAAAAAAATGAAAGAAGCTCCAATTAAAGCAGAACTACCACCCCATAAGTATATTACCCCACATAATTGCACATCTGGCAACTAGCTGCTCTGTAGAGCTACTCTCCAGAATTATTACCTGATTAAAGAGAAATCACTATTCTTCCAAGACTGACAGCAGGACGGAGCGCGGACATCTTGCCATAGTGACGTCCACACGCATGCGCTGTCAGTCCCAGCCGGGTCTACAAGGTGTTGCCAGGATCTGGCCGGTTCCAAAAGGGACTGACAGCGCGGGTGCGCTGACGTCACTATGGCAAGATGTCCATGCTCAGCCCTGCTATCTGTCTTGGAAGAATAGCGATTTCTCTTTAATCAGGTAATAATTCTGGCGACTAGTGCTACAAAGCAGCTAGCCACCAGATGTGCAATTATGTGGGGCAATATACTGACTGGGTGGTAGTTCCGCTTTAATCTTCATAGTTTTGGGGTCATGGAGAGTGTTATTTCAATACTGTTAGAGTTGTAGTTCAACAGTAATTGAATGATAAAGTTTTCCCCATCCGGCCCTTTTACCTACTGTGAGCCACCTCCCCTCAGATGTGGAACCTGGTCTTAAGACCAGACAGCTGACAGCAAGGGACAGTCTTCTTACTGTGAGAACAATGAAAACCCTGTCCACCTTGACAGGTTTTTCCCTTATACCTCTCTGCAAGCCATCTGGATACCACCTTTCTGTTCTGAGGTGAGCAGTGTTACATCAGTAAAAGGGGCGGGAGTGGGATACTTCATCATTCAATTATTCTTGAACTACAACTCTGACAGTATTGAGATAACACTCTCCATGGCCCGAATACTATGAAGATTAATTGGAGCTGCTTTTCTTTTAAAACATTATTATCTTTTTAATTGGTTTTGGTTAATAAAGCAATGCGTTGTGTACCCCTCTGGCACTCAAAGGGTTAAGTAAGGAGGAGTTACTGCTCCCATTGGGTGATTCAATGGGGAGCCCACCACTATCCAAGTAACTGAAAAAACAAAATGGCTGCCACTCGCTCCTACACCACAGACACAAACACATTAGACAAAAAACACACACACACTCAAACTTTCACACACACTCAATCACACACTCTCTCTCACAATCATACACACTCACAATAATTCACACAAACTCACACTCTCAAACACACTCTCACACACACATACACTCTCACTCAATCACAAACAATCTCTCACTCAATCAGACACACTCTCTCACTCAATCATACACACTCTCACAAACTCTCTCACTCACACTCTCTCACTCACTCTCAGTCACGCACACTCAGTCACACACACTCACGCAATCCCTCACACGCAATCCCTCACACGCAATCCCTCACTCTTGCACTCACTCGCACCCCGGGAGCCACCACGATCCACCTTCCACCATAGTCTCACACTCACTCACACCCCGGGAGCCAGCACGATCCACCTTCTACCATAGTATGTGCAATTACCACATGTATTTCAACTACATGAATGAATGCCACTCACTCACACTCACACACATTCACTCACATCCCGGGAGCCAGCACCATCCACCTTCCACTATAGTATGTGCAATTACCACATGCATTTCAACTATATGAATGAATGCCACAGTGGAGGCATAAGTACAAACACAAACTCATTACAATGACACACAAGTCACCCCCTTATGACTCACTTCTGTGTGTGTGTGTGTCTCTGTGTGTGCCTGTGTGTTCCTCACTGTGTGTGTTGCATGTCTGTATCACACTCTATGTGTCTGCATGTTGTGCATCGCATGTATATGTGTGTGACTGTGTCGCTCTTTATGCATCTCACTGCATGCGTGTGCATTTGCGTGTGTGTCTCCGTGTGTGTTTGTCTTGCATCCGTGTGTGTGCATTAATTCCCTATATATCCTGACGGGCAGCGCCGTCCCACATTGCTAGAGTATATATATATATATATATATATATATATATATATATATATATATATATATTATATATCATTATTTTACTTTGTTGTGTGTATATGTTTATTCAGTAGCACTAGAACAGTTGATTTCTCTCTATTTCTAATATTGCAAAGATGATAGGTTCAGCTCATTTGAAAAATTCCCATCTATGTAGATAAGACCCATGAGGCAGAAAATGTTGGTTCCTCAGGACCACAGTTTATTTGGTTACAGAGCCAAGTAGGTGAAAGATTTCTGCCAGCACTCTGGGCATTAAAATGGTTATAGACCTACCTCATTCAGTGTTGGAAGAATGTGGAAAGCACTACACAGAATTAATCTTTTCATAATCCACCAGTAACCACTTAGTAATCTACTGGAAGATTGTGATCTGCCTATTGGGAACCAATGTTTTAACAGAAGAACTTACCTAGGAAGATCTTGTCATTCTGCAGATCTGTATATCTATTATATATTTGTTGGGAATTGTATCTGGAGATATATGTATTTGTTGGTCAACACTGAAGTCTACATTTAGTTTACACCTCTTTAAAAGAATCAGTAGTCAGAAAAACTTTGAATGTGAAAGAGGACGAGCTTGCGTTACCAGCCATAAGACACATACCTAGTATTATTATGATATGGGCAGAGAAGTTGTTGGCGTACAGTTGAGAAACATATTATGTGGTGTGGGGTAGGCTTTTCTAAAGAGCTGTATCTATAGAGAGCAGATGAAGGTATAGAAGCTGGGTATGAGTCTGAAAGAGCATGGCAGCAATTTCCAGAGATATGGGGCAGCTCAAAGTCTTGGAAGCATGAGTAAGAAGTTATGAGGGAGGAGGAGAGTAGGATATCATTGGTGATTCAGTAAATACTTGGAAATGAGGCTGGATATGTAGGGGAATGGAGATCTGTCTTTGTAAGTCATTGTTAGTATTTTATGTTTAACGCTAGAGACTATGGGGAGCCTGTGTAGGCAGGACTTCGCAGAATGGGGTGGCAGAAGAAAAGTGGTTAGTGAGATGAATGAGCCTAGCATCAGCATTTATTACCAGGCTCTGAGGATGAAGACAAATTAGTAGGTGGTGCAGTACTCATGGGTGATATGATAAGGGAGTGAACTAGAGTCTTGGTGGCATCTTTTTTGAAGCACGGTTGTATCTTGGACATGTTCTGTTGATTAAAGAGACAAGATTTTGTGAGCAATTGGATGTGGAAATGAGGGGAAGGGCCTGGGATGTTAAATTTATGATGGAGTTGTTAAGAGAGAAATCTGGAATACCAGCAGTAGCAGATGGAGGAAATACTATGTTCTGTTTAAAAAATGTTCAGCTTTAAAGGGATAGTAATTCTTTGTTTTATCTTTATTTTATTTTGTAGGCATTAAAAAAACATGAAGAACGATATAAGTCTTATCTCTCAAACCTTTATGGTTTAAGAGATATTCACAAGCAAAGATCCCCCCCCTCTGTTCAGCAAGATCAGAAGGGAGGTGCCCAGGTAGACTGCAGAGAGGGACAATCTTCAATTAAGATAAGGGAAAAAGCTGAAAAACTTGTTAAGGGGGGAAGGGCTTTCATTCTTTTCATACAAAGAAGATTGTGCCCTGCTGTTATCTGTCTGGTCTTACAACCAGATTCACATCTGAGAAGTGATGGCTTACACTAGGTAAAAGGGGCGGGGAGGGGAAACTTTGCTTGTGAATATCTCTTAAACCATAAAGGTTTGAGAGATAAGACTTATATCATTCTTCATGTTTTTTTAATGCCTACAAAATAAAGTTAAAATGAAGTATTACTATCCCTTTAAGAAGTGATGAGACATCCACTAGGAAATATAGACAGTTGGCAACATGCATTAGTAGGGAGGGTATCACGGTGCCCGTGATTCTGCCTGAGCAACATTCTTATGTCCGGGTTTGCTTTAGCTGCTTCTTATTGGCTCTGGGTTTTCAATCCCTCCCAGGGCTTGCCTTTATATACGCCCTCCTGTCACTATACCCTTTCGTGGTGTTCCTGACCAGACGTTTGTTGTTGTGTTCCTGTTCCGTGTATGATCCGGTTTCATCTGACCTTGCTCCTGTCTTCACTGCCCGTATTGTTTTTGACCCAGCTTGCTTGACTACGTTCCCGTGACCGATTCTGCTACTACCGCCCTCTGTGTACCGAACCCCGCTTGGCTGACTACCGCTCTCTGTGTACCGAACCCGGCTTGGCTGACTACCGCTCTCTGTGTACCAATCCAGGCTTTGGCTGATTACCGCTCTCTGTGTACCGATCCAGGCTTTGGCTGACTACCGATCTCTGTGTACCGATTCTGGCTTTGGCTGACTACCGCTCTCTGTGTACCATTCCAGGCTTTGGTTGACTATCGCTCTCTGTGTCTGACCCAGGCATTGGCTACTTGCCTAGTGTCAGCTTACTGCTAGTGCATCTGTTGCCCCGGTCTCATGTCTATTGCCATTGCCTTACGGTTGCCTGTCACTCTGCACATATCTGTTGCCTCCGGTTGCGCTACCTTTCAGCCTGTGCCTCACTGCAGTCTCCGTTTGCAATACTATACAGCCTGTGCCTTAACGGTCACTAGTGGTTGCACTTCCTGTCAGTCTGCACATATCTGTGGCCTCCGGTTGCGCTACCTTACAGCCTGTGCCTTAACGGTCACTAGTGGTTGCACTACCTGTCAGTCTGCACTTATCCGTTGCCTCCAGTTGTGCTACTATAAGGTCGGTGCCTCACTGTTACTCTGGTTACACTACTATATAGCCTTGCCTCAGTGGGTCCTTGTGGTTGCACGACCTGTCCATCTGCACCTAACAGTTGTCTCCGGTTGTGTTGCTGTACTGCTGCACTCTCTATTGCCTCCGGGCGCGTTAGACTCAGTCTGCCTACTGTCACCTCCCGTTACGCTCCGTGCAGACTGTGCCTATTCCGGTTGCCTCTGGGCATCTCCTCCGTGTATTCATTTGAACCGTCACGTGGGCTGCCTTTACCTGGTTACAGGCAAGGCCAGTAGAGCCTATCCTCTGCCCAATCTATTGGGGTGTCCATACCTCCCAAGTGTCCCTCTTTTAGACCCAAATCCCTCTGTCCCTCTTTCCCATCCTGATGTCCCTCTTTTTAGGAGATCAGATTGCATGGTGTGTGTATATAAGTGTATCATATTACTCTACAGCAATAAAACTCACATTATTATTTGTTTAAACGTCAGTATGTGTGTTTATAAATTAGTCGGTGTAAAATAAAATACTTTGTTCTTGTTATAAGTCATTTATTACATTACACAAGGAGGTTTCAAAAGGTTATGAAATAGCCAGAAAATCCATGGTAATGTCCCGCCCACCAGCCATGACCCCAGCAACACCCCCTAAAACACAAGTGTCCCTCTTTGGCAATTTGAAATGTTGGGAGGTATGGGTGTCTGCCCTGCAGTACTTGCCTCTCCTAGGGCTTCTCCTGACCAGTACTGCTGAGGTTTTGTTCCAGTCATTTTTCTGCATTTCTGTATTTTGTCATATCTATTGTTATATACCTTCACCTGTGTCAGATTCAAAAGTGCTATCCTCTGTTTGGGTCTGGACCTGTGAAGGGCATTTCTGTTCTTTATTATTTGTTTAATAAAGCTTCATTATTTTTACCTTGACCAAATTGTCTGAGTGTTCATTAAAACCGTGGCAGAGGGAGACAGGAGAGGGTCGGAAAGGTAGGAGTATTATTATAGAAGACCATGAGAGTTAATTAGGAATGAAGTGTATATAGAGAAGAGGACTGAGGACAAATTAAGAGCAAAGCTGCCAATTGCCTTTGATTTTCAGCAGTAGTTCCAGATTTTGGCTCCCTCTCCTTTGATCCTGCTGCTTCAGTCTGGCTCCCTGTCCTTGTTCCAGGTTTTATAAACAAATTTGAATCCCACATTATTTATACTTATTAAAAGATTAATAGGTTATGAGCTTCTCCAAATGTACTGCTTTTTATATAATTTCATGTAACATTTAGGTGATGGTAATGTCTATTCTGCTGTATTTTAACCATTTGAGTGCCAGGGGCGTGCAATACATTGCAAAGAAATGCAATGCACACTAATCTGCCAGTGAAAGAGTGTTATGCACAAAAGTCTGATAAAGAGGTGATAAAGTGGAGATGACTTCACCAGTGATATCACTTCTCCTGTTCCTATGTTATTCTGTAGAGCCAGTGCACTAAGATTTATCCAGCTCTGGAGATCTTAGTGAATACGCTCTATAGAATGACATAGGAACTGGAGAAGTGATAAACTAAACTGATTGAAGTTATCTCCGATTTATCACCTCTTTATCCCTCCTTAGTGCATAACCCTCATATGGCTGTTAAAGGGATAGTAATACTTTGTTTTAACTTTATTTTATTTTGTATGCATTAAAAAAACATGAAGAATGATATAAGTCTTATCTCTCAAACCTTTATGGTTTGAGAGATATTCACAAGCAAAGTTTCCCCCTCCCGCCCCTTTTACCTAGTGTAAGCCATCTCTTCTCAGATGTGGAATGCAGTCCACAGACCAGACAGATAACAGCAAGGGACAATCTTCTTTGTATGAAAACAATTAAATCCCTGCCCCCCTTGACAAGTTTTTCAGCTTTTTCCCTTATCTTAATTGAAGATTGTCCCTCTCTGCAATCTACTTGGGCACCTCCCTTCTGATCTGGTTGAACGGGGGGGGGGGGGATACTTTGCTTGTGAATATCTCTTAAACCATAAAGGTTTGGGAGATAAGACTTATATCATTCTTCATGTTTTTTTAATGCCTACAAAATGAAATAAAGATAAAACGAAGTATTACTATCCCTTTAATCCTTTTGTATAATGATTTCTACTGTCAGGAACAACACAATACTAAGAGCCCTAATGATGCTCTGTTCTGGGCATGCCTGAAAACTTTCAAAATGACATGATCCTGAGAATTTTAAAATATTAATTCTTAAAATTCCACAGAGCATAGGCCCATATTTATAAAAGCAAACTGGAGTGATTCTGGACTAAGCCAACAGTATCATAGGGGACAAATGAAATGTATGTTAAATTAAATTGGGCTTTTAATGCCTTGAATGCTAAAGTGATCTTCAATGTATGCATTGGAAACCTCTATGGCATTCAAAGTGCATGGGAATTTAGGAATTTTTATTTGCCCCATGGTGAGTTTGGTTTACTCCAGAATAATTCCAGTTTGCTTTAATAAATATGGGCCATAAATTCTAAGAGACATGTTCCATCTTGTTCTAACCCAGATGTATGTTAATCAGTCCTCAGGGATCCCTTAACATGCTATGAAATGGAACAAAAATGGGAGAAAGAGAACTCAAGCTCCCCTGTGAAGGATCAATAGAACATCAATGGCCACCACCACAATGTTTCCCAAAAAAAGCAGCTCCAGTTAATCTTCATAGTATTTGGGCCATGGAGAGTGTTATTTCAATACTGACAGATGTGGAATCTTGTCCTGGGACCGGACAGCTCACAGCAAGGGACAATCTTCTTACTGTGAGCATAAGGTAAACCCTGCCCCTTGACAGGTTTTTCTTTGCGTTCACTGAAGATTATCCCTCTCTGCGAACCATCCGGACAGTCCTGCTGCTCTAAGGTGAGCAGTGTTACATCAGTAAAAGGGGCGGGAGGGGGATATTTTATCATTCAATTACTCCTGAACTACAACTCTGACAGTACTGAAATAACGCTCTCCTTGGCCCAAATACTATGAAGAGTAATTGGAGCTGCTTTATTGTGAAACATTACTATCCCTTTAACATTGCATTGGAGACCTCTTTAGCATCCAGTGGGTTAACCCTTTTAATGCCAGAGGGTTATGATAAACATTGCAAAGCAATGTGTTGAGTTCGCCTCTGGCACTCAAAGTTTTAAATAATAGCTATTCTAGTGCAGGGATATTGAAATTGCACTGGCCCCACAGCTGAGGCATCCCTCTAAATCCAGATTCAGGCAGGAGAGATATCTTAAACTCTTTACAGGGATTTTCACTTAGTCAGTTAGCAGAAAAGCCAACTAGGAAGGAAGCAATACTAGATTTATTATTTGCAAATGGAGACACATCCAGTTAGTTTCTAGCATAGTGATATAGTTGATCAGGCTGAAAAGAGAACTGCATCCATCAACTTCAGACCATGCTGTATCCCCCTGTTGATCCAGAGGATGGCAAAAAACAAAACAAAACAAAATGAATATATTTCCAAATAAGCCCCAAGTGGGTAAAAAATTCACTCCAGACACGAAATGGCAGTCCGATATTTCTCTAGATCAACATTCTATCTGCTTTGAAGCCAAATGTCAGAATTCTCAATATTGTTCAGTGCTAAATATGTATCCATTACTTTTTTGAAAGCAGTTACAGTATCTGCAAGCTATTACTTTTACTTCTGGTTATGTTACGGTTCTCAAGCAAGACAAGGAGTCAGACAGTATAGTTAAAATCACCTTTATTAGGATAATAAACAATAGGCAATAAGTGAATATACTATAAACAGAGGGTGACTGGAGAGGCTAGCGACTCTATCAGAAATAGGAGCCTGCTGACGGGTCAGCCACGTCTGCTGGAGACTAGGCCAAAGCCAACTGGTAGTCTCAGGGCAGTAGGTGGAACGCACACAGAACCTACAGTCTCCCGTAAAGTAGCAATGGATGTCTGTGGAGAATGATTAGAGAAGCATCCAACTATAAGTATTATCTCCACTAATTAAGTAATCAATCATTTCAAACTACTTCAATAGAAGCAAAAAATATTGTTGTGGTTGTAGCAATAGGTCCGTCCAATAATAAGGATTTGGTGCAAATATATTAAAGATGGTTCCTTAAAGGCAAATACTTAAATTTAACTTTCTTTCATGAATTATCCAAGGGTTACTGTTTAATTTGAATGCCAAGCACTAAAAAATTATACAATGACCTCCAATCACAATTCTAGAGTGTAAACATTCAATGAGAAAGGATACACAGACCCCAAAGAACCTTCTTCTTAAAGGCAAATGTTTGTATATACACTGAAGTCATAAAGCATTTAGTATCATTCAGAAGGTATTTCCAGTTATAATGTAATTCTCTGCAATGTAAACAAGAGCCACAAAGCATTCAACATTGCTCAAAGATCATTTCTAGCAGCAATGACAGGTTATGGGAAAACAGGCAAAACCATGGAATTTCCTCCATCATGTACATGACTTACTGAGGACAAGGTCCAAAAGAGTCTGGAAAGGGTTTTGATTAATAAAGCACCTGGACCTGATGATATACACCCAAGGGTACTTAAAGGGATAGTAATACTTCATTTTAACTTTATTTTATTTTGTAGGCATTAAAAAAACATGAAGAATGATATAAGTCTTATCTCTGAAACCTTTATGGTTTAAGAGATATTCACAAACAAAGTATCCCCCCCCTGTTCAACCAAATCAGAAGGGAGATGCCCAGGTAGACTGCAGAGAGGGACAATCTTCAATTAAGATAATGGAAAAAGCTGAAAAACTTATCAAGGGGGGAAGGGCTTTCATTGTTTTCATACAAAGAAAATTGTCCCCTTCTGTTATCTGTACTGTCATACAACCAGACTCACATCTGAGAAGAGATTGTTTACACTAGGTAAAAGGGGCGGGGAGGGGAACTTTGCTTGTGAATATCTCATAAACCATAAAGGTTTGAGCGATAAGACTTATATCATTCTTCATGTTTTTTTAATGCCTACAAAATAAAATAAAGTTAAAACGAAGTGTTACTATCCCTTTAAGGAACTTAGTTCAGTAATAGCAAAACCACTATACTTAATCAGGCATAGTGCCCTGTGATTGGACGAAAGCTGATGTACCTCCATTGTTTAAAAAGGGAACATTAGAGAACAGAAGTCTAAGGGGTGATATGATTACCATTTACAAATACATTCAAGGTCAATACAAAGAACTAGCCAATTAATTATTTATGCAAAGAGCTGAGCTAAGAACAAGAGGTCATCCATTAAGATTAGAGGAAAGGCTATTTTGACTAAAACAAAGGCAGGGATTCTTTATAGTAAGGGTGGTAAAACTATGTAATTCTTTGTCTCGGCATGTTGTACTTGCAGATAATGCAACTGCTTTCAAAAAAGCAACAGATGCCTATCTAGCACAGAACAATATTGAAAATTATAACAGATGGCTTCAAAGCAGATAGGATGTTAATCCAGGGAACTATCTGACTGCCATTTGGAGTCAGGAAGGACTTTTTTTTACCAACTTGGGGCTAAATTTTTTGCCTTCCTCTGGCTCAACAGGGGTGTTTTTGGCATGGACTGGACTTGATGGACACGTCTTTTTTCAGCCTCATCAACTATGTTACTATGTAACTTCAACTGATCATGAAATATACATGAAAGCGGATACAATAATAACGATTCTCGGTTACACCGTCACATTCCACTCATCTTACGTTCTCCGCTAAATTCAATGTGTCCCTATTCCAAGTGGCCTTTTCACCACTGTTTGTTGTCTTCCATGCTATGTACTCTCGATTTTTTAGCCTTTGTCTTTCTCTCTGTAAGTGTACTGCCTCTATTATCTCTCAGTGTTGGCTCCAGCTTCCTTCAGTCAATGTACCTGCTTCCCATTCTGTGCTTTCTGTTGTGTTTCTTTTTCTTCTAAACACACAAAATGATGATATATCAATTGCATCAAACCATTTTTTTTTCTGAGTAACCTCCAATGCGTTTCAAGATCTGACCGATCTCTTCATCAGGGAGTAGATAAAATACATATATCACTACATGGACACACACAAGAGAAGCAGGTCTTCTCCCTCTCCCTTTCTGGTACAAGAGGCACAGAGTAAAAGACTAAAGAAGCAAATTAACTGTAGCAGAATATGTAACAGGTAACATTGATTTCTCTCACCCTGAAAAATTATCACTTCATGCTGAGATCTGAGTCAAAACCCTGAGTGTCTGGGTCAAATCCAGATATACTTAGTGTCATCATCAAAGACTGAGACATTACTTTCAATACCCACTTCTAGATCATTAACCCCTTAACGACAGATGACTTACCAGGTACATCCCGCAGAAACTGTCACTTAGTGACAGAGGACGTACCTGGTAAGTCACGGAAGTCCGGGTCTCCGTGCGGCTGCACGCCGCTCGGAGACTCCGGACTCGTTTGCAAATAAAAAACAAATGTTCCTCGGGCGTTAAGGTGACAGCCACGTACGAACGCGGCTGTCACTAAGGGGTTAATAAACATATTAAAAAGCATTGGGCCCATGACTGAACCCTATGGCACCCCACTTACAACTTTAGACCAACTTCAAAAGGTTCCATTTACAACAAATCTCTGCCAGCTCTCATTTAACCAATTATCTATCCATCCACAGATACCAACTCCACAGCTTAAGCCTTTTAATGTATGCAGTAACCTGTTGTGAGGTATAAAACCATGCTGGCTCCAAATAATAATATTGTTGGTCATCTCAATGTCTTGAATACTCTCCATTAGTAACCCTTCGAATATCTTACACACTATGGAAGTGAAGCTCACACGTCTATTATTTTCTGGTTTAGATCTTACCCCCTTTTTGAATAATGGCACTACATCAGCCTTCCCCCAATCACAGGGCACTATGCCCGATGACAGTGAATCACTAAATATTAAGTGCTATTACTGAAATAAGTTCCTTAAACCCTTAAGGACCGTGGGGGTCCAGGGGTGGTGTGAACTGGAGGACCAAGGCGTTTTTTTCCCCTATGTTTGGAGAACCGGTATGTGTGAGTGATCACAAGTACCACACGTACCGGCTTTGCACTGGAGAGGCTGAAACTGACTGACTTCATCTCGGAGCAGTCAGTTTTAGGCTCTCCCAATGATCACAGTGGGCTGGGATCAAAAAAGGCCATGAGCCATCATTGGTTCTTAACTAGGGTTGCCACCCAGCACAGCTGGTAACTAGAGCACTGGAGCCGGTGCCGGTATAACTATTATACCGGCAATTGAAAAGCCGGTATTTGGTGAGGGGAGTGAGGTATTGCATCCTTCTGACAATTAACAGACACAGCTCCATGATTACATAGTATTTTCCAAGTCAAGTCTCAAATGTTTGTAACAATAAAAACAGGTAAGTTTATTGACCTGCCTCCCTCTGCGTTTTCCCCTCAATAATTGACTGAATAATGACATGTGATTGCCGAAAGACAAGGACTTATGGAAGATGAACTACATCTACCATAATTTCCTGGATGCATATGACTTGAACTGACAGCGATGGTTGGAAACATAAGTTTATGTGCACTGGGGTATAGGGAATTTTATTGCAAACCATTTACATCATAAGAAAAGACTCCCAATTGGACTTTTTATTTCATGCATACTAGAGAGGTCGGAATGATATGAAGAACCCTCTAGCATTCAAGGGTTAGAGTACAGGTCCCATTTAAAACCAAAGGTAATTTAGGGAATTAGTTGAACCCTAGTTGCTGTTGGCATTCCTGCCAGAAGTCTCACTTTGGATGTTGTACAGGATGAAGGCTTCCAGGAGCAGTGGTACAAGAGGCCACATAGGGAGGTAACAAACCAAATTTCTCCCAAGTCTGTGTGATTTGTTTACATAAGCCTGTTCCCTAGCTTGTTTGGGGTTCTTAGTGCCAGTAGAATGGGACCTCTGACAGGCTCTCCAGCAGACAAAAAGCACATTTTCCCAGCTTTCAGTTTGTTTATTATTTAAAGTAGTTATATTTTCTACACCTTTACAGACATTTGCACAGCAAAGTATTGTCCCTGGTACAAAAGCTGTTCAAGCTGGGGGGGGTTTCCCACACCAAATGGCTATTTAAACATTTCAGTGTCATAGGGTATCCCTCTGATGCTCAAAGCGTTAAATGCTAGTTGTTTTTAAATTGGAACTTGGATGTAATTACAGCTTGAAAACATTCTCCCAGGATCAATATTTTGCTGTGAGAATGTTTGTGATGCTGTGGAAAATAAAGCTGCTATAAATTATAAACAAACTCAATTATGTTAATCTACTACTCTTATAAGACTTTGGGAGGAGCAATTTAGCCCCTTAAGGACCATTGACGTACCCTGACCGTCACGCTGGTCCGGCACTTAAGGACCAGTGACGGTCCTGGTAAGTCACATACTTTTACTCACCGCGCTCCTGCAGGAGCACGGTGAGTAATACTGGGGACTGAAGTTGATCACTCCAAGACAGGAGAGATCTCTTTCAGTCCTTCATTCAGCGCACAGAAACATGTGATCAGTCAAGTGGGGCGGCACGTCGAACTTCCCTATCTGGTCCTTAAAGGACCACACACCCCGGGACCACTGGTCCTTAAGGGGTTAAAGCATTATGCAGAAAACAGAAGCTAGACTATTCTGTATCAAAACAACTGCACCAAGGGTGATAATAATAATTACCCCAAATCCCTTTGGTTCAAATAAGGCCTTTAACCCGTTGATTGCTAAAGAGGTCACAATACATTGTAAAATAATTGATTGGAGACCTTTCTAGAATTTAGAGGGTTAAAAGTCCCTTTTAAGTCAATGAGAATTTTATCCTCTCTCATCCTCTCATCTTTTTCTTCCTGCTCACCACCAGGTTGTTTATTAATTAAGAGAATGCCAGTTCAAAGTGACTTCCTAGAGATCCAACAGTTTATAAGTAACTGACACAAACAAGAATAATCTGTATCGTTTTCAGTCACTCTTTGATATAAAACTTTAAGAGAGATATAGTTCAAGTCTATATGTAACAATATTATCAAAAGTATACACTTGTAGTATTTCATGCAAAACAAGTTAAAGTGGAACTATCGCCTGAATATGAAAGGTATTTAATGTATTATTTGTCTCCCGTTATAAGCAGCCTTGTATTAATTTCCTTTTAATTCTGTGCTGTATTGAATAAGTATGAATAAGTATTGTTCAAACCACTGTTTGGGCTACTATTGTGCTTCAGGATATCCACACTCCACAGTGCTTTACTAGAACTGAGCTCCTGGCACCTGATACCCTTAAAGAGGAGCCTGAAGCTCAATTTTGTAGGGTCATGCAACACTGAGTGGTTCTGCCCCTTTTGTGGCTCCGCCCTTAACGACCCACAACTATTGCCGGTATATTTTTGAGGAAATGTGGCAGCCCTATTCTTAACACAGGGACAACACATCACCAGGGACGGATTTGCAATAAGGCAGAGTAGGCACCTGCCTACAGGCACATCCCACAGAGGGGTGCCTGTCATTGGGATAGTTTTTTGGCTTCCTTTTTTTACATTTTTTATTAGCCTCGCCAGTCACCCCTGCCCCCCCCCCCCGCTTGGCGCCCGCAACAACATGGAGAGAAGAGTTCTGCGCCAAAGACCTGTAGATACTGAGCTCCCTTGTCGCTGTCGGCTCTTTAGAAATAACGCAGAGTGCTGGGAGATTACATCATCTCCCTGGGAGATGACATCATCTCCCAGCGCTCTGCATTACAGACCGCACAGGAGCTCCAGCAGTTACAGCTGTGTGCCAAAGGAGTCACATACCTCTCCTCTCCAGTGGGGTAGGAAAAGTGGATCAATATGAAGATGATGGGGGCAATATTGAGATGATGGGGGCAATGTGAGGGGATATGGACATGATGGGGGCAATGTGAGGGGCAATATTGAGATGATGGGGGCAATGTGAGGGGCAATATTGAGATGATGGGGCAACGTGAGTAGCAATATGTACATGATGGGGCAATGTGATGGGATATGGACATGATGGGGGCAACTTGAGGGGCAATATTGAGATGATAGGGGCAATGTGAGGGGATATGGACATGATAGGGGCAATGTGAGGGCCAATATTGAGATGATGGGGGCAATGTGAGGGGAATATGAACATGATGGGGGCAATGTGAGGGGATATGGACATGATGAGGGCAATGCGAGGGGCAATATGGATGTGATGAAGGGCAAGTTGGAGCTGATGGGGGCAATATTGGGATTATGGGGCAATGTGAGGACAATATAGAAATGATGGGGGCAAGTTGGAGCTGATGGGGGGCAATGTAAGGGGCAATATGGAGCTGATAGGGGCAATATGGAGATGATGGAGGCAATGTGAGGGTAATATGGAGCTGATGGGGGCAACATGGAGCTCATGGGGGCAAAGTGAGGGGCAATATGTAGCTGATGGTGGGCAAAGTGAGGGCAATATGGAGATTAAGGGGGCGATATGGAGCTGATGAGCATTGTGGAGGTGTCCAGTGGAGCTGGCACACCTGGGGGGGGGATGCTTCAGAATTCTGTGCCTACAGGCTCCTGAGATGTAAATCTGGCCCTGCACATCACCAGTCATTAAGGGGTTAACTACCCTTGGATGTATGCCATCAGGTCCTTATTCACCATAACCTTTTTCGTCTGTTTTTGCATTCCTCTTTTTTGTTTCAGGCAAAAGTGGTGCAATTCTGGAAAAACCCCACTCCATGACAGGGGAAATTAGCTACATACTTGAAAACGACAGAAATCTCAATATATACTTACTAGTAAAAAAATTTCTAAATAAAAATTTGAACTCACTGAATAATAAAAAAGTGACAGCTGGAATTTGTTGAAGTGGAAAACTTTTCTAGCATTCAAGCGGTTAAAAGACCCATTTGGATAATTGAGGATTTATCCTTATTATGCTTTAAACCCCAGAGTCTATCGCTTCAGTCCATTGCACCATTATAAAAGTATATTATGCTACACAAACCAGTAGCACACTCAGAAACAATATAGAAAGCCTGTTTACTAACTGCGCCGCTGGTGTAGTGGTATCATGCAAGATTCCCATTCTTGCGACCCGGGTTCGATTCCCGGGCGGCGCACTCTATTTTATTCCCCTTTCAATAACTAACTCCTCTGAATTACATATCAATTTGTTTTCTACTCATATTTTATATATATTTATATTACTGTAATGTGCATAAGGTGGTTAAAGTATGTGTGAGATGTAATCTGATTTTTTCCAATCATCAGGCGTTTTGCGCGGGCAGCTGTGGCTTGGGGTCCTGAGGACGCGCTTGCGCCATTCTCCGCCGCCGCCATCTTGTGGTGACGGTAGTCTTGCATTGTTCCAGGCCGGGGCGGTGGAAGCCGGCGGATTGCGACGGGTTCTGAAGCGGAGAAACAGCGGCTAGGTGTGTTAGGGGTTTTGGAACCCCATCCCCACGCCAGCGAGTAATTAAGTTAGCCAGTATTTTCATCACAACAGCCGGGTTTCCCGCCGGGTCCTTCAGGACAGAGCGGGGCCCGGAGCCTGGAGCCATGGATGAAGAGCTGCCCAGGACCCTGTAAGTGTCTATCGTTTCCACGACAAATTCCTTGTGTTTTCATGTTAGTGCTTCATTTGTAATATTATATAGTGAGCTAGGTAAGTACAGGCGCATGTGAGGAATGGTTATTATTAGAAACGTAGGAGATCCTGGTTAGTAATTACGCGTAGGGACCTTATTAATCAATGTGAAGAAGTATAGTTGATAGTGGCAGTCTTGAGAAGTCTTATTATAAATTATTCTTATTAATAGAGCAGTGTGAGCGGGCCTTGTTATTAATTGTAACGTTAAGGGGGGTCTAACTAGAAACAGGTGTGTGTGTATGCGGCTGGCTAGAAACAACAATGTGGGCATTGGGGTGCTGGTTAGAGACAACAGTGTAGACATGGGGGTGCTGGTTAGAGACAACAGTGTGGGCATGGGGTTGTTAGAAACAACAGTGTGGGCATGGGGTTGTTAGAAACAACAGTGTGGGCATGGGGGTGCTGGTTAAAAACAGTGTGGGCATGGGGGTGCTGGTTAGAGACAACAGTGTGGGCATGGGGGTGCTGGTTAGAAACAACAGTGTGGCCATGGGGGTGCTGGTTAGAGACAACATTGTTGGCATGGGGGTGCGGGCTAGAGACAACAGTGAGGACATGGGGGTGCTGATTAGAGACAACGGTGTGGGCATGGGGGTGCGGGCTAGAAAAAACCAGTGTTGCCACAATGTATACTTCCTAGTAAAACATTTTCTAAATAAAACATTTAACTAACTGAACACTAAAGTAGTGAGGGCTGCAGTTTGTTGAATGGTCTCAAATTGATCGCCCCAAGACTGGAGCTTTCTGTCTCAGGCCCCTGTTCAGTGTGCCCATACACTTTATCAGTCACGTGTGCCCACGCAAGGAATGAACTTCAGTGTGGTCCTTAAGGGAAGTTCACTTCCTGGATTGCTAGACCTTAAAGGGTTAAACACTTTAAAGAGAGAGTTATGTTTCATAATAAAAGCAGCTCCAATTAATCTTCATAGTATTTGGGCCATGGAGAGTGTTATTTCAATACTGTCAGACTTGTAGTTCGAGTAATTGAATGATAAAGTGTCCCCCTCCTGCCCCTTTTACTGATGTAACACTGCTCAGCTCAGAGCAGCAGGGTGGTGTCCAGGTGGATTGCATTGAGGGACAATCTTCAATTAAGATAAGGGAAAAACCTGTCAGTGGGGGCAGGGCTTTTATTGTTCTCAAAGTAAGAAGATTGTCCCTTGCTGTGAGCTGTCTGGTCTGTGGACCAGTTTCCACATCTGAGGGGAGGTGGCTTACACTAGGTAAAAGGGACGGGAGGGGGAAACTTTTATCATTCAATTACTCTTGAACTCCGACTCCGACAGTATTGAACAAACACTCTGCATGGCCCAAATATTATGAAGATTAATTGTAGCTGCTGTTTTTGTGAAACATTGCTATCCCTCTAAGGGCCAGCAATCTGGGGAAGTTACCACTTTTATCCTTTTTGACGCACATTTCAGGTTACATGTACCGGCGCGCCACGTCGTGGTCTGAAAGAGACTGCACCAGTCTTGGAGTAGTCAATTTCAGACCCCGTTTTTCCTTAAATTGCTCCTGCAGCAGCACTGTAAATAAAAAGTTTGTGACCCGCTATGATGACCTTTCAGTTGGCGCTTTAATCCATACTGAGGTTTAGAGACTATTATTGCTCTTTAAAGCAGAACTTTCACATAGGATAAAGTTGCCCTTCAATAATTAAACATATGGCGACTAGCTTCATAATACGTGTATTACCTCTCAAAAGTGACAGATTCTAAAGAAATGCTTAACCCTTTAAGGACTGGGGAAATCTGAGGTCATTTTCACTTAAGGACTGGAGCAATTCTGACCTTTTTGACTGTCTTTATTCAACAGTGTTTTCCCTCCAAGTCTTTTATCCCACCCCCATAAATTATATACTGTTTTTTTAAGCACAAATAGGGCTTTCTTTTGATACCCTACTTATATGGATAACCTACCATTTACTTTATTAAAAATTTTTTTTTTAAAAAAGGTAACCCCCCCCACCCCCCCACTATTTTTGTTTTTTCTCTTGGGATCAATTGGGAACAAAGGGTTACATTTTTATGGAGACTGCATGAAAGGTATGACCGGTCAGTCATACCTACAAAATGCGCAGTTTAAAGTGGCCACTGTCCCACCTGGGTGAAAATCCCCATGTCCCTTTTTCCCACCCTATTTTGTCACTTTTTTTTTTTTTTTTTTTATCCCTGAGATTTGGCAGTTTGTATAAGTGTATTACATGGCTCCACAACAATCACACTTCCAATATTGTTTAATGAATTTTTTTTTTTTAAATACTTATTTTTTTGTTAAAAAAAAAAAAATAATATATATATATATATTATATTTATTATCATTGCAGGTCAGAAATTGACCTGCATTTAGCCAACCTCCAACACCATCAGTGAAGGGGTTAATACCCCCAGATGCTGTATTTTCTTGTTCCACTAGGTGTCTCCTCTCTGCTTCTCTCTCTCATACTTTGATAGCAAGGGAGACAGAGGCAGAGGAGAGACATAGAGGCAGCATGCTTTGCGTACTGCCTCTATCTCTCAGAATGCCGGTACATGTGATCACTGCTACCGCGATCACATGTCCCGGCACAAGCAAGATGGGCTGAGACTGAATGCCCTGGCCTCGGAGCATTCAGTCTCAGCCTGGAATTAATGATAGCAGCGTGCACGGAGGCACGCTGCTATCATTTAAGCCATGACGGTCCAGGACCGTCATGGGTCCTTAAGGGGTTAATCTTCGGAGACTGATGGCTAGGTTAATGCCGCCTGCGCCATCAGTCCCTTGCGGTTGCATTGTGCACACTGCAATGCTGCTTAGAGGAGACCGGGGCTGAGCACAGGCGCTCAGACAAGATGTCTGCAATGATGCCTGGCTTCCGGTCTCCGAAGATTAAGGATTACTTCAGAATATATCACTTTTGAGAGGTAATACATGTATTATGAAGCTAATCGCCATATGTTTAATTATTGAAGGGTGACTTTATCCTATGTGAAAGTTCTCCTTTAATACACTGACACATGTATATAAATACACATAGGATGAATTACTTGTGATATAATTGCATACATTGTCTGTACATCAGCCTCTATTATTATCCTGATTACTTGTTTTAATTTCTCTTGGCTACTATGACAGATTGGGTTACCTGTTTTTTTTTTTGTTTTGTTTTTATTGATTTGCTTATTCCCATATTATTCCATTTCGTACACTGTCACTGAGATCCAGCAACTTAAAAGTGGGTGATTCTTTATTTTATCTGTGCACATGTGAGGTGGCACTACGTGAAATCCTGTCACAGATCTACACTGTTTGAAAATTCTCATGCATGAACATTAGAATGAAAGGGGCATTTTTTGCACATCTTTGGTGGCGTTACTATGTGACGTCCCCCATGTTTCCATGGTGACTCTGCCCTTGGTGTTTGTCGAACCCTGCCTTATGTGGTGCTTAATAACAGTACATGTACATACATTTCCTTTAGGGATGTGTGAGTGTATATAACAGTACTGTGCAAAAGTTTTAGGCAAGTATGAAAAATGCCGTAAAGTAAGAATGCTTTCAAAAATGGACATTAATGGTTTATTTTTTATCAATTAACAAAATGCCTCGTTAGTGAACAGAAGAAAAATCAAAACCGTTTTGGCCTTCAAAGCAGCATCAATTCTTCTAGGTACACTTGCTCACAGTTTAACCCCTTTGCGACCCCCTGACATGCCAGGACCATCACAGCGGTACGGCATTTAAGGACCAGTGATGGTCCTGGCACGTCATGGAGTTCAGGACTCCCGGCGTGGCTGCATGCTGCTGTGGAAGCCCTGAACCGGAAGTTTAAAAAAAAAAAAAAAAAAAAAGCCCAGTGGTCACCAAGTGCCGGCCGCACGTGCGCGCGTCGGTGCTTAAGGAACTCGGCAAGTAGGTTGTTCCAAACATCTTGGGGAGCTAACTACAGTTCTTCTGTGGGTTTAGGCAGCCTCAGTTGCTTCTCTTTCCATGTAATCCCAGACAGACTCAATGATGAGATTGGGGCTCTGTGGGGGCCATACCATCACTTCCAGGACTCCTTGTTCTTCTTTACACTGAAGATAGTTCTTAATGACATTAGCGGCAGGTTTGCGATAGTTGTCACTCTGCAAAATAAATTTGGGCCCAATCGGATTCCTTCCTGTTGGTATAGCATGATGGATAAGTATCTCCCTGTACTTCTCAGCATTGAGGAGACCATTCATTCTGACCAAATCCCCAACTTCATTTGCAGAAATGCAGTCCAGAACTTGAAAGGAACCTCCACCATGCTTCACTGTTACCTGCAGACATTCATATTTGTACCACTTTCCAACCATTCAGTGAACAAACTGCCTTCTGCTACAGCCAAATATTTAAAATTTTGACTCATCAGTCCAGAGCACCTGCTGTTATTTTTCTGCACCACAATTCCTGTGTTTCCATGCATAGTTGAGTTGCTTGGCCTTGTTTTCACGTAGGAGGTATGGCTTTTTGGCCGCAAGTCTTCCATGTCTCTGGACAGTAGATGGGTGTACCAGAGTCTCACTGTTTTCTGTCAATTCTGAGCTGATGTGATCATGATGTGTCTTTCATCTGCTGCACAAATTTTCCTTTTACTATATTAAGATATAAAGAATAATTGCGAAATACTTTTAGGGTATGACTCCACCTATCTCTCCACCTCCCTTGTATCTGTGGTGGGAGTTGAGTGCTGTTTTTTGTATATACAATGTTGTATGCCTCTTTCAATGTTTTCCATATTCATTTTAACATGGGCACTATGCACTAAAGAAAAGTGGGGTAATTCTGGGGTAAACCATCTGCACTATGTTGTACAACCAGAAACTTTCATTGATTTAAGGGAAGCTTATAACCACTTTAATTCTAGAGACCTTAAATATATTGCTTTGAGTTGCGTTTCATTTAATTCAGTGGGAGGTCTGGGAATGTGTGTCACATATAGTGCAGCCGGTTTACCTCAGAATTAAGCCAGTTTTCTTTTGAACATAGGGGCCTTTAGACGTGGGATTGCTATACTGCTCCTCCTGGGGCAAAACAACTGCATCTTAGGGGATAATTGAAAATCCCAGTTCATTCAAATTGGAATGAATTCCATTGTTGCTAGAGAGGCCTCAAATATATTGCACAATAATGCACTGGAAACTTGTCCAGTATACAGGGGCCTAATAGAATAAATATTGTTCTTTGCATCAGGATTGCACCATTATTGCAGTTATGTGTGGATTATTTGTTTGAATTCAGTGAAATATTTTTATGCTGAATTTTCTGTGAAAGTTTATGTACTTGTTCCTGCTTGCAGCACATGCTTGTCCTGAGGTGGCCTATTGTTCACTTTCTGTGCATCAGTAACCAGCTGTATGGTTTCTGATTGCTTCCATGGAGAATGTTCTGTCGGTTACCTTTTCTGTAGTTTTAGTATGTGGATGGCTTGCCCTCTGTTTCTTGGCATGCCCAATGTTGTTGTTCTGTTTTTTTTTTTTTTTTTTTTTTCCCTCCCCGAACATAACCCTTAATAACTGGCATCCATCCATCCGCTTTCGGACTCCCTGAACGGTGTGCAGCTGCGGGGGGAGGTCGGAATTCATGACTGTCATAGTACGTCATGGGTCATTCAGTCAGATCGACCCTTGATGTACTATGACCGTCAAGGGTCGTTAAGGGGTTAAAGTGACAGCACAATTTAAAGCATAACTCTTGCACTCTAAGGGTTAAAGTGGACCTGCTACCTAGGACGAGCTTAGTTTGTTTTACAGATAATGAAAATATGCATATACCTTTTGCCAGGGAGTCAAAAATTTGGTTTGACTCTAGGGGCCAGACAGAACATTTAGGAGCCAGACTTCTCATGTGGGCTAATGGAACAAGGCAAAGAAAGAGTGTGTGGGATATGTGGCTACCAGGGCAGTGGAGGGTTTATTTGGAGAAATGGCTGCTAGTGGGCAAGTGAACAAGGGTGGTGGGGGTTATCAAAGTGTATGGCTGCCATGGGGACAGGCTTGGGTGGTATTTTATTTATTTTTTATGCATTATTTATATAATTTTTTAGAATTTAACATTTCTAAAGCTTTGGAGTCTATGCACTTATAGCCTCCAAAATGAGGTCTCCATTTTTAATTTACAAAAGCCCCCAGCTAGGCGCTAGGAAGCCATTCCTCGTTGCCATAGTGACCTGGCATTTGGAGTTTGAGCACTGTCTTATACTAGTCATTTCTCTGTAAAATTAGTTTTTGGAAAATTAACTTTTATGTTTTGGTGGCATTTTGTATCTCTCTATGCGAATTATCTGTTGCAGTATACTAGGTAGTTATGTTAATGGCCAAACATATTGATCGTTACACTACTAAAATGCCCCCAGTGTGTGCTTGGCATACATGCATTCATAGCACAATGTGTGGTTACATTTTCCCTGCTAAAAAAAAAAAAAAAGTACAGAAATGTTAACTTGTGCATTTTATCATTTTCAGGAGATTAAGAGAATTGTCCCCTAGGAGTAAGTGGCTATCATGTTAACAGACAAACTTACCTAGGCTCTTCATACAGAAGTCAGGTTTATCACTCTGTATATTTTTGCATTGTATCTGCAGTGTCCTGTACGCAGTGATCTCTGATGTCTGTCTCTAGGAAAGTGTCTCTCAACCAGTGCCATCAGGGCCCACTAACAGGCCAGGATTTGAGGGCACAGGTGAGTTAATCAAATTGAATTGGTCTCTGATCAACACACCTGTGCTCTAGCAGGGAAATTCACAAGTCCTGGCTGTAAGTGGGCCCCGAGGGCATGGAATGAGAACCGTTAATCTAGATCAGTCCTAGCTGCAACAAACAATAGGCTTTAATAGACCTAAATGATTTGGAATGGTCAGTTGTATTCTGCATTTGTTTCGGTTTACAACTTGATGAAGGCAAAAGAGCAAATGAAACAAGACACCAGCCTAGGATAAGTCTTTCTGTTATAACTCTTTCAGTGCCAGAGAGGTACCCAACGCATTTCATAGCAATGTGTTGTGTACCCCTCTGGCACTGAAAGGGTTAAGTGATTGTTGCAAATCAGGGAAACTGACTAAAGAGTATTTATTATCTTGATATATGATTCGGGATAGTAATGTTTCATAATAAAAGCAGGTCTGATTATTGTTCATAGTATTTGGGCCATAGAGTGTGTTATTTCAATTCCGTCAGAGTTGCAGTTCAAGAGTAATTCAATGATAAAGTATCCCCCTCCCGACCCTGTTACTGATGTAACACTGCCCACCTCAGAGCAGCAGGGTGTGTCCAGGTAGATTGCAGAGAGGGACAATCTTCAAATAAGAAGATAATGGAAAGAGATGAAAAACCTGTCAGCGGCAGGGTTTTCATTGTTTTCACAGTAAGAAGAGTGTCCCTTGCTGTTATCTGTCTAGTCTATGGACCAGATTCCACATCTGAGGTGAGTAGTGTTACACTAGGTAAAAGGGGTGGGAGGTGAATACTTTATCCTTCAATTACTATTGAACTACAACGCTGACAGTATTGAAATAACACTCTCTATGGCTCAAATACTATGAAGATTAATTGGAGCTGCTGTTTTTGTGAAGCATTACTATCCCTTTAAGAGAGGCTTAAACCAGCAGTGTATGTTACAGATCAGCACAAAGATAATCCCTCTACTTCAGTACTTTGCAGCTGCTTCCTTTTCTAAACCTAGAACCGTATGCAGTACTGTCTTACACATGTCACCTTACAATCATTGCCAGCCTGTAGTAGAAGAAAAGAAAAACAAATTTAAAGTGTAGAATGGTAACTAGGGAAGGTTGTTTGATTTTAATAAATATCAGCTCTGTTGCTAGAAAACTATAGAATTTTATTTCTAATAGCTTAAAACGCCTTAATAATCACCTCGTTCCTCTAGCAGATTTCTGATCTGCAGAGCTGGGTGATCTTTGTGGTTAAGCACCTCTAAGAGATTGATATCCTCTACATTAAAGTCCATAGCTGTCCAGTTCCCAGACACATGGCTTATGAAATCTCCCAGAAGTACTTGGTGAAGGAAGAACCCAATCTTGCAAATCATGAAAATATGCTGGAGGAATCTGCTATTAACTGTTTTTATGCAATGGGAATTAGATTCCCATAGCTTTCTAGTTATGGCCTTAACCATTGTTGGATGAAAATATAAATACATAAGCAATGGGAAATGTGCAGGTTATATTAAGTGTACTGAATAAAGAGACTAAAATAGTCTAGGTGCACTCTGGGCCAAACTTGAACAAACACACACATACATGGGAGGTAAAAAAGGTGTAAAGGACCAAAAACCACCCATACAGGACCCAATTAAGACGAGGCACACCAAAAGTGAAAAAATACTTTATTCAAACACTATTGTAATTCAATAAACCGGCATAAAAACAATTAAAAGTAAAGTCTGGAGACAATAGGTAAAAATAAATAGTATCCCCATGTGAAAGTTACAACCGTATGGCAATACAGGTAAGTATCGCAACACTCTATAGAAAACTGTGCATGAGGTTAAGGGGATAGTAATGTTTCAAAATAAAAGCAGCTCCAATTAATCATAGTATTTGGACCATGGAGAGTGTTATTTCAGTACTGTCAGAGTTTTAGGTCAAGAGTAATTGAATGATAAAGTATCCCCCTCCGCCTCTTTTACTGATGCAACACTGCTCACCTCAGAACAGAAAGGAGGTGTCCAGATGGCTTGCAGAGAGGGACAATCTTCAATTAGCATAAGTGAAAAACCTGTCAATGGGGGCAGGGTTTTCATTTTTATCACAGTAAGAAGATTGTCCCTTGCTGTGGCCTGTCTGGTCGAGACCAGATTTCACATCTGAGTGGAGGTGGGTTACACTAGGTAAAAGGGACGGGAGGGGTATATTTTATCATTTAATTACTCTTGAACTACAGCTCTGACAGTATTGAAATACTCTCCATGGCCCAAATACTATGAAGATTACTTGGAGCTGCTTTTATTTTGAAACATTAGAATTACTTATCGGCTACAAATAGCCCAGTACAGCAAGAGAAACAGAAGATTTCATCCAGACGGATCAAACACACAACGTGCTGCCACGGACTGTGGTTTTGTCACGGGAGATGGGGTCAGTCTGGAAGTGGGTTAAAAAGATCCGTTGTCCAATCCAAGAAGGCAAAAAGACTCACATGATCGACTCTAATTAATAAGGAGCTGCAGCCAACGTTCCAAACAGAATGATCGAATAGTTGCGGTTGTGTGAACTGCTTGAAATCATGTGATTCAGACCAAAAGATTCATCCACAGATAGTGGAATTGGCTGCGCGTCAGTCAGTGGTAAACTTAAACTAATAAAACAACGGTAAAGGTTCCTCCACAAATAGTACGACTGACTATATATCAGTCAATGATATGATATTGCCATACGGCTGTAACTTTCACATGTGGATATTATTCATCTTTACCTGGACTCTCCAGGTATACCTCCCATGTATGTGTTTGGCTGAAAATATAAGACTATTTGGAGCCAGAAAGAATGTTTAGGCTATCAGCTTGGAATTTAAGTACCAGTGAAAGTGTGCATGAACATATATGTATATAAAACAAGGTTGGACAAAAAAAAAAAAAAGCCAGCTAAGAGTTTAACTCCTTAATGCCTAGTGATGTGCCAGGACCATCACAACGGTCCCTGTGTTAAGGACAGGTGACTGCTCTGGCACATCATGACTTTTGTATCCCATGTCTGGGTGAGCTTAAAATGGAGCAGTCAGTTCCAGCCTCATCACTGGCTCTCCAAACTTTCTGGGGTGTGTTGGTGGTGGGGGAGGACTGCTTGGGCTTCCAGTGCACCACACCTCTGGACTCCAAGGCCCAAATAATATGATTCATAATAAAAGCAGTTCCAATTAATAAACATTATTATCCTTTTAAGGAGCTACTGAACGGTTCTATCTAAACAGATATATATATATATATATATATATCTAATATAAAATATTATACAGACAATGCTACAAAAATATAGGAGGCTGCAGTGAAATTGTATTTATTTATTTTTTTATTCCCTATCCTTGAAGCTGACTGGTTACCTACATAGCTTTTAGTTTCATTACATAGATATGTGTGTGTAAGCTGCCTAATATCGTCTGCATTTTTATTTTTAAAAGGAGAGGTTAATAGTTGGAGAGTTTTTAATTAGCATTTGGGGAATCTAATCTCGGCAAGGAATTGTACTGACTTGGTCAGATAAACAACTCCTAATTACCTGCGTGTCCAGAAAATCGCCTGTCTCCACACAGTCTTAGGCTGGTGGAACAAGGAAATCACCTCTCTCCACACGCAGTCTTTGGCTGGTAGAACCTATGTTTCTACAAGAGGGCTGGAGTAAATCAGTGGGGTGGAATAATCGTGCAAATCCTTTCAAGATGGAAGCCCCCATTGAGGGGGTGATTTGAAAATGTGATGGGCCTTTTTTAACACCCCTTTACTACTTATTGTCCTACATTCTTTTAACCCCTAGAGTGCCAGGTGGGTACATTGTACTTATTTGGACAGCTGTACCTGCTGCGCCACGCTCGTACATTGTACAGCTAAAATGCAATCACTGCATAAGCCGGTGTAACTGGCTTGCAGTGGCCACATTATATCTAAAATGCTGCCTGGCACTTTTGGGAGGGCATGAGGATCGCTCCTCATGCCCCCCCCAGTTATTGATCTCCCAGATGATCGTGCTGGAAGATCAATATGTACAAAGAAGAAGCGGAACTTCTTTCCCCTCTTTCCTACCCGAACTTCCGGGTAGGAGTGGGCGGGACTGGGGGAAGCCTCCTAACGTCATCGGTGACATAGTCGCCGGTGACCTTAGATGACTTTCCCCCATCGCGATCACAGGTGGTAGGAGTGAAGGGCAGGAGAGCTTTTTGCACAATCGGCTGGGAGATCAATAACTGGGGGGACATGAGAAGGGGTCCTGATGTCCCCCCGCGAGGTCTGAATTTAAATGTAAAAAAGAAAATTTAACCCTATGAGTTAAATCAGGGTCCCGAAGGGCCCCCCCCCAATAAGGTGTTAAAAAATAAATAAATAATATATAGGAAACCCATGCGTGGGAGTCCAGTGCTTTGCAATGTGTTGGTCCCCCTGTAACACAAACATTTATTTATTTTTATTCTGCCCTTGTTGGGGGGTCATTATGAGTAAACCTGATGCCCCAACAAGGTATGAATAAAAAATAATAAAAGGGAAAAAAAAAATGAACCCTCTGTATGCCACAGGGGTCCAGTGCTTTGCAATGCATTGTACAGCTCTGTGGCAGACAAAGGATTCCCCCCCCCACCCCCCAATTAGTTTTTAATCAGTTCTCATTGTGGTGTATCAGTTCTGATGCCCTCCAATGAGGTCTACACAAAAATATGTATTTTGGGGAATAAAACACCAAAAAACCTGCATGTGTCACAGGTGGGTCCAACACAAGTGCTTTGCAATGTGCTGGACCTCCTGTGGCGCACACACACACACACACACATAATTTTTTTCCCCATTATTTATTTATTTACATTTTTTTTTTTTTTCAGAAGTTGTTGGGGGACTTGAGAAGTGGTACTGATGCCCCCCAATGAGGTATGAATAAAAGGCCTGTATGCAACAGGGTTTTCAGTGCATTGCAATGCATTGGACATCCCTGTGGCATGCACACAAAATGCCTCCAATCCCCCAGCCCTGCCCCCACGTACCCTACCCACCAGCCTAGTTCCACAGCCCACTGGCATTCCCATTCCCCCAGTCTGACCCCTCAGCCTGATTCCACTGCCTACTGGTATACCCTAGTGCCAATACGCGCTGGAATCAGGCTGGGAATCAAACAGTGTATGTGGGGGACTTAGAGTGCACACTGTTAACCACAGATCCCCCATATACACTTACCTCCCCACCACCACCACCGCCGCCACACTTGCTCACTGCCCACTGGTGTATATATACCCACATACATAGCCTGACCCCTCGTCCCTCTCCCGACCTGGTTCCACTGGCAGTCACAAGTCCTCACGTACACTGACTGACAACTGGTAGCAATAGAATCACACATACACTGTTTGCTTCCCCATCCTTTTTCTACCGGTAGCCACGCTCCTGGCAACCCACAGCCATGGGGTACCATCTTTTGTAGGCTGGCAGGAGGTCCTCCTAAGAAATCCCATGGTGTTGAACCATTTCTGTATCTCTGAAGTGACTGATTTGTAAGAAAAAATTTTTTTTTTCTGTAGCACCACATTCTGGAAATAGTTGTGCACTCTAACCTAGGGGTAGAAAGGCAAGTGACCCCTCATTAGTAGATGCGGAAGGTTATCTTCTTTCCAAAATGGCATGGTTTATGTACCCTTTCTTAACTTCTGTAGTTGATATAACCATTTTTAACAGAAAAGTATTATTTGAGAAAATATTAGAAAAATCCGAGGTTGTGGTAGGTGTCGTTTTGCATTTCTAGCACCCCCTATGGTATGTCACCTCACACCAATGGGGTGCTATTCTTCTCCTAAGAGCACTAGATAACAAGTACATTTGGAAATCCCATAGTTTTCACAGCTTTCACTACATATGAAGGGACAGAAATGTAAAAAAAATGCTATTTTTCTTCACTTCTGAAGGTGTTAGACATTTTTGTACAGACAAGTCCAGTTTGAGAAAATGTTCGAAACATCAGAGGTTGTAGTAGGTGTAGTTTTCTACTTCTAGCACCCCCAAAGGTAGGTCAACTCATACCAGTGGGGTGTCGTTTGCCTCCAAAGAGCACTAGCTAATGAATGCAGTTGGAATTTCCATGGTTTTCACAGATTTCCATACATTTGAAGGCTCAGAAGTGGAAGAAAATTGCTTTTTTTTTTTTTTTTTTTTTTTTTCCTCCTTCTCCCCCCCCCCCCCCCCCCTCTTCCATTAGTGCCACCTTCTGGAAGCATTTGTGGACACCAGCCTTCATCAGATGTGGCAGGTTGTTTTCTTTCCAAAATGGCATTGTTTCTCTACCTTTCATGCATATCTATTATTGTTATAAACATGTATTTATTCCTATAGCACCACCCTTTGGAAATCTTTGTGCCCAGGGATAGAAAGGCAAGTGACTCCACATTTCATGTGGGAGAATGTCTACTTTCCAAAATGGTATACCTTTTATATCTTTCCTTCATGTCTCTAACAGTTATTAACATTTTAGTACAAGCAACCACTTTCAAGGGAGCAAACTGGTAGGTGTAGTTATGTGCTTCTGGCACGCCTTAGGTAGGTTGACTGATTCCAATGGGGTGTCATTTGTCTCCTAAGAGCACTAGCTAATGAATACAGTTGGAAAGTCCATGGTTTTCTCAGATTTTAGTACATTTGAAGGGACAGAAATGTAAGAAAATGCCTTTTTCTTCTGTGTCCCTATTCATGGCGATAGAGACGAATGGGTATACATCAGCACCCCCCAGCTGGCATACGACCAAACTTAAAATACAAAAGGAAGCCCCCCGCTTCTTTCGGCAGTAATTTTTGGTCCTACATCAGCTGGGGTAGGCGTGTGGCAGTCAGCTCCTACCTTTTTTTATTTTCATGCCGTTTTGAGGGCCACATCATCTTGCTGCTCAGTCTGGGAGGAAGGATTCCCTGATGGTTTTGCTTCACTACAGCTGGCAAGGCAAATGTGGATCCACTTGGCCCCTGGAATTTCCCTGGGCGGGTAGAGATTCGGCGCCTAAGAAGACGCGATCCAGTGACATAATTCGCAGGCGTCCGACCGGGGCACAGTGGATACCGCTAGTAAGGAGCACCAGGGACAGCACTGGCTCAACCAGGCTCCCTTCCAACAGCATGATTGCTACGGGAGAAAGGTAAGGGCTATGAGCCAACCTCTATTTATTAATTTGTTGGATTCTAATGAGCTGGGCCTATGCACACCCAGGGCCAATACTGTTTAAGCAACCATGCTGTGTGCATTTGTTTTTCCCTGGCTTTAGAAGGGTTATGTGTATTTTATTTAATCTATTAAAAGTGAAGTTTTAAGAATTTTTATTGCCTCAAGATATGTGCTCCTCTGCTAAGAGTGTACCTGTCAAGGATAAGGAAAAAGGAAATATGGAGAAAGAAGACAAACATCCCCAGAAAGTAGGCCTAGGTTGTGATAAAAATTGTCTACAGAAGTTATGTACAGAATGTTATGTACAGAACGTTTAAAGAAAGTTGCTAATCCTGAGATACCATCCCAATTCCAAGATTTCCTGTCTTGGATGAAAAATTCTATGCAGGATACTCTCCTCCTTTCAAGCATCTTTAGTGGCTAAAAAGAGACCCAGAACTGAAGACCCTGGGGAAGGTACTTCGTCCAGACACATTGTGGATGAATCCAGCTGCTTTGAAGATCTTGGAGATTACTCTTCAGAAGAAGGGGAGATACTAGAAGAAGATGAAGGTACTTTTAGCCTTGATAAGATTGTACCCTTCCTTAAAAGTCTACGTAAAACCCATGGTTAACAGAAGAAACTAAAGAACAAGGCATATTGGACGTGGCCTTCCTGGGCAAAAAGAGAGAGACACCAGTCTTTCCTGTACATCAGGCAGTATCGGACCTGATAAAGACAGAGTGGAAGAAGGGGGATAAAAGGGTAACAGAATCCAGGAGATTTCACAAAATGTACCCTTTTAAAGAAAAAGACTCAACATGGACAACACCTCCCAGGGTAGGTGCACCAATTGCCTAGTTAACGAAGAAGACCACTGTCCCCATGGAAGATGGATCTTCCCTAAGAGACCCTATGGACAGGAGATTGGAGGCCACCCTAAAGAAACAATTTACAATTCTGGGACAAAACATAAAAGCCGCAACAGCTCTCATATGTGTATCAAGAACAATAAGAATTTGGTTGTCTGAACTAGAAGAAAAAAAACTGAATCTTCAATGTCCAGATCAAAGTTGATGAAAGAAACAGCCTTCATAAAGGATGCAGTTGGATACTCATGTGACACTGCCTGTGATATAATAAGATTAGCGACCTGATCTTCCTCCCTTTCCATTACAGCTAGAAGAGCTCTGTGGATAAGACCCTGGGGAGATGACCCATCCTGAAAAAATAGACTGGTATCTTTTACCATTCTCTGGATCCACTCTTTTCGGGGAGCAATTGGACGAAATTAGTAAAAAAGTCACTGGGGGGGAAGTTCTTTCCTCCCAGAGGATAGGAAACCAAGGAGATCCCCATCAAAGGAGTCTTTCAGAAACAGAAGATCCTTTTGCGAGTCAAGACGCTTTTAATCTTCAAGATCATATGAACAGAAATAGGGTAATTTTGGCCAGTCTTCAAGAGGTTCATTTAAAAGATCTGCACCCAGAGGTAGCCAATTCAAGAAAGAAACCTCATGAAGTGCAGAGGACCCTGTCTCTAATTCCAGTCGGTGGTCGGCTGGAGAATTTCCTAGAAGCCTGGAAGATCCTCACCACTCCTTGAAGAAATCTATTCAGAACATCAAAGATGCCAAAAGATCCTATAAGAGCAAAAGAATTAAGGGACTCAGTCCAAGACCTAGCCCTCAAAAAAGTAATAGAACCAGTAACTCTTCAGAACAGAAAGGGCTTCTATTCCGTAATGTTTATAGTCCCAAAGGCATCCGGAGGGTTCAGAACAATTCTAGATTTAAAAATTTTGAATTCAAGCTTAAGGCCAAAACACTTCAAGATGGAGACATCATCCTCAGTAATTCAGACTATCTGCCCAGCAACTTATCTTACAACGGTGGATCTCATGGATGCATACTACCACATCAAGATAGCTCCGTGTCATTGCAGATTCCTCAGGTTCTGCTTCATGGAACAGCTTTGGCATTTCTGAGCTCTGCCATTTGGTCTGTCTTCAGCTCCAAGAATCTTTTCAAAGATACTAGTGGTAGCTCTAGAACCTCTGAGGCAAAGGGCAATAACAATCCTCCCATATCTAGACTACCTTCTCATTGTGTCTCAGTCAGTGACTAAATCAGAGATGAACACCCAGATAACCCTTCAACATTTAAAGAATTTGAGATGGTTGGTGAATTACCAAAAGAGCCAGATACAGCCTTCTCAGATTCTAAACTTCCTGGGTATGACCTTCAACACCAAGAGGAATCTAGTGACATTATCCTCTTGAAGGATGCAAGGGATTATCAACCGGGTCAGGACCTTCAGAAAACACCAGGTTCACACGGCCCACGAATGCATGAAAATATTAGGAGTACTGAACTCTATTCACATTGTACCATGGGCCAGGATTCACATAAGATCTCTCCCGAACCTGTTCCTATCCCATTGGAACAAGAATCCAGCAAACACCTTTCAAAGGATTCGTCTAACTCCACAAGTAAAATTCGATCTATTGTGGTGGATGGATCCAAGAAATCTGAAGAAGGGAACCTCTCTCCAGGATCATCAGTGCAAAGAATCTCGACAGATGCAAGTCGGACAGGATGGGGAGGGTGCTGGAACAACATCTCCCTTAAAGTGGTATCGTCTTAACAAGAAAAAACCCTCCACATAAATGTTCTAGAGCTCAGGGCGATACGTCTCTCCCTAGAAGGTATAAAAAAATTTGTCAAGAACCAACCAGTACAGATCATATCGTACAGCATGGTAGCTGTACTCTACATCAAAAACCAGGGAGGGACAAGACGCAAAGCCCTAAATTTGGAATCAGAAAAGATACTGAAGTGGTCCGAAAGGAACTTAGTGGCAATATCTGCTATCCACATAGCGGGAGTTCAAAACCTTCAAGCAGACTACCCAAGCAGGAACAGGCTGGACCCAGGAGAGTGGTCACTCAACAAAGAAATATACAGTAAGATTGTCAACAGATGGGGGAATCCAGTGATAGACCTGATGGCAACCTGGGAGAACACGAAGTGCAACATAATCTTCTCCAGGACAAGACATCCGAAAGCTCAAGCAGTGGATGCCATGGTTCCGTCATGGAACTTTCCCCTGTCATATATATTTCCTCCGACCCCAATGATTCAGAAGTTCTAAGGAAGATCAGATCCGAAGGAACAAATGTCATTCTCATAGCTCCAGAGTGGTTGAGAAGATTATGGTTCTTGGAATTGATGATAAACCTAGCGATAGAGGATCCATGGCCCCTTCTAAACAGGTCAGACCTCTCTCAGGGACCGATCCGCCATCAAAATCCAGCTTTTTTGAGACTGATGGCTTGGAGGCAGAGAGGAACTCCTTAAGATCTAGAGAACTCTCAATCGGTCATAAATACCATTATAGATGGAATAAAAAAAAAGACCACCTCCAAAATATATTGCAGAATTTGGAGAACCTTCTCAGGATGGTGCAAAATTGAGACTTTGCATAGATCCTTCATTAGGACAACTCATATCTTGAGTTTTTTGCAACAAGGATTTGAAAAGGGTTTATGTCCAGCAACTTTAAAGGTGCATCTTTCCACATTGTCAGCATTATTGGCAAAACAGTTTGCGGAAGATTTGGTCAAGAGATGTCTAAAGGCCATAACCAAGGTCAGACCAAGAGTAAGAAGAGTGATTCCTCCCTGGGACCTAAATACTGTATTAGAACAATTGTCTTCATCTCCTAGGTTTGAACCCTTAGAGGATACACATTTGAAAATGCTTACCCTAAAGACAGCTTTTTTCACTGCAGTGACCTCCGCAAGAAGAGTATCTGAAATCCAGGCATTATCAGCAAAACCACCTTTATACGTTTTTCTATCAGGATAAGATAGTTCTGAGAACTAAGCCTTCTTTCAGATCAAAAGTGGCATCTGTTTTCCATCTGAAACAAGACATCATTTTACCATCCTTCTGTCCAAATACAAAAGGAGAGAAAGAGGCACATTCTACCTGTGCAGTAGCTACCTCTTGGGCATCAAGAGCCTCTGCATCCCCGGAACAGATTTGCAGAGCAGCAACCTGGTCTTCAATTTCCACCTTCATCAAACATTATCAGATTGATGTACATGCCTCAGCAAAGGTAAAATTCGTAAGGAAGGTCCTTGAGGCAGCAGTTCATTCAGGATCGGTAAGACTAGTTGTTTTTTTGTTTTTTTTTTTTGGTTCCCCCTCCTATCTCCCCCCCCCCCTCCAGAATCATGTGGATAGGCAGGCACATGATTATATTTATTTCTCTAATATGAAGGGACACCGTGTTTTATACCCACCTTTTTTGTTTACTGCTTGGGTATGTCACATTCGTCTCTATCGCCATGCATAGGGACATAGAAGAAAGGGAGAAATTTTTCTTACCGATATTTCCTTTTCTTCTGTGTTCCTCCATGGCGCTCCCTGCCCATTTAACCATCTCTTTATTATATTTTTCAGCTATGACGATAGATGACTGCCGAAGGAAGCAGGGGGCTTCCTTTTGTATTTTAAGTTTGGTCCTACGCCAGCTGGGGGGGCGCTGATGTATACCCATTCGTCTCTATCGCCATGGAGGGACGCAGAAGAAAAGGAAATATATGTAAGAAAAATTTCTCCCTTTTCCCTGTAGTGCCACATTCTGGAGGCATATGTGCACACCACGCTTGGGGTAAGAAGGCAAGTCACCCCTCATTAGATGCGGCAGGATGTCTTGTTTCCAAAATGGTTTGTGTACCCTTCACCTCTTTAGCTGTTATAACCATTTTTGTATAGACAAGTAATGTTTGAGAAAATGTTAGAAAAGTTTGAGGTTGTAGTAGGTGTCGTTTTGCACTTCTAGCATCTCCTGAGATAGGTCAACTCATACCAATGGTGTGTCATTTTTCTCCTAAGAGCACTAGCTAATGAATACAGTTGGAAATTCCATGTTTTTCACAGATTTCAGTACATTTGAAAGGGCAGAAATGTAAGAAAATGCCATTTTTTTCCTATAGTGCCACCATCTGGAGGCATTTGTGCACACCAAGCTTGGAGAAAGCATGTAAATCACCCCTCCTTAGATGCAGCAGGTTGTCTTCTTTCCAGAAATGTACAGTTATTCCACTGTTTTAGGGTAGATTTACCACAAAAACACTAGAACGCGCATATTGGCTCATAATGTTGAAAATTTCATTTTGCGCTGCTGATGATTAGGGCTCTACGCTAGCCATGGACGTAAGTAAAACTATACAAATTTGGTACTTTTTTACTCGGAGGACTCGGGGCTTTTTCAAATAACTGAAACTTTTTCAATCAAGGTAAATGTTTTTGATATATAGTATGTGATTTTCACAAAATGAGTAAATTTTCACTTTTTTTGTCATTATGACATCATAGCTTTTTGCGCGATGCAAAATTCTCTTCATGTAAGGTACCACAAGAAAGCTCAATTCGTTCTGAAAAAAAACCCAAACTTTTCCATATGTAACTAGAAATTCCCAGAGTAAATCAAGCCTAAACAGAAGGATAGCAAAACTGCTGAAAATGTGTCTGGCCTACAGGGTACAGGAAATGGCCCAAGCCTCTGGCACTGAACATGTTAATAAAACAAGTTGCAGGAAACAGATGGGACTGTATATATAAAGTCTTAGCATTCATGCATGTCTGTGTATAAATATATACAAAATTGTGTGCAGTTGACTCCCTCCCACAAGTAAGTAAATACAATTACCAGCTCCTGGTTTTAGTATGGAAACAGATGATTCTCTTATATAATTATATATCACCAAAATTTAGGCTCTACAAGTAAAATATTAGTAACTCGGACTCCGAGAATCCGGGAATTTTTCCATCACTGATGGATTATATAGTTCCAATCTTATCTTGTAAAATTTGGCACTTTATTGAGAAGATTGTAATAATTTTTTTTTTCTTTTCTCTTTAAAAGCTATGTGGGGAATCTATCTAGGGATGTGACAGAAGCTTTGATTCTTCAGGTGTTCAGCCAGATCGGTACATGCAAAAGCTGCAAGATGATCATGGATGTAGGTGTCTCATTTGCATGCAGTGTACTACTATATTTTGCTAAAATGTGTTGATCCCCAGTGTAGAGGTTTAACCCCTATCCCCTGCTTGATTATTGGCTGGTCAGTGAAAATGAACTACGGTACCTATGTTCAAGTAGTCCTTAAAGGGATAGTAATCTTTCATATTAAAAGCAGCTCCAATTAATCTTCGTAGTATTTGGGCAATGGAGAGTGTTTCAATTCTGTCAGAGTTGTAGTTCAAGAGTAATTGAATTATAAAATATCCCCCTCCCGCCCCTTTTACTGATGTAACATTGCTCAGCTCAGAACAGCAGGGAGGTGGCAAAGTGGATTGCAGAGAGGGAAAATCTTCAATTAAGTTAAGGGAAACACCCGAAAAACCTGTCAAGGGGGCAGTGTTTTCCTTATGGTCTCAGTAAGAAGAGTGTCCCTTGCTGTGAGCTGTCTGGTCTGTGGACCAGATTCCACATCTGGGGGGAGGAGGGTTACACTAGGTAAAAGGGGTGGGAGGGGGAAACTTTTTAGCATTCAGTTACTCTTGAACTACAACTCTTACAGTAATGAAATAACACTCTGTGGACCAAATACTATGAAGATTAATTGGAGCTGCTGTTTTTGTGAAACATTACTATCCCTTTAGGGCTTATCCCCCTGAGTAAAATAAGGGTACTCCCACTGCTGAAAGGTGTTTTATTCAAAAGTTATTACAGCTCAAAGATGAAGTTTTTAGGTGCCATATCACAGTGGCCTGAAATTGTACAGTGGCGCTTATTGCTACACAATCCTATGGAGGTTTATGGTTCCAGGACCAGAGCTGTCCATAGGATGGTGTAGCAACAGTGCCACTGTACAATTTTAAGTATTACTATCCCTTTAAAGTAAATATAATTTTGGAAAGGGAAAAAAAACATTTTCGAAAATCCTTATGCCCATGGTTGGAAACATCATCCTGTCTGTGACCAGTAAAAATATGATACTGTTCTCTTAATTTTTGTGACTAGTAACTGTTTTCCCTGACTGTTGAACATCAGTGATATTCACCAGCCCTGCTTTTATAATCATAGTGCATACCACAGTATGTGCCTTCCCCACATAGTCAGGGCACTAATTGGTTGTGCTGCAGTAGGAAATATTTAAAGGGGCAGTGCCTCCATGAAAAGCTTTGAAATAAGTGGTAGCATGCTTAGAGACAAAAATCATATATGCTCAAATGAAGAAAAGAACTGAAGGAAGAATAAACCATTTGTATTTAGAAGCTCCAGAGAAATTAGATAATGGTGAGGATAAGAAATTTCCCTATGATTTTAAATTGGACTTTTAACTTCTCAAAAGCCTGACAGGTCTTCAGTGCATAGCGAAATGAATATTTCTCTGCTTCAGAATTGTTCTCCTTTAGCGTATTGAATAAAAGTGTGAATGAGCACTAACCATTCATTTATTATGATGTGTTAAATGGAACAAAACAAAAGCAGGAAGAAGTTTAAAACAAACTAAAGTCCAGTCTGTCCTCTTTTGTGCTGCACCAGAGGTGTGAGGGGAGAAGTACCGTTCTTACTACCTTGCATTGTTAATATATGCCAAGTGAAGAATTTCCTTTGTTTAAAAATACTCACCTTGCAAAATCCGCTGTGTTTTTAATTTCTGCATGGATGATTTTCCTGTACCTAGAGCTTCTTGTATATCAAAGTGGACATGTCACCTTGAGTAAAATTTAGCATATTTGAAAACTTCTTAAAGGTATAGTAATGTCAGAAAAAAAGTATTAACTATATGGTAGATACAATTAAAAGATATTACTTGCGCTTATTCGTATCTCTCAAAAAGTTATGGTTTGAGAGATATAGGAAAATAAAGTTCTCCGCTCCCTCCCCTTTCTGCCTGACGAGCTGTAAAGCTGTCAGAAGCAGATTCTGGTCACTTGACCAGGCGCGGCTCTTCAGCAGCGCCGACATAACGATATCTAAAAATAAATACTTCATCGGAATGGTCTACAGAGTGTGCTTGCAAACCAGGCACATGTTGTAGACCTTTCCGATGAAGTATTTATTTTCAGGTATCGCTATGTCTGCACTGCTGAAGAGCCACCATCTGGCCCAGGAACCAGGATCTCATGCTGTCAGCTATACAGCTGATGTACGAGAGAGGTGATGGAGCAGAGAACTTTATCTTCATATATTTCTCAAACCATAACAGTTTGAGAGCTACGAATAAGTGCAAGTAATCTTTTAATTGTATCTACCATATAGTTAATACTTTTTTTTTTTTTTTTTTTTTTTTTTTTTTTTTCTGACATTACTATTCCTTGAACAAAAGTATACCATGTTAGCCAAAAGACCAGCATATATGGATTCTGTGTACCAAACCAAAACATGCTTGGTAATATTGCATTTACTTAACATCTATTTTTTTTTTGTTTTGCAGACAGCTGGAAATGATCCCTATTGCTTTGTGGAATTCTTTGAACATCGCCATGCAGCTGCGTCTTTAGCTGCTATGAATGGCCGTAAGATAATGGGCAAGGTACACTATAACACACAATCATTAATATCAAAACCTTTTTACTGACCTTAAAATAGGCTGTAGCGCTCAGTGCACTAGAGAAACAGCATAGAGATGAACAGTGTTGGAGAATGGGATGCATTATGTCTCATGGCAATAAGTAGGCATCTTTCAAGTATGGTGTTCTCCATTACAGCAGTCATTCCTCCTTTGTTTTCAATGACACATGAAAGAATATGGTAACATGAAGTGGCTGAGATCACATGCTGTGCTTGTGTTTAATCAAAGTTCAGTTTCTCTTATTCTTCATATCAGATGTTGTAGTAATGTGAAAGTATGAAGTGAGCACTAACTAATGCCTTAAGACAGAGGTGGACTTGCAAATGGCCATCTCGTCTACAGTTGAAGTGTAGGTAGTGGGTTGTAGCAGGTGGCTGTCATGCTGCCAGAGCCGCCCAGACCACCACAAAGGGCACTAGTCGATGCAGCATGACAAAAACAGGTAAGATGCCCTCTGCTATAGTTTGGTTCTAGTGTTCATTTATGCAGAAATTATTGCACCTCTAGCATACAAACACTCACCCAGGATGTTCAGTGAATACTATATTATTGGGAAGGGCTGTTGCACTTTGAAATGGTAGCAGGCTCCAGAATAACTGTACTGCCAATTTACATCTGAAAGTATATTACTGTCAACTGAGCCCTGCACAGATTTCAGATGACCTTCTCTAAAGTGAATATTTTCAGATGTGACCCAATTTCTATACTTTTACTTCTTCCTCATGTAGTGCCGACCAGGAGATATCAATGTAAAAGCAGTTAGGGCTTATGTCTGTGTCATAAAGTGGGCAGAACGGGGTGGAGTGGAGGGGAACTGGGAGGAATAGGGTGGGAAGGAGAAAAAACTTGCCACCACTGAAGAATCTGCCTCTGTCCCAGGAAAAGCGGTAATTTGGTCTGAAAACTGGTCTCTGGAGAGCTCCCAGGTATGCCAATTTGTTCTCTGGTGTTAATATCCCTTTAAAGGAGCAGTAAACACAATAAAAACAAATGTGTAATCTAATGGGCATATTATATTTTTCTGACTTCACCAATTTTAGTACTGATGTTTAAAGGAACACATTCACACACTATTCAGTCTGCTTGAAGCACTGATCTGTATGCTGTAGTGGCAGACTTTTCTACATTTTCACTGTCCTCCTTTGCACTTTTGAATTGTAACCCCCTGAGATAGCTGTCCTTGTCAGTAGCATAAAACGGTAAAATAAAAAATAAAAAAACACCCTTGACTTTCTATATTATGTACTTACAGAATAAGAACAAAAGGAGGTTGGGAGATAGTTTTAAAGGGATAGTAATGTTTCACAAAAACAGCATCTCCAATTAATCTTCATAGTATTTGAGCCATAGAGAGTGTTATTTCAATACTGACAGAGTTGTAGTTCAAGTGTAATTGAATGATAAATTTCCCCCTCCCACCCCTTTTACCTAGTGTAAGCCATCTCTTCTCAGATGTGGAATCTGACTGTAAGACCAGACAGATAACAGCAGGGGACAATCTTCTTCCTATGAGAACGATGAAAGCCCTGCCCCTCTTGACAAGTTTTTCCCTTATCTTAATTGAAGATTGTCCCTCTCTGCAGTCTACCTGGGCACCTCCCTTCTGCTGTGGCTGAACAGTGTTACATCAGTAAAAGGGTGGGAGGGGGACACTTTGTCATTGAATTACTCTTGTACTACAACTCTGACAGAACTGAAATAACACTCTCCAAAGTCTAAATACTATGATGATTAATTAGAGCTACTTTTACATTACTGTTTCTTTAAGGAATTCAGTAAAGGCGTGTGTGTGTGTCATCTTTTCTCCATTGACTGACATATCTCTGCAACGGTTTGAGCTACATTGGTTGGAGAGGGCTCTCTTTTTCTTCCTGCTCTATTTTCTGGCTGGCACACTTACTGGTGGCCATCTTATTTCTACCTTGCTTATCCTACGCAGAGGCTGACTGCTCTCTAATTCACTGTTTTTTTCACCTCTACCCCTGTTGTGTTTGGTTTGATTGGAAAAGGTTTATAATTGTTAATTCCTCCTGTTTTTATGTACTTGACTCACTCATTGGCTTGGAGTGAAGTGGCATAGTATTTTAAAGAATGAGTGTGAACTGAAACAGAATTTGGAAATCCCAGGTCTGTGCAGCAGGTAATTTCAAGGAGAGTGCGTTGGTGAATGGATTAAGGCTTACATTGCAAACAAGAAGTTAATTTCTGACTTTGTTTTACTATGTTTAGAAAGATTAATTTCCTTAACCAACATATTTAAACTTGTGTATTTGAAGTAAGATTGGGAGTTAGTGGACAATGCAGTACTGGTGGAATTGTAGAGCTGTAAGTTTGAATGGTAACAGGCTGAACAACCTCATTCAATGCACATCTTGCTACATGTCAACACTTGGAGCAGTCATTGCATACCACTGTGCGCATATTATAATTTTGGAATCCATGATGCTAGTTCTGGGAAGAAAAATATTATATATATATATATATATATATATATATATATATATATATATATATATATATATATATATATATATATATATATATATAATCTGCTTAGGAGCTTTGTGCATTCTGAGTAGGTAGTCTATGGTGTTGGAGGGGAGAAAGGGTAGAGCTACAAATGAGAGATGGCGGGTAGGCAGTTGGGTGGAAAAGGAAAGCCAGCTCTGAGCTGACAAGCAGATTTGCAAGACTGTGTGAGTATAGTTCAGAACTGGCATTACTGGAGATGCTGGATCGCTTTAAAAGCCAATGGAACAGTCACTGCAGTGAAGTTGGATGTCAGAATATGCATAAACCAAGGTAGGTATTGGCTTTAGTGGTCTTTATTTTTTGGGATTAATGAAATGTTAGACTAAAACACATGATTGTGCTATAAATTGTGAAGAATATTTCTTGTTTAGGAGAGACTGGACTGGTGCTTTTTATTTTAGAAGAGGAGTAAAATAGATTCTGGGAATTAGACCTATAAGTTTGACCTCTGTAGTGGGCAAATTGCTAGAAAGGAACATAAGAGATTATATTCAGAAATATATTGCAATAAAGCTAAATTAATTGCCGAAATTATTATGGTTTTATGAGAAAACATTCTTTCCAAACAAATCTTGAGCTTCTATGAAGAATTAGGTAGGAGCCTAGATAATGGTCGAGCAGTAGATGTTATTATATCTAGAGTTTGCAACGACACAGTTGCTGGACAATTAAATAAGGAAATTTAAGTCTAGGAGATCAACTTTGTAATTGGAGATAAGTGTGTTACAAATCGAATATTTTCAAATACAGGTAAAGCGAAGTGTGGAGTACCTGGGGGTTCAGTATTTGGTGTACTGATTTTTAATAACCTATTTATAATTTACCTGAAAATAGGTATAGAAAATAAAATTTCAGTACTTGAATAACATGAAATTATGCTGCACAGTAGTTAACTCCGAGAAGGTTACTACTTTGCAGAAGGATTTGAATAAAATGGCAAATGGAACATGACACTTAATGTAGGAAAAATGTAAAGTTATGCATTTCGGATATACCAGTAACTATCCTGCTCATTAACTTAATGGGAGCATTCTTCATCCAGTTCCCATAATCTCCAGTCAGCCTTTGTGTGAATGGAGTTGATGGGAGTTGTAGTCTCCCACAACTGGAGCTCCAGCAGGTGACTGCCCCTGGTTTAGGTGAAGGCGCACACACTGCAACAAGATGTTTCACAACCCCAGAAACTAATAAGAGAAGGTTAATTTGTTTCCTTTTATTGAAACGCATATAAAAATTAACACCCTGGTTACAGAGTTGCTCCAATACCATCATACAGCACTACAAATGGTGCCTTTTGGCTTCAGCTGGTACTGTTATTAACAGAGTAATTAAAAATTGAAAAACCATCATGAAAACCCTTATAAAAGCTACAGTTTTCAAAGGTTTATTGTTCTTTTAAAGTTATGTTAAATGAAGGAGAAAAGGCTTCATTTTATACTTACATTCATATGAGTACTAGGAACTGAGCTGGGTTTCAGAGTAGGAGTCATGCTGATGCTCCATATATATTTCAAAATGGCTGCAAATGTACAGATTTACAGATTCCAGACTTCAGATCTCACAACGTGCTCCAGCTCAGCACAGTGTGTGAGCATGCAACATCATTTTCATTTACTTTGGTGCAAATCGTATGTGTTTAGGGCACAGGTAGTGAATTGTTAGAACTCCAAATGTTAGGGACTACAATTCCAATTATCCACAGTCCGCTTTTGTCTGGTTGGGGTTGATGGGACTTGTAGTCCTCTGCAGCTGGAGTATACTGCCCCTAGATTATGTGAAGGCACAGGTATTGTGTGTCACTCATACTGCAACAAGGAGATGTTTCTAACATAAATGTTTTCTTTTACCAAAGGAAGTGAAGGTCAACTGGGCCACCACTCCCAGCAGCCAGAAGAAAGATGCAAACAGTATGTATCTCGAGTTCTCTGTTGATATATATGCGTTATTATTTTCATTTATTTGCATTTAAATTTTAAAAGTAACTATTAAAACTAAATGTTGCTGTAAAAAAGTTATAATCCATAGATGACTTGTTTTGTTGTGTTTGTGCTAATATATTTAAGAACAAATCTAATCTTTGTCATCAGGTAGTTCCGTTGTCAGCACACTGCGTTCTCAAGGTAATTGTGTCTTCTTACAGATAAAATTCAACCTCTCAAGGGTGATGAGTGATGGCTATTTTGTCAGTATGGCTACTCCTCTCTACCCATTTCTTCTTCTTCCACCTCCACCTCTGTCTTCTCCCATACCGTTGGCAGTAGTGATACCTATACTGTATATCTCCAGTGGACAGAGAGAGACTGATGTACTAAGAAGTGGTACAATTTGGGGACAAGCCCACTGCACCGTATGCGACAAATACAAATTCTTGAAAGGATCAGTAAAGTTTTATTTTAAAAAACATTGTTGAAAGGTTTTCCCGATGAGTACAACAAAAGTACTTAAACTGCTGACAGGTGCTTTATTCAAAATTAAAATGGTTCAGACTGTCAGTGATGTTTTTGTGGAAAACTTTAGCCAGTGGCTCACCTCTCCCATTGAATATACAACGGAGGTCACCTCCAGTGAGAGAGATTCACTAGTCCCTGTGTTGTTCTGTGTAGCCTATACAGATGTCTTCTCCTTTTTATCACGAGTTAGTTAATGTCCCCCTAGGTGGCACTGGTATAACTTTGGAATTAAGCATATTCCAGCAGCGAGTTCCATTATATTAATCAACAGGTGAAGCCTTACAATGAATATATTTCCATAATAAAAGGTTATTACGCCTTTCAGTGGAGCTTTTAACACCTTGAACTCTAGCAAGATCTCCCAGTAAATTGAACAATGTGCTTGACATCTCTCTTTTAGGCAACTAAAAGCCCCATTTATACCAATGAGAATGTTTTCCCACCACATGGCAGTTTTCTCTTCTTTACCTACAGACATACTAGTTTTTGTGCCCTATGGTGCAGTTGGTTTGCCCCAGATTTGCTCAGGTAGTTCTTAGTATATCAGGCTCAGAGTCCTTAGGTGCTGCCTTACCTCTATCCTAAAATAACATTAAAGTGGGCCTGTGAACCTAAGACACTTTTAGTGTGTTTTACAAAGAAATAAAATGTGCCTATTATGTTGTACAAGGAATTTTTCTGTAAAGTATGTTGAGGAAAGTGCCACAATGTGCCCACACAAAAAGATTAATTCCTGAAAAGCTATATGCAGACATGTGGCTAGTACAAAACTTGTAGGAAGTTTTTAATTCTCTTAAAATAAACCAAAACTATTTTAAGTTGACCGGTACACTAGCTACCACTTCAGCTTGAGGCAAACATTGTTGTGGAGATTCCTTTATGTATTTTAAAATCCCTAAGTAAATGTACCCAAATATTTTGAAATTGCTTCCTTTTCATTAAACCAGGCAGTTCATAGACATTCATAATATTTGTGGGGGAAAACATGTCGCTGGAATTTCCTGACTTTATTTTCCCTATGTTCATTCAGTCTTCACAAATGTGTAATTAATTTCATAACTGTAAACCTCTGAGCACCACACGGGTGTCCAACTCATTGCACCACAGTGAGTAGCACAATTCAGTGGTGTTCAAAGGGTCAGAGTGTAACCGTCCTCTTAAGAATAGCTTTGTTAATGTTGCAGTGGATTAAAAACTGCTTATATGTTGTGATGGCCATGTGTTTATAATAGGAGTAGTTTTTGTGGCACAATCTGGTTTTGCTAATTAGTTTCTTTTCTGGGGTAGTATTACCACACACTGCTATAAGATAATCTAGGGAAGACAAACACACCCACTGTATTTCTAATTGCACTGGAAGTGATAAGTTTGGTCTGAAACAATACTAAATACAGTACAATGTAGGAAATTAGAATACTGTGCCACTAAAACACAAAGGTTAATTTCTCCAAAGCCAGTTTTTACATAAACTGGCTAGTACAACATAGGTAGTTTTTATTTTGCAAAGAATTGAAGAAAAAAAAAAACTTCAGGGGATCAACTTTAAAGGCAATATAAATTATTTGCCTGTAAGCTTTAGAAAGCAGTACATTTCAGATGGAAGCCTGGGGAAATATTATTTACATACTGTGACATTTCTCCCAGATCTGTGCAATTCCTTACATCCCATAAAATTATTAGTACAATGCTAAAATAGTTAAATCTGTGTATTCACAATTACTGGAACCCAGTAATTTTTCAGGAAGACTGCACAACAGACTTGTGTACAAATTGTATGTATGTTGAGTTTCTTTGATCTAGTTTAAACCTGTCAACATCTCTTGCTTTTTCCTCCTCTTCCTAACAAGATCATTTCCATGTCTTTGTTGGTGACTTGAGTCCAGAAATAACAACTGATGATATAAAAGCAGCCTTTGGACCATTTGGGAGAATATCGTAAGTGTAAATATTTGTTTCATTATCTTAAATATAAGAATCTGGCCTTATGTATACAGGCAAAACGGAGCAATTCTTGTGCAAGGCAACTCCACTATAGTGGACATATAATTCCCATTGATTTAAATGGGACTTTTAACCCCTTGAATGCCAGTGAGGTCTCCAGCATATTACAAAGCCACAGATCCTCAATACTTTATACATAAAGCCCTTTATATTTGTGTTACTTAAAATCCTTGTAATTAATTTTGCGTTCGCCAGTCATCTTGCAAAATAAATTCAGTGTTTCGTTTTTATTTTAATACTGTGAACAGTTTTTAATGTTTAATTTCTCAAAATTTACAGCTGGCCACAGACCAAAAAGGGGGTTAACGCATTGACCTGAGAATTCAGTTAACAGGCCACGTATGCCCTTTTTTTTTAATTACTATTTTTTTTATATAATTTTTCCTATTTTACTTTTTTAAAATTTATTTCCATTAAGTAATTTAGAATGTGTTTGAAAAGACCAGATGGAAATTGCATGGTTTAACTTTTTCACAGCAGGCGTGGTCTGCAAAGCTTTCTTTCAGGTTCCTCCTGCACTGAAAGAGTTAACTGCCACTGATTTATGGTGTACATCTATAAGTAGCTGAAACAATTTTAAAACTCCCGCTTTAGTTCATGTTTGTGAAAGTAGAGATGTTGTTATGAGTGAGATTAGGCATAGTTTGTGTTAATGTGTTCTTGTTTATCTTTACCATTTATAGAATCAGACAATTTGCATGTACACCAGATTCGGCCATTTTATCATCTTGCTTTAATAAAAAGAGTTGGTTATAGCTCCCACTGACCGATATAAAAGGACTGCTTTCAACTTTTTCATTTGCTGGCGCTTCTTCCTTTTTTTGCTTTTAAATAAGGGTTGAAAAGTGATTTGGGGGCACGGTGTGGTCCTTGTGTGATTCCTTCCCTTCCTTGTATTTTATGCTGTTAGCTGCTGTAGTATAAGGAAACATATTTTATTACTTTTGTTTTCAGAGATGCCCGGGTGGTGAAAGACATGACAACTGGAAAATCCAAAGGGTACGGATTTGTGTCCTTCTTTAATAAGTGGGTAAGTGTTGCTGTCTTCTAACTTCATGTAACGTTGGTGTACCATTGCTATATTTACCTCTTCTGTTTCAGTATCTCTGTAATCTGCTTTTATTTCTGATGCACACTTCTACTTTTTTATCCTCTTGTTACCTGGTGTTTGAATTTTAATATTTTCTCAACCTGAATGTCCTTCTGCCAGTGAAGTTGAGCATGAATATTAAGTTGATAAGCCCTCAGCTCCCCAATCGGACCCTTTCTTCTACGAAAGAAGATAAGGTCTTTGATGTTAAAATCAACTTGCTACAAATTCCTGCTCACTTAACCCCTCCCGCCTTAAATAAAAATTATAAGAACAATAAAAGACACATATGAGCTGAAATCATAAGTCTTGGTTCTCGTAATGGTGCCATGGTCCTATCTCCTGTTTCTCTGTTGTCCAATACAGGTTACTGGTAACTTTGGGTAGGCGATCCTCCCCTTTAATTGTAGGCAGGAACAATTCTAGAATTGTATGCAGGGGGTGGAGCCTACCTTCCCTCCTTGGCTGCAGCTAGCCAACCAGCTCCAGAAAGATTTGTTCCTTGGTGAAGAAATGAGCAAATGAGCAGTTCTGCTATAGCTTTAGAAATTTTTTATTTTTGTGTTCGAAATGGAATACACCATTAGGCTGATTACCATAACTGACAATGCCCTTAGATGTGGCTAGCTAAGTAACTAGGTACTTTTTTTGTGGACCTTAAGCCCTGGGGGGAAATCTGGGCTACAAGTTCTTTCCTCAGGAGTTGCCCACCGAGGCTTCTTCTTTAAACATGGTAGTCTGAAGACAGAAGATCTGCAGGAAAGGTGAGCAACCCTTTGAGTGCTGCAGGTCCACATGTTCCTCAGTGCCCCTCCGCACAGTGGTTTACCTTTGGAGTTCCTATTGCACACTCCTGCACTCATTGGGTCTATCTGTATGTCTTTTGGGGTGCTTTGGAGCAGGTTTATGTGGTACTTTAACCCTTTAGCTGCTGGTTTTGCATCTTTGGGGGGGGGGGGTTCTGACACTTCCTACTGGTTCAGGTTTTGTTGTTTTTTTTTTTTTGTTTTTTGTATCCTAACATGTTCTAGTGATATTTCATGCATTTTTATTTTACGGTTTCAATTTTGTAAAATTTGAGTTCCTGCTTTACCGCATAGGCGCCATTGCTCCATTCATTCCTATGGGACTGTACAGTTTAGGACATATCTCTGCAACCGCTTAACCTAGTGACTTCAGAGATGGCTCATTTTTCTTGTCTGCCCTTGCTCTATCATCCGGTTAACGTTTCCAGTGTGTTGGGAGGCTCAGGGGGATTCGGGTACTGTTTGGGTACTTTTTCTGGGAAAACAAAATTTCCCATGAGCGCTTGCTTCACATGCTCGTTTCTGATTGGCTCCCGCCACGGCAGCATTTTGTGTCATTTCCAGAATGCGTATCCTATGCAGGGCTTGGACTCTCCTTCTCTCCTCTGCTGATTAACCCTTTGCCTGACAGGTCTATTTTAGCAATTTCTTGGGTGAAACCTTAATTCTACATACTGTGTACTTGGGTGATTTCTTATACTGTAAGGTTATTTGACACATTGAGAATGTCTATACCATTGGAGCTTGGGGCCAGACCTAAGACTAAGGATGCTGGGGTCTCTATCCCCTATTATGCATTGCTCTTCCTGTTATTCAGGGTTACCTAGAGAATGCTCAGGTCATTTATTCCCAGCATGTTCTGATGTCCCTGAGAGTCTCCCAGGGACCTTCAGTCATGCATTAGAGCAAGTTTGGGTGTAAGATTTCAAGGCTGCTAGCAGGGACCTTAGGTCTACATTGCAACTCTTTCCATCCCAGTTACAGGGGATCTTCTATTCCTGGCAGACCCCCTCCTCTGTCAAGTCTTCCTTGCCAATACCTCAGTGAGTACCTGACGTATCCGATTCCTCTGAGGAAGAACTGCTGGTGGATTCAGATGTTGTGGAATGTTCTGCTGTGGGCTCCTCTCAGTTTTTTGGGGATCCTTTTGAGGCTGATCCTGAGCCCTCGGCTGAGGGCCTGATCAGGGCTGTTTTGTATACCCTTAACATTCCCTTAGTTCAGGAGGTTCCTTCTGACCCCTCTGATGTGTTTCAGGAGCCTAAAAAGCCCCTTACTTGCTTTTCAACTAACCCCACTCTTGACCACCTTGTGTCTGAAGAGTGGAAATCTCCAGACAAGAAACCTTCTGTGTCCAAGAAATTTGCCAAGCTTTATCCCTTCTCTGAGGCAGCACTTGCTCAGTGGGTTCATCCTTCCAAAGTGGATGCTCCTATCTCCAGGCTATCTAAGTCTACTGCCTTGCCAGTTTCTGATGCGTCCGCTCTGAAGGACTGGACTGACAAACTTGAGGCCTCCCTCAAGTCCATTTTTGCCACTGCTGGTACTGCCATGCGTCCAGCATTCCCTGCAGCATGGGTGAACCGGACCATTGCAGTCTGGACTGAACAGCTCACCCTGGCTGTCCGTCAGGGTGCTCCTACTTCGGATATGTTGCGCCGTCTTGCCAACATTTCTGAGCCACAGCACTATGTTTCTGCTGCCTTATTTGATGCCATCCGTTTAGTGGCTAGGGTTTCCACCTTGTCTGTGTTTGCCAGACGGGCTCTTTGGCTCAAGATCTGGTGTGCTGATACTGCTTTCAAGAAAACATTGCTCTTCTTACCCTTACAAGGTGCTTCCTTGTTTGGGCCAGTTCTTAAAGATCTGATCAGTGAGGCCACAGGGGGTAAGAGTACACTTCTACCCTTGGTCCCCAGGAAGAAAACACCACTTAATCGTAATTAGTATTTTCGTTCCTTTCAGACTGAGACACGTCTGGCAAACCAGACCGTTCCCTCAGCTCCGCGTGCCTCCTCCAAGCCCTAACAGCAATGGAAGCCCAAGGTCTCTTCCAAGCCGCCTTCGGCATGACTCACCGAACCCAGGTCCCCACTCTGCTGTGGGTGGTCGTCTGCTTCACTACCAGAGCATCTGGGAGGATTGGTGCTTCCTTCACTTTTGAGCCTTGTTGGCTCTAGTTCAGTGTGCTGTGTAACAGTTTGGTGTATTGTTACCCCTGTTCAGTGTCTGTCAACACTTCATTGTTTTGTTGGGCTATCTCTGATCTCATGGTTCATATCTGCTCTACTGACTTTAGGGGACTTGCTCCTGGTTCTTGCCTTACTTCCTGCCTCTGGGAAACTCATTGGATGAACATCCCAAAGTTACCAGTAACCTGTATTGGACGACAGAGAAAAGAGGATTTTAGTCTTACCTGTTAAATCCTTTTCTCTTAGTCCATACAGGTTACTGGTCTCCCACCCTGTCAAGGGACCAGGCTTGGCTCTCCTGTGGCAGGCCGTGGGGGTCCTTTGGAGTCGTGCTAACAGGAGTCGTCTTTCCCTTCCACTATCTAGTCAATAGTTAGTGTCTCAAATCTTTCTGGAGCTGGTTGGCTAGCTGCAGTCAAGGAGAGAAAGGTAGGCTCCACACCCTGCAATCAATTCTAGAATTGTTCCTGCCTACAATTAAAGGGGAGGATCGCCTACCCAAAGTTACCAGTAACCTGTATGAACTAAGAGAAAAGGATTTAACAGGTAAGACTAAAATACTCTTACTTATCTGCTTCAACCACATGTATTTCATTAGGTTTCTCTGTGCTGTGTCATGAGAGCAGTTAGTCACTGCAGTAATGTCACCAATGTGAATTGGACCAAAATAGTACTGTTCAATTGCTTTGGTTTCCACAATGTGAGCCATTGTACCAGCATGACACCAAAGAAGAGTCAAATTGCTCTAGTTATTTTCACTGTTGTATAATTCACTTCGACTGATAAATAATGCAGGGATAGACTTGTATATAATGCAGTATTTGACTCGCGCACACCACTTCACTGCAGTATCAGATTGCAGTGAGAAGTGATAATCATGATACATTTAATCCTAGGAATTGGGAGAATCAGTCACTTTTTCTACATGGTTTGAGCTTGTACAGTCTAGAAGCAAAGAAAATATATTGTGGAGGTCAATGATTTTCTTGATATTACACTTGAGAAGGAATTCTACCACAAAAGACTAAAGGCCATATATGCTCAGACAAAAGTGAAGAGATTCTGGGGTTAACTATTGGGAAGTTTGACCACTTGGCTGATAAGCATGTTTTCACTTTTTTTTTTTTTTTTTTTTGCTGTTTACAGTCTGATTACTATTTCAGCCATTTTTCAGTGAAAACCCACAAATGTTCTCTGTGGGACACAGTGGAGGTACAATTAGGGGTAAGGTTCCTCCTCTAGGATGCAGGGAGCACGTTAAGAAAAAAACCTTAGGATTCCTTATCAGCCTTACTTAACCCCCCACACCTGTGTCTGCCTTCAGGCTGGTTTTTTTTAGTGTTGCTTCACGGTGGGGGTGGGGTGGGGTGGGTAACAGGGCCCCTTCGCGTTGACAGCATGTGTTTATCAATAGATCTGTTTGAATAACAAACGTGCCAATCTGCTTTTTAAGGTGACCAAAAAGAGCTGAAACACTAAATTATTATAATACATAAGCCAGAAATGAAAAACAATAAAATAAATCCATGCAGTCACTTGAAATACCGGTTAGTCAAACCCCATGGCCATGTAATAAATGGTATTGTGTATATGAGAATTATCATTTTGTCACCCATTGTGTTAATTTGAACATCTGCTAATGGATCTCCCAGTTTTAAAAATGCGACCTGTAAAATCCTCATTCCACTAGCTCTCCCCTGTCCAATAAGGGCATTCAACTTTCTAGTAGACAGTGGGGCCAAAATATGAATACTATTAGTGCCCCCCCCAATTCACTAATGTTCGATTTCCCTATTTACTTCTGGGTTAAAAATAATATAGCATGCATGACCAACATGGTGCTTTGGAGTAGAAGACATCAACCTTTGGTGGACCCTGTAAAGCTAAAAACTGCTTTCCCTCAGGTACAACTTACTGTAGAGGAAATCTGGGAGATGTCATCAGTTTTAGAGGTTATGCGTATGACGCCTCCAAGAAATTCTTGAATCCATTGAATGTGAAAGAGGTCTCCAGTGTGAAGCAATGTTTTAACCCTTTGAGGCCAGAGGCATTCTGTACCCATCTGCCACTCAGATGGTTAAATCAGTATGGAATCTTGGAAATGTTTTTATTCTGTGTGGAGCAGTTGGTTTGCTTCAGAATTGTTCCATGTTTGCCCTTGTATAGCATATTTAATAAGCTTCTCTATAGCGGCACTCACACGTTATAATTTGATTAATACCTTTCTGAATTTATTGTTGAAAGCACAAATATATTTGTGGTTAGTTTATAATCCATCTGTTAACTACAATTCCCATTATCTCGAGGTTGATTAGAATTGTAGTCCTCACCAAATAGAAGACCCTGGGTAGTCCCCTCCTGGTCTGTGCGTTCATGCCCTATGGCCTAACAAAGGAGAACCCAGCCAAAACCTGAAATAGTGGATTTCTGTGGTATATTCTTGGATACTCTCATCGATACATACCTAGTATTTCACTGATGTGCGTGTTTTTCCTTGCTTGTTTGCAGTTTCATAAATTGCTCCCAAAGTGATTTACTGCAAACCTAAGATACAGTGACTGTGTGGGATACATCTGCTGCATTAGTGATGACTTCTAGTGCACTAAACTCTTTATGCAAAAAGCTAAATATGTCATTCTGGAGCAAATTAACTGTAACGTAGGGAGAAAATAAAAAGCCCTGTTTTAAATGGGCTTTTAAATCTCTTTTATAGTAGAGGTCTCCAACTAATTGCTTTGCAGTGCTTTGGAAACATTTCTGTAATTCAAAGGGTTGGAACCTCCATTTAAATCAATAAGATATTGTAGACTTTTTCTGTCCCCTATGGTGCAGTTGGTTTGCTCCACCATAACTTGTAACTCTGTAAATTGTTTACTCCACTTTAGATTGTAATCTTTTAATAATAATTCTTTATTTTTATTTAGCGCACACAGATTACGCAGCGCTTTACACTCATATTGGTTCCCGTCCCCATTGGGGCTCACAATCTAAATTTAGTCTTTTAAGCAGGGACCACTCTTGTAACTCTGTTTTGGCTAAACCCTTAAATTGTAAAGTGCTGCGCACACTTGGGGCACTATGTAAACATATTCATTCATTCATTCATGTGGTCAGTCAGAATACAATACTGCAGAAAAAACATGACCAAATTTAAGCAATTACATATTTTTATTAATCCCAGTTATTTATTGCTTATACTTCTCATTTCTTCGGGGCCTAGTTATCCTTTCACATTACTGATTGTGTCCATCCTGTAAGTCCAGGGGTTTGTCTTGTTGCTAAGTCTGCTCTATTTTTTGTGTAGGATGCAGAAAATGCCATAGCACAGATGGGAGGCCAGTGGCTTGGGGGGAGACAGATCAGAACTAACTGGGCCACAAGAAAGCCTCCAGCCCCGAAGAGCACGTATGAATGTGAGTATATTTACAATGCAATGTTTTGGGGTTCCCCTTCACCTCTTCTTTTGTTTCTCTAAGCTATTAAATGAGACTGGAAGCCGTATTAGGCCATATGCAGAAAGGCAGTTTTAACTTTTCTAGGGCAAATCCGCTATAACTTCAGAAGCTGACAAAAGGACCCCAAATTCAAATTGATTTAAATGGGTCTCTTAACCCCTTGTTTGCTAGAGGTATACAACTCATTGCTTTGAAAAGCATTGTAGACTTTTCTAGCATTTGAAGAGGTTAAAAACCCTCTTTAAATAAATTCTTTATAGTGCATTTGGTTTGTCCCAGACTTTCTCCTCTTTTGGCTTTTGCCCCATGGTGTATTTGTGGTAGATTAAATCACAGGAGCCAGGGAGCTTTGGGCTCCTACATTTTTGGAGCATTTTATATACATCTATATCTCTCTGCCTCCACCAGTTGGCTCTTAAAATGTCTAGCTGGTTCCTAAAGATTCTTAAGAAACGAATACTGCCCAAAAAGGGCAGTTTAGTTACCAGAACCTCTTCTCCAGTCCTCAGGGCATACAAAGCGGTCAAGTTTTACAGATGGTCCTACTTATGCACAGGAAGACCAACCAGAATGACTGTGCTACTAATTATCCACCTGTGATCAAGTAGGGAGATTGTGAAAACCTGACCTTTTGGTGTGTCCTGTAGGCTATTGCTGAGAATCATTGCTTTAGGTGATATAGTTCTTCATACATAGTTCTCCTAATTTGTTTGCTAACAAACACCTTGTAATGCCGGACTTGGCTGCGATAGATTTCTGTAAAACAAGAGGTATGACGAGCGCACACTGAGAGAGGATAAAATTAACTGGCATATTTTTGAGTACCAAAACTCTGCTCAATTAAATTTGTCACTTCATGTACCATTGCGGAGAGAAAATGTCCTTATTCCTATGTCTGATCCCGTCCACAGACAATCTAGCACTGAAACGTCAGACAAATACTTTCCACACAAGTGGACCAGCTCAACCCCAGACATAAGTTTCAGCGTTTAACAGGCCTCGTCAGTGAGATGCAGCTGATTCTCTAGGCACATGGTGTGCAAGGGCCCATGCCTCTCATTTGCTTCTACTTGGTGTGAGTGCAAAACAAAATAGCTATAACAAGCACACACTGAGAATCCATGTGTTTTATTCTTTGGTGTGATAACACCTCAGTTACTGCTTATTCACATATTTCACTCCCCTGTGCCATTGAAGAGAGGAAACTCCCATATTCATATCCGCCTGGTCCCTCTCGCAGACCTTACTGCACCAAAATGTCAAATGGGACATTGGAGTGAAAAAAAGTTACTAAGAAGCTGTGGGTTCACCACACCCAAGAATAAAAAAACTTCATATTTTTTGCTGTTTGTGCTATATAAAACCTGTTTTGTTCTGCATTATACAGATTTCTCAAAGGCATTTCTTTGCAATGTATTAGAGACTTGTTTAGCATGCAATGTGTTAATAAAGAATTTAAATTTCTGTTGTTAGTAGTTGGTGTTCCTGGTATATTCATTATTTTTTTTTCTCCATACCAGCCAATACAAAACAGTTGTCATATGATGAGGTGGTTAATCAGTCAAGTCCCAGCAACTGCACTGTGTACTGTGGTGGTGTTACCTCTGGGTTAACAGGTAAGTTTTGTTTTTGTTTTTTTTTTCTTCACTACTTTGCTGCTTCTTTTTTATTTTTTGTTTTGTTTTCTAACCACTTATCCCTGACTGTTCTGCAGAACAACTCATGCGACAGACCTTTTCACCTTTTGGGCAAATAATGGAGGTCAGAGTCTTCCCAGATAAAGGATACTCCTTTGTACGGTAAGTTATCATCTTGTTCAAGACCAGATAATTGGAGGCTGGTGGACATTTTTGTTTTGCACACCAAATAGTTTTACAAGTAGATTTATAATGGAAAGGAGCGAAGTTATTGGAGATTTACAGACACAGAACATGAATGCGCTAATTTACATGTACATACCAGGGAGTGTGTTTTTTGACTCTCCTAGAACTCTGGGTTTGTAAAAATGTACTTAACATTTGGTCTCCTGGTTCAAATGTCTTATCTAAAGTAATATTCTAAGTATGTATGTATGTATGAATATGTATGTATATATATATAATGTATGTGTATATATATGTATATATGTGTGTGTGTGTGTGTGTATATATATATATATATATATATATATATATATATATATATATATAATATATCTATATATAATATATCTATCCCTTTCAGAGCAATGCGGTTCTTAGCCCTCTGTCACGGAAAGGCTATATATAATTTGATGCTAATGAGTGACCCAGTGAGACAGCTCACTTGGTTACTGCACCAGCTGGAGAAAATATTCAAACCATGGGGTTGCACACTCTAGTGCCAGTAAGGACATTTATCTGTCAGCCTGCACTGGACCAGCATGTATTTAAAATATATAATAAATCCAGACGTTTGGGTACTCACTGAAAAAGTCACTTGCCTGGGTGCCAGTCAGTTGTAATTTTGAAGAAACAACAGCACTCACAGGGCTTGAAAGAAGATCAAAATGTGCTCCTTTATTTCGCCAATAAGTAAAAAGCACATTTTGATAATCTTTCAACCCCTTTGAGCGGTGTCGTTTCTTCAAATCCACAAAATATAATTAAATGTATATAATATATATTATAAAAAAGAGAACGCATCGTATGACTTAATGACTCCCTCAGGAGACAAACACACTCAGGGGCTGCACAAAGGAAGTTATGCAAAACTCCTCCACCCAGCCTTTACCAATAAATCTAACTTACTACAAATAATAGACAGTGAAGTTGATTACATGTTTTTTTGCCAAAAGCTTGTGTGTTTTGACCAGCAGCATCAAGCCAACTAAGATTGGGCAAATCCTTATCTCCCTCGAATCTGAAGAGAACATGTATTTAGTATAATGCAGTTAAAAAGCAGTGATACAGTTGTTCCTGTCTTACATCTGTGTAAGCAAAGCCTAATGAGAGAAATTAGAAGTATTTATACTTTCCCTCATTGTGAAAGCAGCTGTGTGGAGCTAGCTGCTTACCAGGTTGGATGGCAAGCTACACATGCTTTTGGCCATAAAACTGTTTTAGTTAAGCAAGTTGCAAGTTACTTATTAGTAAATGTTAGGATCTCGTGCGCAGGCTTTCTTTGGGTTTAGTAAAAGATGCAGCATTGATGATCTACATTATGGCCTATTGTACCACTGTGCTGCTTTTCACATGGCACCTATTGAATTGATGCAATGATCTGATCAACATCGGCTCGTGGACTTCAGCCAATCAAAGGGCTGGTCAAAGTGTCCGCTTATTATAATTTCATCTTGTTAGTTGCCTTAAACGAATAGTGGCTGTTTATGGGAGTGTATGGTTTCACTTCCAGTTTTATAAAGAAATGTATCTATTTAACGTCCGTCATTGCGTTTTCACAACAGGTTCAGTTCTCATGAAAGTGCAGCTCATGCTATAGTCAGTGTCAATGGAACTACTATTGAGGGGCACGTGGTGAAGTGTTACTGGGGAAAGGAGACTCCAGATATGATGAATCCTGTTCAGCAGGTAAGAGACTCAACATATCTAAAGCAAACCCCTCCAGATTCTTTGTGATTGTTTAGTTACTAAGCCTGAGGATATGAACTACAGTCCTCACACTGCAGTTTGGTTAGTCAATCTATGCTCAGGCAGTGAAAGATTTGAAAATTATACTGTCCCAAAATCACAGGGAAGATATAAAAATACCTCCTGGAGCTGCTGCTTGCAGAGTATGACACCAAAACGGGTATCTTCCACAGCACGGATGTTGACCTTGTTGAACTTTGTAAACATGTGGACTGAAGACAATGTGGCTACTTTGCAGATTTGGCCTGTTGAAGCCTGATGTTTAAGAGCCTATTATACTTATGACTCTTGTAGTGTGAGCTTTAGACCAGACAGTTACTAATTTGTATTCAAGAATATAGGCTTCTCTTATAGTTCATTTAATCATTATGCATTTGTGAATTTGGAGGCAGGTTATCACATGAAATGCAAACAAGAATGTAAGCATCTCATATGGCAGTAGAAATAACACTGAAAAATGTAAAGAAGACAGACCGGTACATGATAAACCAGAATAGCTAATATCCAAAGCCTTTGTAAGACTAACATGGTAGGCACAAGAATCAGATGCGTCATTAACCCCTTAGTGTGCTTATGGCCTGCACTTAACGCCCACCGAATATTTTTTCCCCGTTTGTTTTAATGACTTCTGGGACGTACATGTACGTCCTGTCCACCTGGAACATCCGCTCGGGGGACGTACATGTACGTCCTCGGGCGGTAAGGGGTTAAAGTAGTGCATATATATCCAAAGCCTTACGGGACTCGTGGAAAATTTTATATTGCCTTATGAGCAAAATCAGTCATTTATACTCCCGGTGATTAAAAACACTATCTATTGGCATCATTATTTATTTTTTACCACCCCCAGAAGTATACTTGCTGTACCCTGCTCTTGGGGGAGCATAATGGCTTCCAGACTAACATGAGCAAACATAACGTTCCAGAACTCATGCTAGAATGCCTTAAAGGGATAGTATTGTCTCATTTTAATAAAACTGAATCTTGTAGCTATTAAAAAACGAAACTAAACGATACCAGTCCTATCTCTCAAACCTTTATGGTTTGAGAGATAACCACAGCTAAAGTTTCACCTTCCCTCCCCTTTCCCTGAAGTCAGCGCTGTAGCTGACTACAGGTGAATCCGGTCCCGGGACCGCCGGAGGCTTTTCAGCAGAGCTGAGATCGTGAGACATAAAAAGAAATACGTCACTGGAACGGTCTACAAAAGTGTGCTTGCAAACCAGGCACAGTTTGTAGACTGTTCCCATGTAATATTCTATAGCTGTAGAATCTATTCAACAAAGTCTGCTATAACTTCAAAAGGATCTGGCAGCTGGAAAGTCAACTGAAGCACCTTTGTATATTACATTAATTCTCCTGGCAATTTTGTTGAGCACTGTCTGTATAGAGTGTTACCTCTCCCGGCAATTAAACATTCTGTTGTGCTCTCTCCCATCCTTGTGAGGTCGCCCATTTTTTTAATCTATATGCATATTTTTAATGCTTATATTTTTGTGTCACTGTAGGTGGCGATATATATATATATATATATATATATATATATATATATATATATATATATATATATATATAATATTACATTTATTTAAAAAAAAAAAAAAAAAATTTGTTACAAGTAACTTTCACGAGCTCAAGATTTTCTCTTCATACAATTTTAAGACCTCCTGTCCTGTTATAACTCCTTTTTGGGCATTGTAGGCTCTGGGAGGGGTTTGGTATACTCCTTGCAGGTCTCTATTTCCCTATAATTAGAGAATCCAGATCTTTGGAAGGACCAGTGGCGAATACCCGGAGGTAACCATCTTGTTTATACCAAAGGAGCTTTCAGTACTCAGAGGCAGTATCATGAGCCTCTGATACATATGAGTAGAATTTCATTAGAGCATGAGGTGAAGGTGTCAACATACTACATACAACACGGCTGTTTGTTTTGTTTCCAAAAGAGCAAAGGTTTAACCTTTTAAGGACCAATGCGCACATATGCGGCCGGCACTTGACGACCACAGGGCTTTTTTGTGTACTTCCGATTCAGGGCTCCTGGAGCAGCCATGCCGGGAGCCCTGAACTCCATGACGTGCCAGGACTGTCACTGGTCCTTAAGTGCCGGACAGCCGTGACGGTCCTGGCACATCAATGGTCGCAAAGGGGTTAAAGGCTTTTATTCCAATCTTTTTATATTTGGGACCTGAAAAAAATTGAGCCAGGTTTCTCAGAGTTCCCAAGTTCAAGATGGATTCCATCAAATCAGTAATACCAGACATGGAGCCAGAGGGATTTCTGACATCTTTAGACATCAGAGATGTGAACCTACACATTCTAAAATGGTCCAAACACTGGAAATATATCTCAGGTTTGCGTACCAAAACAAAAACATTCAATTTGTTGCTCTCCCTTTTGGTCTAACCACAGCACAGAGAGTATTTAACAAGGTAATGACTCCATATTTGTATAATCTGCTACTAAAGGCTCCATACCAAGAGCTAGTTCAACAACATCTTCATCTAACTATGAAGAATCAGGGTTGGATCATCAGCCTAAGCAAACCTCAGCTGTTTTTGTCTCGACAGATTCTATGCCTAGGACTGGTATTCATTACCAAAATTCAGAATGCAAAATTGTCCTGATATGAAATTTTCTCTGGAGATAGTCCAATCTTTTCTGTCCCAACCAGAAATTTCAGTCAGACGCTGCATGAAGATTGTGGGAAAAGTGGTAGCCACAATAGAAGCAGTTCCCTTTGCTCAGTTTCCCTTGAAGCCACTACAATTGGAACTTCTCTGGGCAGAGAATCATTTTCCAGCATTGCCAGCTTATGTGCATTCCTCAGCCCTCAGACCATACACCTAGTGGAATGGGGACTAAATCAGGAAATACTCCTTCATGTAACACACCAGTGGGGAGTTCCAGAAATATACATGGTGGTATCAAGAAGAAACCGAAAACGGATGTTCTGTTCAAAAGCAAAAGATCCACAAGCAATAGTAGTGGATGCAGTAAATTATTCAATGGATTTACAGACTAGTATATGTCTTCCCACCACAATCTATGATTCCCAGAATGCTCCACAAAATAGAGCAATATAAAGAACACATCATTGTCATAGCTCCTTTTTTGGCCCAGGAGCTCTCTACCTCAGATTCCAGACCTCCATTCTCAAGGACCAATTCTCCACTACAACTTATTCAGTCTCACTTTGCCTGAAGCAAAGGCTTCAGTTCTCCTGTAATTCAAACCATGCCCAGGTCTCGCAAACCGGTATTGTAAAAATTTACCACCAAGTTAGGAGAATCTGTATTTCTTTCTGTGCTTACAGATATCTAGGTCCTTCTTCTTTCCATCTACCATCACTTTGAGTCTCTGCAAACAGGATTAGATAAAGGTTTATGGGTTAAGGCTCTAAAAGTTCAAGTTTCAGCTCTGTAAGTTCTATTCCAGAGAAGAATTGCTTCTATTCCTGAAATGTAAACATTTCTTCAAGGGGCCAACAGGATAGTCCCCACATATGGGACTTGAATTTAGTGTTGGACGCTCTTCATTTGAGCCATTGGCTTTTGCCTCTGTCAGATATCAGTTTCAAAACAGTCTTCCTCACAGCTATTGTATCTGCAAGAAGAGTTTCAGAAGTCTGTGCGTTAGATTATGCTTCACCATATCTTATCTTTCAACAAGGTAAAGTTAAGGATTGCTCCAGATTTTCAACCTAAAGTATTTTCTGCGTTCCATGTAAACCAAGAAGTAGTTTAGCTTATTTTAATCCTTATCTTTAGATAAGCTTAAATCGTTTAATTAAAAAAAAAAAACATGCTGTGGCAAAATCTAAATTGTTAAAAGTGAGCCTGTGCCTTACTCCCGGATAGACTGTGATTACAGCTCTGCACCACAGTCTGTCAGTCTTCTTCTGTTCCCTCCTCAAGCATGGCTGTGTTACAACCAACTTACAAGAACTCCTCCGTCATCACAGGAGGTTGGAACATGACCATGTTTGGGGAGGAACAGAAGAAGATTGACAGGCTGCGGTACAGAGCTGTAACCACAGTCTGTCCGTAAGTAAGGCACAGGCTTGTTTATAACCATGTAGATTTTGCCACAGCATGCTTTTTTAAACAAAAATAACAAACTATTTAATCTCATCACTATATAAGGATTAAAATAAGCTAAGGTTGTATAGGGGTGGTAGTTTCCCTTTAAGACGGGGCAGACCACAGAATCCAAAACAACCATTGCCTCTTGGTTAAAACGTACTATCGGACAAGCATACAGTCAGAAGTCTGTTCCAGCACCTTTCAGAATCACAGCTCATTCTTCTATGTCCATCAGTACTTCATGGGTCCTGAAGAACCAAACTTCTCTTGACCAGTTGTGCAATGCAGCTACACGGACATCTGTTCACACTTTCATTAAGTTTTACAACGTTAACATTTTTGCATCGAAAGATGTTAGTTTTGGCTGAAAAGTTTTGGAGGCCATTGTTCATTTAGTTTTCTTCCCTCCGCATGTTTGGGATGGCTTTGGTAAGTCCCCATAGTCCCTGCATCCCTCAGTGACTCTAGAGAAATTATGATCTTTTTACTTATAGATTTTAAATCTTTTTTTGGTTCATTGAGGGGTGCAGGAATTCCTGCCGACAGAGGATGGGAGATGATGAATTGCCATTTCTGGTGGATTTGTTTATGGCTATGCCCTTCCTGACTGCTAAACGAAAACTGAAGGCAGTTAGGCAGGGAAGAGAGACAAAAAAAAATCTCTTCCTAGCTCCTATGTCCAGTATAGAACATGGGTACCATGGGGTTGAGTACCTCCTTGTCGATGGCAGGACACATCTCAAAAGACAGAGTCTTGTAGGTGGAGACTCCCAGCCACTCCTCTGGCTCTTCCCTGGCCCCCACCTCCAGTATGAATGTGTCCTCTAAAGAGTTTGGATGGCACGCAGACACTTAGTTTTTAGCTTTTTTTTTTTTTTTTTTTCTGATATGGGGCTGGTGAAATTCCCCTCTCAGGTGGGTTACCATTACTGGGCTTCCCCTGGAATCGATTGACCAGTGTAAAGGTACTGTGTGGATCCTTGTAGCCTGCGGAGGGAATCTTGCAACCCAAGTTTTCCCTCCCAGCAGTCTTTCTGGGGCTCTGCTTTCATTCACAATGGTAATCTGAGACAGAAGACTGGTGAGTAACCCTTTGCGTGCCTTGGTCCACATTGTCCCTACCTTGTACCTCTTCAGACACAGTCCAACAGAGTCTTCCTCTGAGGTCTCCTGAACTTATGCTGGGTTATTTCATTTAATGCTAGCCTATGCTTTAACAGTGCTTTGGGGAAAAAATGGCAGCAGCTTCCCAGTATTAACCCTTTCTCTGGGACATAATACTGCACCTGTTTGAGATACAGAAGTTAAGTGGGCTCTCTTCTTGGGGGCCCTGGTGATCCACGGACTGAGTTGTGTAGGCATTGATAGGCATCCAAAATGCCCATAACTGTTTTGAGAGAGAGGAGTTGCATCGATCAATTTAATTTTTGATTCTCTACATTACTATCACTTTAAGTAAAGGAAGATATAACAAGACCTTGTAGGAATTTGGTGGGGATTGGGTATTACACTTGGTATTAACTTATGAGATTTTGGGATACAGTGAGGGGATCCCCCTGCTGATTTTGTACGTTTGCCCACTGACAGAGAAATGATCAGTCCATAATTTTAATGGTAGGTTTATTTGAACAGTGAGAGACAGAATAACAACAAAAATTCCTGAAAAACACATTTCAAAAAAGTGAAAGAGTGAAATAAATATTTGACCCCTTTGCAAAACATGAATTAGTACTTGGTAGCAAAACCCTTGTTGGCAATCGGAGGTCTTGTAGTTTCTTGTAGTTGGCCACCAGCTTTGCACACATCTTAGGAGGGATTTTGTCCCACTCCTCTTTGCAGATCCTCTCCAAGTTATTAAGGTTTCGAGGCTGAGGTTTGACAACTCGAACCTTCAGCTCCCTCCTCAGATATTCTATGAGGTTAAGGTCTGGAGACTGGCTAGGCCACTCCAGAACCTTTGTTGCTTCTTCTTGAGCAACTCCTTTGTTGCCTTGGCCATGTGCTTTGGGTCGTTGTCATGCTGGACTACCCATCCATGACCCATTTTCAATGCCCTGGCTAAAGGAAGGAGTTTCTCACCCAAGATTTGAAGGTACGTGGCCCTGTCCATAGTCCCTTTTGATGCCGTGAAGTTGTCCTGCATAATGTTTCCACCTCCATATTTGACGGTGGGGATAGTGTTCTTGGGGTCATAGGCAGCATTCCTCCTCCTCCAAACACGGCAAGATGAGTTGATGCCAAAGAGCTCGATTTTGGTCTCATCTGACCACAACACTTTCCCCCAGTTCTCCTCTGAATCATTCAGATGTTCACTGGCAAACTTCAGACAGGCCTGTACATGTGCTTTCTTGAGCAGGGGGACCTTGTGGGTGCTGCGGGATTTCAGTCCTTCATGGGGTAGTATGTTAGCAATTGTTTTCTTGGTGGCTATGGCCCCAGCTGCCTTGAGATCATTGACAAGTTCCTCCCGTGTAGTTCTGGGCTGATTTCTCACCGTTCTCATGATCATTGAAACTCCACGAGGTGAGATCTTGCATGGAGCCCCAGACCGAGGGAGATTGACAGTTATTTTGTGTTTCTTCCATTTGCGAATAATCGCACAAACTGTTGTCACCTTCTCACCAAGCTGCTTGGCCATGGTCTTGTAGCCCATTCCAGCCTTGTGTAGGTCTACAGTCTTGTTTCTGACATCCTCTGACTGCTCTTTGGTCCTGGACATGGTGGAGAGTTTGGAAACTGATTGCTTCTGTGGACAGGTGTGTCTTATACAGGTAACAAGCTGAGATTAGAAGCACTCCCTTTAAGAGAGTGCTCCTAATCTCAGCATGTTACCTGTATAAAAGACACCTGGGATCCAGAAATCTTGCTGATTGATAGGGGGTCAAATACTTATTTCACTCAGTAAAATGCAAATCAATTTATAAGTTTTTTGAAATGCGCTTTTCAGGATTTTTTGGTTGTTATAGAGTGATCATTTCTTTTTCAGTGGGCAAATGTACAAAATCAGCAGGGGATCAAATAATTTTTCCCTCACTGTAGCTTAACTGGTCAGTTAGGTACATATGCCCTTTCTGTTAAGGTAGTTTAAGTTTAGTTTACTTTTCCTTTTAAGAGACCTTGCAGCATGTTTGTGTAGGGGATTTAGGGCCATGTTCAGCAAACTAAAGATGTGTAATTTTGGAGCTAATGGTCAGGAGACAAATGAAAGTCACATTGATTTAAATGGGGATTTTTAACCCATTAAAAGGGATAGTAATTTCTTAATTACATAATAAGTAATATTGTACATCATAAAATAAGAAATCCTTTGATGCAATTCCTATCTCTCAAGCCTTTATGGTTTGAGAGAGAGAGAGAGAGTTCTAAAGTTCCCCCTCCCAGATGTCAGCTATAAAGCTGACAGAAGGAGATCTGTGTTGGCCGCAGAGCCGCAACAGCACAATTTAAAAAGAAATACTACTTTGGAACGGTCTAAAGTGTGCATGCAAACCAAGCGCACATTCCAATTAAGTATTTATTTTTAAATTGCACTGTTGCGTCCCTGATGGTCCCCGGACCAGGAACTCCTGCTGTCAGCTTACAGCTAACATCAGGAGAAAGTGAGGGAGGGGAAACTTTAGAATGCTCCGTCTCTCAAACCATAGCTGTTTGAGATATAGGAATTGCAATGATGTATTTCTTATTTTATGGTCTACAACAGGGCTTATAATTTTAAGTCCTTTGCTGCTAGCCAGACCTGAAAAGTTACTCACCACTGCAAGCCAAAACATACCAACCAGGGCTGAATTTCTACTCGCCAGGGCTAAATTTTCACTCGCCATTGGCTAGTGGCGAGTGGAAATTTTGAGCCCTGGTCTACAATATTACTTTTTATATAAGTAAGACAATATTATCCCTTTAAATGCTAGATAGGTCTCCAGTGCATACCAAAGCAATTTGCTGGAGAGTTCTCTAGCATCCAGAAGGTTATAATAAATTATAGAGACATTAGGGAATATTTCATTTGTCTCCATGGGGTCATTGGTTTGCCTGGATTTCACACTATGTGGATTGATGAATAGGACCTATAATTCCTTTCATATGAAATTTTCTATTTATTTAAATGGGGCTTTTAGTGCTCCATATGCTGTAGAGGTCTCCAGTGCATTGTAAACCAATGTGTTTCTGACCGCTCTAGCATTAAAGGGGTTAAAGGGATAGTATTACTTCAAAATTACTACCCCTCATATTGTAGGCCTTAATAAACTGAGTTAAATGACACCAGCGGCATCTCTCAAACCTTTATGGTTTAAGAGATAGCCGCTTTCAAAGTTTCCTCTCCCCTGCTGTCAGAGTTCTGCTGCCAGCAGGAGAATCCTGTCTCTGAATCAAGAGGAGGCTCTTCAGCAGAGCCGATATCTTGTTATGGAAGGAAAAATTATTAATTGAAACAGTCTTCTAGGTGTGCTTGGTAACCAAGCACACGTAGAAGACTGTTTCAATTAATCATTTTTCCTTCCATAAAGAGATATCGGCTCTGTTTAAGAGCCTCCGCCTGTCCCGGGACCGGATTTCCCTGCTGGCAGCAGAACGATGACAGCAGGGGAGAGGAAACTTTGAAAGTGGCTATCTCTTAAACCATAAAGGTTTGAGAGATGCCGCTGGTGTCATTTAACTCAGTTTATTAAGGCCTACAATATGAGGGATAGTAATTTTGAAGTAATACTATCCCTTTAACAGCCTCGTTTAAATCAAGGGAATTTTTTTCTTTGCTCTGTATAGGGCATGTGTTTTGCTGCAGATTTGCACCACTTTTTCACTACACATGAGCCTTACTGTAACTATGCATATGTTTGGTGATTTTCATTTAATTCCCTGCAAAATGTAACATTTATGGCACTGAAGTGGGTACATACTCATATGATACAATACTGTCATTTTCTCATTTGGTTATAATTATATTACTGTATTAATTTCATAAAACCTAATACTTTTTCTATTTTTCTTTCACAGCAAAGCCAGATTAGCTTTCCCCCGCCATATAGTCAGTGGGGTCAGTGGTATGGAGGAGCTCAACAGATAGGCCAGTACGTGCCTAATGGATGGCAAGTTCCAGCGTATGGGGTGTATGGACAGGCTTGGAATCAGCAGGGATTTAGGTATGTATCAAACCCTAAAAGAAAGGAGTTTATGTGCAGGCTTTAAAGGCGTAGTAAACCTTGTAATAAAAAAAAAATGTTCATGCTGCGTAAAATAAGGCTATTTAGCTATATTTTAAAGTTATAACCATTCAAACTGTAACAAAGTGATGGAGCTGCTTCTATCACATTCTTTGGAGAACTAAGTCAGTGACTCACCTCTCCTGTAGACAGCAATAGAATAATTGTATGGACACTAGGTTAACTGGAAGTGGTCTGGGCACCAGATGGCTGTTTAATGTACAATAGTTTAAGGTGTAATAACTTTCAAATTATATATTTCATAGAGATGGAAGTAGCCCTTGGCTTATTGAGCATATAAAAGTCCTATAATTACACATGAAAAACATACTGTTCCTTTAACACATTTTGTTCTGACCTAGGAGCATGCTCCAAAACAAGTAACCAGTAAAACTACATTACACATTTACTCAGGATCACACTATATAACCAATCATAATGCAAACATTTACCACAAAAACATTGAGACCAGCAGGGCAATAATACAGCATTACCTGCACTCGGCAAATATTTCAACATTGCATGCAACTGGTATAGTCTTCTATCGTGACATAACCGTTAAAGCATCTCACCATTACAGGACACAATCTAGGAGCCCCAGATCTCAGTTTTTTGGGGATCCTTTTGAGGCTGATCCTGAGCCCTCCGCTGAGGGCCTGATCAGGGCTGTCTTGAATACTCTTAACATTCCCTTAGTTCAAGAGGTTCCTTCTGACCCCTCTGATGTGTTTCAGGAGCCTAAAAAGTCCCTTACTTGCTTTCCACCTAACCCCACTCTTGACCGCCTTGTGTCTGAAGAGTGGAAGTCTCCGGAGAGAAAACCTTCTCTCTCTAAGAAATTTGCTAAGCTTTATCCCTTTTCCGAGGCAGCGCTTGCTCAGTGGGTTCATCCTCCTAACGTGGATGCTCCTATCTCCAGGCTATCCAAGTCTACTGCCTTGCCAGTGTCTGATGCGTCTGCTCTAAAGGACTGGACTGACAAGAAACTGGAGGTTTCCCTCAAGTCCATCTTGGCCACTGCTGGTTCTGCCATGCGTCCAGCATTCGCAGCGGCATGGGTGACCCCGGGCCATTGCAGTCTGGACTAAACAGCTCACTCTTGCTGTCAGTCAGGGTGCTCCTACTTCGGAAAAGTTGCGCCTCCTTGCCAACAATTCTGAGGCACAGCACTATGTTTCTGCTGCCCTATTTGATGCCATCCGTTTGGTGGCTAGGGTTTCCCCCATGTCTGTGGTTTCCTGATGGGCTCTTTGGCTCAAGATCTGGTCTGCTGATACTGCTTCTAAGAAAGCTTTGCTCTCCTTCCCTTTTCAAGGCACCACTTTGTTTGGGCCAGATCTCAAGGATCTGATTAGTGAGGCTACAGGGGAATGAAAATACCTGTTACGCTTAAGCGGTGTTTTCTTCCTAGGAACTAAGGGTAGAAGTGTACTCTTGTACACTTCTACCCTTAGTTCCTAGGAAGAAAACACCGCTTAAGCGTAACAGGTATTTTCATTCCTTTCAGAATGACACACGTCCGGTGAACCAGATGGTTCCCTCAGCTCTGTGCATCTCCTCCAAGCCCAAACAGCAATGGAAGCCCAAGGTCTCTTCCAAGCCTCTTTCGGCATGACTCACCAAACCCGGGTCCGCACTCTGCTGTGGGTGGTTGTCTGCATCACTATCACAGAATTTGGGAGGGTTCAGTGTCAGACCCATGGGTTTTGCAGGTAGTGACGGAAGGGTATAGGATCTCTTTCGTCTCTCTTCCTCCTTTTCACTTTCTTCCTTCTCATATGCCTCAAAGTGCAGAGAAATGCCATCTGTTCGGTGCTTTTCAGGCTCTTCTGGACAAGGACGTTCTGGAGCTGGTTCCAGTTCAGGACAGAGGTATGGGTTTTTACTCAAACCTCTTTGCTGTCTCCAAGAAGGATGGCAGTTGTCGTCCCATTTTGGACTTGAAGGATCTCAATTCCTTTATGACCTGGACTCGTTATCACCAGGAGTCTTTACGGATGGTGATTGCTGCCGTGTCCCCCGGGGAATTCCTTGCATCTCTGGATCTTCAGGACGCGTACTTACACATTGCCATACATCCAAAGAGCTGGCAGTACCATTGGTTTGCCTGCAACTGGGGACATTTTCAGTTCTCAACTCTTCCATTTTGTCTGACGACAGCTCCCTCAAGTCTTCAACCGTGTCCTTGGGAGCCTTAGTGTCTGTCCTCCATCGAGACGGCATCAGAGTTACTCCTTACATGGACAACCTGCTTCTGAAAGCCTCTTCTGTGGAACTTCTTCGTCAGCAGGTTCAGCAATGCATTCATGCTCTCACCCATCATGGGTGGATCATCAGCTTGGACAAATCAGATCTTGTCCCATCCCAGCGTCTGGTTTTCCTGGGCCGCCTCTTTGATACCCAGAAGAACATGGTGTTTCTCATGGACGAGGTAGCTCACCAGATCTCCCACAGGGTTTTCTGCGATACTGGCTCAAGATCCAGTTCCAGCCAAGTTCGGTCATCTCTCGTGATCCAGGTGTGCAGGGGTCGGCTGGACCTTCTGAAGACTTTGGTGTGACTTCCTCTTTATGTGGAACTGAGTTTGTCCTGGTGGCAACCTCTCCAATCTACTGAAGGGCAAGTCCTTCCTAGTTTCCTTCTGGACCACTGTGACAACTGATACCAGCCTCTCTGGATGGGGAGCGGTCCTTGGTCGCCTGAGTGTACAGGGCTGTGGTCTCTGGAAGAATCTCTCCATCCCGTCAACGTGTTGGAGCTTCAGGTGATATTTCTTGCCCTTCGCCATTGGACATCTCAGCTGGAAGACTGTCCAGAGTAGAGTCTGACAATGCCACGGCCGTAGCTTACATCAACAAGCAGGGCAGAACAAGAAGTCTTGCCGCTTGGTTAGAGGTCAAGTCTATTTTGTCCTGGGCAGAACACGTTCCTGCCATATCCGCAGTGCACATTCATGGCGTAGACAATGTCATGGCGGACTTCCTCAGTCGACACACAGTGGAGAGTGGGAGCTGCACCCAGAGCTGTTCACCCTCATTGTTCAGAAATGGGGTCTTCCTTACATCGACCTGATGGCGACAGGACACAACAGGAAGGTTCCGAGGTTCTGCTCTGGAGGGACCCTCTGGCTCTGGCGGTGGGTTCATTGTCTATTCCTTGGTTATTCCCTCTGGTCTACGTCTTTCCTCCCCTCCCCATGTTGCACAGAGTGTTAAGGAAATTACGACAGGAGTGTTGTCCAGTCATTCTGATTGCTCCGTACTAGCCTCACCAGGTTTGGTTTCTGGAGCTTCTGGATTTGTCAGTAGTGGAGCCATTCCGGCTCCCTTCCTGTCCAGATCTTCTTCTACAGGGTTACCTGTGGAAGGAGGATGTTTATCGTCTAGCCTTGACGTCTTGGTAATTGAATCCTCAATATTGAGGAAGAAAGGTTTTTCTTCTGTTGTGGTGGCTACTATGCTCGGTGCCCGTAAACCTGTTTCTTCCAAGATCTACCATCGTGTCTGGTCGACCTTCCGATCTTTGTGTGCTGACAAGGACCTGTCTCAGGAATTTGATCTGCCTACGGTCCTGGCCTTTTTGCAGGACAGTGTGGATAGGGGCCTCAGTTTGAGTTCCCTTAAAGTTCAGACATCTGCTCTCTGTTTTCTTTCAGAGGCGTATTGCCATCCTTCTTGATGTCAAGGTTTTCTTCCAGGGCGTTGCTCATACTCGTCCAGCCTTCAAGATTCCTGCTACTCCATGGGATCTTAACTTGGTTTTGGGCTTTCTTCAGTGTCATCCATTTGAGTCTTTGGCTACTAGTCCTCTACGTCTGTTGACATGGAAAATTGCTTTTCTCCTGGCGATTGTGTCTGTCCGTTGGTGGTGGTTCACAAGGACAAGGCGATGCTTCGCACCTCTCAGAAGTTTCTCCCGAAGGTGGTTTCGGAGTTCCACATCAATCAGGAGATTGCGGTGCCCTCTTTCTGCCCTGACCCCACCTCTGACAGGGAGAGGGATCGTCACTTGTTAGCTGTGGTGCATTGTCTCAAGTTTTGTGTACATCACACTGATTCTATCAGGCAATCTGACGCGGCGTTCGTCATTCCTGAGGGTCCTAGGGCAGGAATACTTGCATCCAAGGTGACTATTGCTTCTTGAATCAAGGCCACTATTTGTAAGGCTTATGAGCTGAGGAAGCAAGAAGCCTGTCCCCCTTTGGGTCATGGCTCATTCTACAAGATCTGTTGGGGCTTCTTTGGCTTACAAGAGTCAGGCCTCTGCTGATCAGTTGTACAAGGCTGCCACTTGGTCTTCTGTGCACACCTTTTCGAAGCACTACCGTGTTGATGTGCTGGCATTGGCTGACACCAGCTTTGGGAGGGAGATCCTGGAGGTAGTCTTGCCTGTCTAGGATCTTCTTCGGTTCTTGGTGCTTCCTTCGTTTTTGAGCCTTGTTGGCTGTAGTTCAGTGTGCTGTGTAACAGTTTGGGGTATTGTTACCCCTGTTCAGTGTCCGTTGCCACTTCATTGTTTTGCTGGGCTCTCTCTGTTTCTTATGGTTCATATCTGCTCTGGTGACTTAAGGGGCCTTGCACTTGGTCCTTGCCTTACTTCCCGCCTCTGGGAAACTCAGTGGTTAAACATCCCAGAATTACCAGTAACCTGTATTGGACGCCAGAGAAAAGAGGATTTTAGTCTTGCCTGTTAAATCCTTTTCTCTCGGTCCATACAGGTTACTGGTCTCCCACCCTGTCAAGGGACCATGCTTGGCTTTCCTGTGGCAGACAGTGGGGGTCCTTCAGGGTCATGCTCACAGGAGTATTCTTTTCCCTTCTACTATCTAGTCCAGTGGTTCTCAATCTTTTTTTGTTCAGGGCACCCCTAACACGTAATCTAGAACATTCGGGGCATCCCTAACATATTTAATGTACTTTATCAAGGGCATAATGAAGGTACAATGCATAAATATACAGTTATTATTAGGTCTTACAATCATAATAACAAAATTAAACATAATGTGCATAACAATTTCTATAAATCTTTATTTAAAAGTCCATTTTTGTTAGTCTTCATAGAAAACATGAGGCACCCTAAGGTGATGTCTGTGGCACACCAAAGTGCCACGGCACCCTGGTTGAGAATCACTAATCTAGTCAGTAGTGTCTCAAATCTTTCTGGAGCTGGTTGGCTAGCTGCAGCCAAGGAGGGAATGTAGGCTTCACCCCTGAATACAATTCTAGAATTGTTCCTGCCTACATAAGGGGGTGGATCACCTACCTAGAGTTACCAGTAACCTGTATGGACTAAGAGAAAAGGATTTAACAGGTAAGACGAAGATCCTTTTTGCTCATTGGTTTAAATAGCTGCTGTCACTAGTACAAGCATTGTGTAACAAAATTTGTTTGTTAAAACTCTGTCTATAGGCTATATTTAAATCAATGGGATTTTAATGTGTTCTCCATGGTGCATTTTGCTCTTGAATGTATCCTCATCTTTGGCAATATGATCCCATATGAGAGCTATATACCCAGTAATTCAGGAAACAAGCAAAACTTTTTTTTTTTTTTTCTGCTTTGTCTTTTTCAGTCAAACTCCATCATCTGCAGCAGCATGGATGGGACCAAATTTTGGGGTGCAGCCTCCCCCTGGACAGAATGGAACCCTAATCACAAACCAAACTGGCTATCGTATGGCTGGATACCAAACACAGTGAGAGGAAGGACTCCCAGACACACCAGCAGCCTGCTGCTGGCACATTTGTTTACTTCGATACAATTATGAAATAACGTCAGTGCAGATGTCAGATACAGTATATTTATTAAAACAACAAAATCAAACCGTTTTTTTAAATCCTGAAACTTTCATCCACTTGATTAAAAACTCAAACCACAAAACAAATACTAGAAATGCTGGATGTTTGCCAATTTTTGCCTTCCTTTTTTTCATTATTTTAATTTTTTTATATATGTAACAGTTACTTAACCCAGCTCTCATGAAGAGGACAGCCAAGCCTTGCTTGCCAGATCTTTTTGGCAGTAAAAGGGTTAAGTTCCTTTATTTGAAATAATAAAAAAAACAATGCAGGGATCACTGCCACTTTGGGCAGCAAATTGCACAAAACGTCTTTTTTTTTTTTTTTTTTTTCTTCACTGAAGTAGCGTGCAGTTTTAGATTGCATTCCTAGTACGATTTGAGATGTATTATAAAGTGTAATTGTACAAAAGTTGTGCAGCTGTTTGTTAAGGTTTAAGTTTTTTTCCCCCCCTTCATTTAAAACCTTCAGTATGTGGAAAAAGTCATTCAGATTTTTCACATTGTTTCATTACCTATTCTACAATTTATTTTGGTTTACATTCATTTGTATCTAGACATTTTAAAGCAGTTTTTTTTTTTTTGCCTTACAATGGTATTAATGTAGCGTAAAAAAAAGGCCTCTCATCTTATTTCCTCCTGTGCTGAAAGAATTAATTTGTTACATCAGAAAAATGTGACTTGATCTGAGCCTGTATGTGTAATGCTCTAAATCTGTGTCTCTCCCCTCCTCCCAAATTCTCTCTCTCCCCTATGTTAAGAATAAACAGAGCAATTTTATGGGAAAGCAATTTCTCTGTAGGCGACAAATATACATTTTCATTGAAATGGTGTTTTTAACCCTTTAAATGCTAAAAAGGTCTCGGACTCAGTCCTTAGCAATGCATTGGCAACCTCTTATTCAAGGGTTTAACTCCCCATTTAAATCAATGGGAATTACGGGGATATTTGTCACTTAAGAAGCAATTGATTTGCCCAAGAACTGCTTAATTACTTCATCTGCTTCTCTCAGAAGATTATAGTTCTTTCCTACTCCTGGTTTGAGTCTTTTTTTTTTTTTTTTTTTTTGTCATGGGTTTTTTGTTCATCCAGAAGGTGCCTAGGATAAAACAAATCCTTGTTGGACTTATTTCTAAAGGATTTTGTCTTCTGTAATTAAAATCAAATATGTGGATAGAAATGGGAATTACAAAATCCATTTACTAAGACATTTGCTGAAATGTGATACATTCTTAATGAAACCAGCCTGTCCTGTTTCATTTTCCCCATTTACATGCACTGGCTATTTGAAATCTGCTGTAGAAACTCACTCAGCATATCCCTCAAAAATTGTTTTAATATGCATAAAATGCTAATTCTTTACAATACAGCTTTTTTTGGCTATTTTTCCAGGAGGGTAATATTTATGTGGAATAAGAGCAGATTAGTATTGTGGTGACTAATAACGGATTTCTCTTAAGTCTTATGTGGAAAACGAGAACAATTGATTAAAGTATATTCCTGCAGGAGGGAAAGCTACCTGTCTTAAAATGCTCTCAGAGGAGGAGAGTCCCTCCCTGTTTCACTTTATCCCAACCAGTCTAATCCAATCTTTAAAGTGACCTTGCAGTGTGCTTATGCAAAGATTTTCTCTTGGCCTTTTTAGTCAGTAGGATGGAACAGTGCAATCCCCAGAGTTCCTGTCTCTGGCCATGTAGAAAACTAAAGTAAAAACAGCACTAGCCTTCTGCATAATGTCATTCATTGAGGTGAAAAGAAGAGCTCACCTGTTCTATCCCCGTGTGTGCACTTTGCTGGCTCTTGAAGACCTTCCAAAGTCACATCTCAAACCGCAAAGGAAAATTAGTTGCACTCAAATTCCATGAGATCCAAATAAAGGGGATGTTTACCCCCTTCACAATGTTGGCTAAATCGTTTCATTATCAATAATAAATAATGGAAATTGTATTCTTTTTTAAAAAAAAAAAAAAATACACCCGTTTGCAGAAATTCTAAGATTAAATGTACATCTGTACCTAATTCCGGCAGACAGTGCTGACCGGGTCTGTACCGTAGTCTCAGCTTCTATCCAGCCTCCACTGATGATGAAGGCTGTCTGTCTCTAAGCTGGAGCACTGTCATTAGCAGAGTTCAATTTCTGGCCAATGAGAGTGCTCCAGCTTAGAGACAGACAGCCTTCATCATCGGAGGAGGCTTGATAGAAGCTGAGACTACGGTACAGATCCAGTCAGCACTGTCTGCTGCAAGTGGGTACAGAGGTACATTTAATCTTAGAATTTCTGCAAACGGGTGGATTTAAAAAAAAAAAAAAGAAAATACCCAAATACAATTTCCATTATTTATTATTGATAATTAAACGATTTAGCCTAAGTTGTGAAGGGGGTAAACATCCCCTATAAAAACATGACTTTGAGAGCTATACACATACACTGAGCACAATCATCCAAAGCTTTTGACTATGCATGCTTACTCATAGACTTTCAATTAGTTTTTGACTTCTCTGAACTTTAAGGACACTTGCTTGCATATACCCATCCATGCAGTTAAAGCAGAACTTTCACCTAAGCACAAGTTTGCTTTAATCCACTTATTATACCTATGGTAACTGTGCTGGGTTTTGTTTTTAAAAAAAAAAAGAAATGAAGTTTGAGGGTTAACTTTTTCCCTCTTCTCCTCATACTGATTGGCATCATCTTGCCGATGAGAATACAGGTGATCCACCTCCCCTCTGGTCTGTCAGTAAGCTGGAGTACTCTCATTGGCTAGATATCGATCTCTGCCAATGAGAGTTCTCCAGCTTACGACTAGCGGGGAGGAGGATCTCTCCTGTATTCTCATCGGCACAAATTGTACTGCTTAGATTGAGAAGATGTCAAGAGGGAAAAGGTAAACCCTCAAACTTCATTTCTATCGCGTTTTTTTTAAACAAAACCTAGCACAGTTACAATCGGTATAATGGATTAAAGCAAACTTGGGCTTAGGTGAAAGTTCTGCTTTAACCAGCATTTCCCAGTTTGCTTTTCTAGATCGGTTCATCACCATTCCTTTTGGGGTAGCCTCTCCTCCACGGCTTTTTACAAAGATCATGACCGCATGAGCAGCTCTCATCCATTCACTCTAGGGATCTCTTTCCTATTTAGATGACCTTTTGCTAAAGGCTAAGTTAGCAGTGACTCTTTGTTCTCCGATTCAGACTTGTGTGTCTATTCTGAACATGGTTGTGTTTTGTTTTTTTTCCCAGTTTCAAGTAATCTTCACTGGTTACGTCCCAGGTACTACACTTTCTTGTTATGAGATTCAACACTCTTCGGGGGTGGGGTATTCATTCCAGAAACAAGATTCTGTCATTGCACCACTAGGTGTATCGGGCTCTGTCCGTCCACAATGGTGCAGTAATAGTATATGAAGGTGCTAGGTTATCTGGTCTTTGGTCTGGAGACGGTCCCATTTGCACAATTCCATATGCAGTAGCTGCAACTATATTCTCAGGAATTGGTCTGGACATCAATGTCATCTCTCCCGTTTCATGTAAATGTCCAACTGGACGAGTTCAGACCTTTCTTGGTGGCTGCAGAGGTCCTATCTGTCTCTGGTATGTCCACTGGTCATTCCAAATTGACTGATAGTCACTTGGGATTCCAGCTTGATGGGCTGGGGTGACACTCTGGGCTGTCAGACAGCTTCTGGTCTTTGGATGGGAGCGCTGAATCTTCTGTCCATCAGAGTTAGAGCCTTGGGCAATTCGCCTAGCTTTGTGACACCAGTCTCTATTTCTCCAGGGGTTCCCTGTGCAGATTCAGCTCAACAATGACATGTTTGACTACATCAACTGCCAGGGAGGGACTAGAAGTGCACCAGCATGGTCTGAGGTTTGGCTGATCCTCACATGGGCAATGGCTCTTGTACTGGCTCTCTGCTGTTCATATCCCAGAGGTAGACAAAGTTGTGGCAGACTTTCTCAGTCGCCAATGCCTGGATCCTAGGAATTGGAAGCTCAACCAGATGTTTTTTTTTATTCCATAGTTTGTCTCTGGGGTCCTCCACGATGAACCTAGGTGCCACTTGGTTGAGTCTCAAGGTTCCTTAGTTCTGTGCCAGATATGGGGATCCTCTAGCTGTTGCAGTGAATGTGTAATTGTCCTAACATGGCACTTCTCCTTTGCATGTCTTTCCTCCATTTCCTGATTTCTAGAGTGCTATGGAAAATGCGGATGGAGCTTGCTCATATCATTCTGATAGCCCCATTTTGGTTTCCAGATCTTCTTACTCTGTACGTGTCAGAGGCATTTCAGCTCCATCTACGTCCAGACCTCTTGTCCACTCTGTCAGCATTATGAGGAAGAAGGTGTTTTGTGACTCTGCCACTATGAAGATTTGTAAGCCAGTTTCATTCAAGCCTTACTTTAGACAGAGTATGGCCATTGGTCTATAAGTGGTGTGAAGATCAGGGTGGGGGAAGGGGGTCGCAACCTTTTCCACTTTTGGTGGTTTTGGCCTTTCTTCAAAAAGGACTTGGTATTCTATTAAAGTCCAGATTTCAGCTTTCAGGTTTTTTCCAGATGCATATTACCAGATACGCAAACTTTTGAGCAATGGATATCTCATGCCTACCCGGTCTTTCAGGACTTTATTCTGAGTGTTTCCTTTGAGCCTCTTTTCAGTTTCTGTGTGTTTTTTCTGGCTGTCCAGTGGGTGGCTGAAATTCAGGCTTAGTCTTATAAGCCTCCCTTCCTGTTTTTTCACTCTGATAGTAATTTGGGGGACTCCTATAGGGTTTCTCCATAACGTGTTTTCATAGTTTCTCATTAACCAGGTTCTTCATTCTTTCCTATGCCATCTAACATACAGGAGAAGGAGCTTCATGTATGTGCTGAAGTACTATTTTCATGTCACACAGTTTTTTTCAAACATCTTGTTTGCTTTTTGTATTTCCTGAAGGCCCTCATGACCTAGGCTGTGTCTAAGGTAACAATGGCTTCTTTCATTAAGCATACAATTCACCAGGCTTATGTTCTCAAGCAGAAGCTGGTGACCTTTTTCATTATGACTCATTCCACCAGGTCTGCGGGCACCTCTAAGGCCTCTGTTAAACAGCTGCAAAAGGCATCAATGTGTTTTTCTCTTCACATTTGCCCTTGCCAAACACTACCATGTCCATGTCCTGTCTTCTGTTGAAGGTCCAACAGGTGGCTGTGCCTGTGTAGGTGCCTTTGGCTTTATTTTTGCCAGTAACCTGTTTGTTTCCTGTTTTTTTGGTTTGCAGTGTTGGTGTCTGTTGACACATGAGGTTCATGTTGTACCAGTTTGTCTTGGTTTAAACTAGTTTGTGTTTTGAGGCATATTTCTCTTTCCCTTCCTGGAATCTTGTTTGATGTTTTTGGTATATATAACCCAATGGTTCCTGTGTTCTTCATAGGATTTTCTATACTTTCCTATGAATCATTTTCTATTAGTCCATGTCCTGTAGAAAATAGTGATTTGAGCCATGGGCAGTGGGTTATTCTTTGATTCCCTAGTTTGAGATTCCCTTTATTGCTTCCCCTCAGTTTTCGAGGTCTTTGCTATACATTAAAACTGGATTAGACTGGCTGGGGTGAAGCAGCGAAAGGGAGTATTCATCTGTGAGAGCTTTGTTAAGGCAAGTGCCTTGCCCTCCTGCAGGAGGATACTTTACATTATTGTTCTTGTGTTCCACATGGACTAAAAGAAAATGATTTATCGGTAAGTACAGAAAAAATATTTTATTGTGACCTGGGTGACAGTTTTGTTTGTGAGGAGACAGTGATTTCAGTTTTCTGTCTAGTGCCTCTCTAAACAGTACAAATGTAAAGGAGAATATGTTAGATGAACAAATAGTTGTTATCTATCTATATATATAAAATAATGAGCCTCATTGCATAATTTATGGTTCCTCACACACAGAACATAATTTGTCTCCTCAGAAAACACACACATTGCACAGAATGCCTCATTACATAATTTGTCTCATTAGGACATACAGCTCCTATTGGGTGATTCAATGGGGACTTTACTGCTTCCGTTGGGTGATTCAGTAGGGGAATGTTTATCATACAGTGAGTTGGCCAGCCCCCTCCAGCCCGCCCACCACTATCCAACTGACAAAAAAAATATAGCTGCCACTCAGCCCTGAAGAAGGGGATATCAATAATTTCTCCCAGGCCAAACGCACTCACTCAGGATTGTGACCCCACCAACACACTGTTTCACCTCCCACAGTTAACTGTAACCCTCCATACACTCTGTTTCAGTACGAGGGTGTAATGTTTCCATAAAATACAAACTCAGGGATAAACTTAATAGCACCTTTTATTTAACTATTTTCATCTCTTCAGTCAACCTCACTAACTGACTGTTTTCAACTGTCACTCCTCCACTTCCTGATTCCCGCCCTTTCTCCTTAAAGGTGGAGAGAGATGCTTTGCTGTATGTTACAGAGTGCAACCCTCAAACGCCACTTTCTATTTGTTCCCTCAGCATATTGCTACGTTGCCTCAGCTGAAGAGCCACCGTGTGTTATATTGCTATGTTATCTCCGCTTAAGTAAGGAGGAGTTACTGCTCCCATTGGGTGATTCAATGGGGGAGTGATTTAAATCACGCAGGGAGTTGGCCTGCCCCCACTATCCAGCCCGCCCACCACTATCCAAGTGATTGAAAAAAACAAAATGGCTGCCACTTGCTCCTACACCACACACACACACTCATACACACACTCACACTGTCACACACACTCACACTGTCGCACACTGTCACACACACACTCAATCACACACTCACTCTCACTCACACCCAGGGAGCCAGCACGATCCACCTTCCACCATAGTATGTGCAATTACCACATGCATTTCAACTACATGAATGAATGCCACACACTCACACCCTGGGAGCCAGCACGATCCACCTTCCACCATAGTATGTGGAATTACCACATGCGTTTCAACTACATGAATGAATGCCACTCACACCCTGGGAGTCAGCACGATCCACCTTCCACCATAGTATGTGCAATCACCACATGCATTTCAACTATATGAATGAATGCCACAGTGGAGTCATAAGTACAAACACAAACTCATTACAATGACACATAAGTTACCCCCTTATGACTCACTTCTGTGTGTGTGTGTGTGTGTGTGTGTGTGTGTGTGTGTTCCTCACTGTGTGTGTTACATGTCTGTATCACTCTGTGATCTTTCATTAGTTTCTGGTGGATTTATTTTATTTGAATGTTCCATGTGGGCATCATCCCATAATGTGTAACATTAAATCAGAAGTAGGGAGGTCCACGGACAGATGCAGGCACAAACACAAGTGAATTGCAGTTGAAATGCTGGATGCTGAAGATAAGTTTGCGCAGGTGACATGGCACGTGCTAAAATGGAACACAGCCCAGTCACTAGGGTGTATGTAGCCTTAAGGAGGAGTATATACTTTTGATCCATTGTGGAACATAGGAACCATGGGGTTTAAGTTAGTACCACAAGGAAGGCAGGCCACTTGCAAACAAGGTTCTCTGGAGAACAAGACTCCCTTCTAGCCCCACTTATCACCATCCCCCCTGCTCTCACCCAGCAGCAGCAGTATTCAGTTTTAAGTGTCCTCCAGAGGTGAAGGGGCTAATTTTATTTTTCCTGTTTTGTGCAATTTCTGTGGATGGCTCTGGCTCTGCCGGTCTTTCAGGTTGGGGCGGGCATGGACGTTTGATCGTGTGAACCATAGTCTTTGGTCCAGCTCCTAGAGCAGGATCTCCATCTATATAGAAACACAGATTCTGACAGCAGATAAGATCCATTTACCCCATCTAGTCTGCCCATTTTCCTGCTGTAAAAACCTCAAACCTTTTTGGTCCTTTGTCTTTTCTTACATTAATGACAGCTTTATGCCTATCCAATGCATGCTTAAATTCTGTCACTGTATTAACTTCTGCCACTTCTGCTTGTAGGCTATTCCACTTATCTACTACCCTCTCAGTGAAGTGTAACTTTCTTACATTACGTCTAACCTTTGTCCCTCTAGTTTTAGACTATGGCCTCTTGTCCTAACACTTTTACTCATTTAAAATGTACTTCCATCCTGCACTTTGTTGAATCCCTTCATGTATTTGAATGTTTCAATCATATCCCCTCTCTCCTCTCCTCCAAGCTATACATGTTCAGATCCTTTAGTCTAATCCTGATATTTATTTTCCTGTAAACCAGTCACCATTTTAGTAGCCCTTCTCTGAATTTTCTCTAGAGTGTCTATATCCTTCTGGAGATGGGGTCTCCAGTACTGTACACAATACTGTAGGTGAGGTGTACCTAGAGATCTGTAGAATGGCATGACCATTTTCCTTTTTCTGCTACTAATTCTACTAACTATACAACACAGCACCCTGCTTGCATTCCCCACTGCCTTATTACATTTCCTGCCTACCTTGAAGTAATTAGAAATAATTACTCCCAAATCCCTTTCCTCTGTCTCTGAGAGCACAGTACCCTTAACAGTATTTCTCTGTCATCCAATACAGATTCCTGGTAACTCTGGGAGGCAATCCACCCCTTAGTAGGCAGGAACAATTCTCAAAGTGTATGCAGGGGGTGTAACCTCCCTTCCCTTCTTGGCTGCAGCTAGCCAATCATCTCCAGAAAGATTTGTTCCTCGTGAAGACACACCAGGCTGAGAACAGTTCTGCTATAGTTTTAGAATGATTTTTATTTTTCTGTTAGATATGGAATACCACTATTAGGCGGATTACCATGACTGACAAATGCCCTTAGATGTGGCTAGATCAGTATCCAGGTGCTTTTTGTGGTCCTTAAGCCCTGAGGGGGAAAATCTTGATTCCAAGTGCTTCCCCAGGAGTTACCCACTGAGGTACTTCTTGCCCCATGGTAATCTGAAGACAGAAGATCTACAGGAAAGGTGAGCTACCCTTTGAGTGCAGGTCCACTTGTCCCACAGTGCCCCTCCGTACAGGGGTGTATTTCTGGAGTTCCTATTGCACACTCCTGCACTCATTGGGTATATCTGTATGTATGGGTATTTGGAGCAGGTTTGTGTGGTAACTTAACCCTTTAACTGTTGGTTTGGCAACTGCACTTTTCCTACTGGATTAGTGTTTTCTGGGTATCCTCACATGTTCTAGTGATGATTTACACCTTTTTATGTTTTACTTTAATATTTGTGAAAATTAAGTACTGCGCCTTTAAGCCGTGCTTAACCGCATAGACTCCATTGCTCCATTCACTTCTGTGGAACTATACTGTTTGGGATGTATCTCTGTAACAGTTTACCCTAGCGACTTCAGAGATGGCTCATTTTACTTGTCTACCCTTGCTCTATCGTCCGGTTGATGTTTCTAGTGTGTTGGGGGACTCAGGGGGCTTTGGGCACTGTTTTAGGGTTCTTTTTGGGAAAACTACATTTCCCACGAGCACTTGCTTCACTCCCTTGTTTCTGATCGGCTCCTGCTGCGGCAGCCATTTTTTTAAAATTTCTGGGTGAGTATCCTACGCAGAACTTGGATTCTCCTTCTCTCTTCTGCAGATTAACCCTTTGCCTGCCAGATAAGTTTATTTTAGTGATTTCTGGGGTGAAACTTTAATCCTTCACACTATAATTGGGTGATTTATTGTACAGTTGCTTATTTTGACACACTGAGAATGTCTATACCGCTGGAGCTTGGGGCTAGACCTAAGACTAAGAAGGATGGGGTCTCTGTATCCCCCATTGCGCATTGCTCTTCCTGTCACTCAGGGCTACCTAGAGAATATTCAGGTCATTTATGCCCAGCATGTTCTGATGTCCCTGACACCATTCCAGGGACCTCCAGCCATGCTACAGAGCCAGCTTGGGTGCAAGAGTTCAAGGCTGCGACTAGGGACCTTAGGTCCACATTGCAACTCTTTCCATCCCAATTACAGGGGGCTTTCCAGGCTTGGCAGGCCCCCTCCTCAGTCAGGTCTTCCCTGCCTAAACCTCAGGGAGTACCTGATGTGTCAAATTCCTCTGAGGAGGAACTGCTGGTGGACTCAGATGTTGAGGTATGTTCTGTGTTGGAGTCATCTCAGTTTCTTGGGGACCCCTTTGAAGCTGATCCTGAACCCTCCGCTGAGGGTCTAATCAGGGCTGTCTTAACTACTCTTAACATTTCCCTAGTTAAGGAGGTTCCTTCTGATCCCTCTGACGTATTTCTGGAGCCTGCTAAGCGCCTTACATACTTTCCACCTAACCCCACTCTTGACCGCCTTGTGTCTGAAGAGTGGAAATCTCTGGACAAGTAAGCTGTATCCAGAAAATTTGCTAAGCTTTATCCCTTTTCTGAGGCCGGGCTTGCTCAGTAGATGCTCCCATTTCCAGGCTGTCCAAATCTACTGCGTTACCAGTCTCTGATGCCTCTGCTCTGAAGGACTGGACTGATAAGAAACTTGAGGTTTCCCTGACGTCTATTTTTGCCACCGCTGGTTCTGGTATGCGTCCAGCATTTTCTGCTGTGTGGGTGAACCAGGCCATTGCGGTCTGGACTGAGCAGCTCACCAAGGCTGTCCATCAGGATGGACAGCAGGATTCTGCTGCTTATTTGCTGCCATCCGCAGGATGGCTAGGGTTTCCACCATGTCTGTGGTGGCCAGACGAGCTCTTTGGCTCAAGATTTTGTCTGCTGACACGGCTTCTAAGAAAGTCTTACTTTCCCTGCCTTTTCAGGGTACCTCTTTGTTTGGGCCAGATCTTAAGGATCTGATCAGTGAAGCCACTTGGGGGTAAGAATACACTTCTACCCTGGGTTCCTAGGAAGAAGTTGCCACTTAAGCGTAACCAGCTTTTTCGTTCCTTACAGAATGAGACATGTCCGACAAGCCAAACAGTTCCTCAGCTCCTCGTACCTCCTCCAAGCCCAAACAGCAATGGAAGCCCAAGGTCTCCTCCAAGCCCAAGGCTTCCAAGACTTCTTCGGCATGACTCAACGAACCCGGGTCCGCACTCCACTGTGGGTGGTTGTCTGCGACACTGTCACAGCATTTGGGACGAGACTGTGACGGACCCATGGGTTTTACAGGTGGTGGCAGCAGGGTACAAGATCCCTTTCATTTCTCTTCCTCCTTTTCGCTTTCGTCCTCATACTCCTCAGGGTACAGAGAAATGCTGTCTGTTCAACAGCACTGTTCAGGCTCTTCTGGACAAGGATGTTCTAGAGCCAGTGGTTTTCCAGGACAGGGGTTCGGGTTCTACTCAAACCTCTTTGTAGTTGCCAAAAAGGAAGGCAGCTGTCATCCTATTTTAGAGTTGAAGGACCTCAATTCCTTTGTGACCTGGACTCATCGCCAGGAGTCTCTGCGCGCAGTGATTGCTGCCATGTCCACGGGGGAATTCCTCGCTTCTCTGGTTCTTCAGGACACATATTTACACATTGCCATTCATCCAGAGAGCTGCCAGTTCCTCCGGTTTGCCTGCGACAGGGGACATTTTCAGTTCTCAGCCCTTCCATTTGGTCTGATGACGGCTACTTAGGTTTTCAACCTTGTCCTGGACACCTTGATATCTGTCCTCCACCAGAACGGCATCAGAGTTACTCCATAAGTGGACGACTTGCTTCTGAAAGCCCCCTCTGTGGAACTCCCTCATCAGCAAGTTCAGACCTGCATTCAAGCTCTCAACCGTCAGGGTGGATCATCAACTTGGACAAGTCGGATTTTGCCCCATCCCAGCGTCTTGTCTTCCTGGGCCTTCTCTTCGACACTCAGAAGAACATGGTGTTTCTCACGGATGAGGTGGCTCACCAGATCGCCCACAGGGTTTCAGCGATTCTGTCTCAGGATCCAATTCCAGTCCAGAATCTATCATCTCTGGTGGGGAAATTCATTTCCACCATAGAAACGGTTCCATTTGCCATGGCGCAAACCACAGAACTCCAGAGGTTCGTGATCCAGGTGTGCAAGGGTCAACAGGATCTTCAGAAGTCATTTGTCTCCCTTCCTCTTTATGTGGAACTGAGCTTGTCATGGTGGCTCAACCTTTCCAACCTGCTGGAGGGCAAGACCTTTCTTGACCTTTTGGACCAAGGTGACGATGGATGCCAGCCTCTCCGGCTGGGGTGCGGTCCGTCCTGGGACGCTTGAGCACACAGAGTCTGTGGACTCCGGAGGAGCCTCTCCTTTCGATCAACATTCTGGAGCTTCAGGCGATATTTCATGCCCTTAGGCATTGGACTTCTCAGCTTCAAGACTGTCCAGTACGAGTGGAGTCCGACAACGCCACGGCCGTGGCTTACATCAGCAAGCAAGGCGGAACAAGAAATATCGTTGCTTCGGTAGAGGTAAAGGATATTTTGTCCTGGGCAGAAGATCACATGCCAGCTATATCCGCAGTGCACATTCCAGGCGTAGACAACGTCATGGCAGACTTCCTCAGTCGACACACAGCGGAGAGTGGGAGTTGCATCCGCAGGTGTTTCAACTCATTGTTCGACCTGATGGCGACGAGACACAACAGGAAGGTTCCAGTGTTTTGCTGTTGGTGGCGAGACCCTCTGGCTCTAGCGGTGGATGCACTGTCCATTCCTTGGACCTTTCCTCTGGCTTACATCTTTCCTCCCCTTCCCATGTTGCACAGGGTGTTACTGAAATTACGACTGGAGCGTTGCCCAGTCATTCTGATTGCTCCATACTGGCCTCGCCAGTCTTTGTTTCCAGAGCTTGTGATCTGTCAGTGGCGGAGCCCTTTCGGCTCCCCGACCGTCCGGACTTTCTTCTACAGGGTTACCTGTGGAAGGAGGATGTGCATCAGTTAGGTTTGACGGCTTGGAAATTGAATCCTCAATATTGAAGAAGGGCTTTTCTTCTGGGGTGGTGGCTACTATGCTCAGTGCCTGCAAGCTTTTTTTTCCAAAATCTACTATCGTGTCTGGTCGACTTCTCTGTCCTGGTGCGCTGACAGGGACCTGTCTCAGGATTTTGATCTACCTACGGTCCTGGCTTTTTTGCAGGATGGTGTGGATAAGGGCCTCAGTTTGAGTTCCCTTAAGGTCCAAACTTCTACTCTCTGTTTTCTTTCAGAGGCATATTGCCATCCTTCCTGATGTCAAGGCATTCTTCCAGGGCGTTGCTCATACGCATCCTGTTTTCAAGTCTCCTACTCAGTGGGATCTTAACTTGGTTTTGGCCGTCCTTCAGCACCCTCCCTTTGAGCCTTTGGCTACTATTTCTCTGTGTCTGACGCAGAAAATGGCTTTTCTCCTGGTGATTGTGTCTGTTCGCTGTGTCGTGGAGTTACATGCTCTGTCCTGTAAACCACCTTATTTGGTGTATCACAAGGACAAGGTGGTGCTTCGCACTTCTAAGGAGTTTCTACTGAAGGTGGTCTCTGAGTTCCACATCAATCAGGTGATTGTGGTGCCCTCTTTCTGCCCTGACCCTACGTCTGACAAGGAGAGGGATCTCCACTTGTTAGACGTGGTGCGTTGTCTCAAGTTTTATGTGCACCGCACTGAGTCTATCAGGCGATCTGACGCTCTGTTCGTCATTCCTCAGGGTCCTAAGCCAGGAAGACCTGCATCCAAGGTGACTGTCGTCTCTTGGATCAAGTCCACTATTCGCAAGGCTTATGAGTTGAGGAAGAAGCCTGTCCCTTTCAGGGTCACGGCTCATTCTACTCAATCCATTGGGGCCTCTTGAACTTACAAAAATCAGGCTTCCGCTGATCAGTTGTGTTGGCAGCGGCTGATGCCAGCTTTGGGAGTAAAATCCTGGAGGCAGTATTGCCTGTCTAGGATTTTCCTTGGTTCTTGGTGCTTCCTTCTCTGTTGAGCCCTGTTGGTTCCAGTTCAGTGTGCTGTGTAACGTTCCTGGGGTACTGTTACCCCGGTTTTGTGTCTGTTGACACCAGTTGTTGTTGGGCTATCTCTAGTCTGATGGTTCATATATGTTCTGGTGACTTTGGGTGCCTTGCGCCTGGTCCTTCCTTCTTCCCACCTCTGGGAAACTTAATGGTTGGACATCCCAGAGTTACCAGTAACCTGTATTGGACAACAGGGAATAATTTATTTTAGTCTTACCTATTAAATCCTTTTCTCTTAGTCCATACAGGTTACTGGTCTCCCACCCTGTCAAGAGACCATGCTTGGCTCTCCACTGGCAGACCGTGGGGGTACTTCAGGGTCATGCTCACAGTTTTCTTCCCTTCTACTGTCTAGTCATACTTGGTGTCTCAAATCTTTCTGGAGCAGATTGGCTAGCTGCAGCCAAGGAGGGAAGGGAGGCTCCACCCCCTGCATACACTTTGAGAATTGTTCCTGCCTACTAAGGGGCAGATCACCTCCCAGAGTTACCAGTAACCTGTATGGACTAAGAGAAAAGGATTTAACTGGTAAGACTAAAATCCTCTTATTTTTCCTTTAGATTTTTATGTCCCAAATGCATTATTTTACATTTATCAACATTAAGCTGCAGCTGCCACACTCTTGACCATTCTTCTAATTTACCTAAATCATTTGTCATTTGGCTTATTCCCCCTGGAATGTCTACCCTATCGCAGATCTTTGTATCATCTGCAAAAAAAGACATACCTTACCTTGTAGACCTTTTGCAATACCACTAATAAAAATATTAAAAAGAATGGGCCCCAGTACAGATCCCTGAGATACCCCACTAGTAACACTCCTTTCGTCCAAATATTCTCCATTGACTACCACCCTCTGTCTCCAGTCACTCAGCCATTGCCTTATTCATTAAACTATTTTTGCATCCAGACCCAAACACTGCAATTTATTAATGAGTCTTCTATGAAGGACATTGTCAAATGCTTTACTGAAATTTAGATAAGCTATAGCTACTGCTTCCCATTGGTCTATTATTTTAGTTACCCAGTCAAAAAATCTGAGGTAGGTTTGACAAGATCTCCCTGCTGTAAACCAATGCTGTTTGGTATCTTGCAAGCCATTCAAATTCTGATATTCAACAATTCTTTCCTTTAGCATAGTCTCCATTAATTTTCCCATTATTGATGTAAGACTTACTGGTCTGTAATTATCAGACCCTTCCCTTCATCTTCCTCTGTAAAAACTGAACAAAAAATATTCATTGAAACAGCTAGTCCTTTATTCTCATTTACTTAGTTTCCATTTTTTTTCAGTCTAACTATTCCTTGTTTCATTTTCCTCCTTTTACTTAAAACGTTTTTTTTTTATTCCCCTTTTTATTGACTGGGCAATTTTTTCCTCTGTGTGCTTTGGCACATCTAATAATGCATTTGGCCTCCTTCAGCCTAGTCTTGTACCAACACCTATTTTCTTCCTTCTGTGTCTGCTTATATTTCTTAAAGGGACAGTAATGTCCCATAAAAAAAAATCTACTAGTTTTGAAGAGCTTAAAAAAAAAAAAAATATAAACCACTTGCCACAAATCGTATCTCTCAAACCGCTATGGTTTGAGAGAGATTCACTTTCAGAGCAGGAGAGACGAGTCATACGACTCAAGGAGGCTCTTCAGCGGATCCGAAATTGCATTATAGGAAAATAAATACTTCATTGGAACGGTCTACAAAGTGGGCTTGCAAACCAGGCACACTTTGTAGATCTTTCCATTTAAGTAATAATTTTCATATAACGCAACTCTGGCTCTGCTGCAGAACAGATGGCTGGTCCCAGGACCAGGATCTCCTGCTATTAGCACAGCTCTGACATCAGGAGATGGGGAGAACTTTGAAAGCGAATGTCTCAAACAATAGCATTTTGAGAGTGAGGATTTGTAGCATATATTTTAATTTTTTAACCTCTACAAAACTATAACATTTGTTTATGGGACATTACTGACCCTTTAAATGCGCCCCCCCCCCCCCCCGCGTCCAATCCATAGCAATCTACTGTGGGGAATTGGCTCCGCCCCCCAGCTGGTAGGACCAATCAAAATTTATAAAGCTGCCTGAATCCCTTGACTGCTTAGTCATTTTGGTCCTACCAAGCTGGAGGACGGAAGGAGTTCTCATCCTTTCTCCTGCTTAACTTTGTTATTTTTATTCCCATGTAGTTTGCCTTTTAATGCAAACTACATTGCATCCAAACACTGCAAGGTTTATCTCAAACGGGTGCTAGATCCCATACAGTGAAGGATCTTAGACCCGGTTCTGTCTATGGGGCTTACTGTCTAACCCGTTTCCAAGCGGTGTATGAAGCAAGTACCTTGTCCCTGGTGCATGTCCTCAATGCTGCCTCTATCCACGTGCCAAACGGAGGCACTGGCTGATGAGCGTTCTTTACCCGGGCCAGCAGGAAGCGGAACCGGAAGTACTCTCTATGCGTTCCAGGGTGGAACTCAAAGGCCCTCAAACAGGCGGGCGGCTTAAGAGGATGTGCACACGCTATGGGCAGTAAGTTTAAACTTTCTCCACACATATATATATATATATATATATGTGTATTTGAGCTTTTTGCTTTCTGTATTGCTGGATCTTTTGCCATTTAGTTTCTCCTAACATGTCTAAAGAGGGCAAGTCTGAGAATAAGCCTTCAGAGGCTCCCAAAGAAGATAGACTTGCTGTTAAGTTTAAGCCTGTGAAGGGAAGATCCCTGCTTCTGACTGCTAAATTATGTGTTGATTGTCTGCAGAAAGTATCCTCTTCTGAAGTTCAGCTCCGTTCACTGAATTTCTGAGCTGGATGCAGTCATCTATGCAAGAGACATTTTCCTCTATGCAGGAGACTTCAAGAAAAAGGCATAGACAGTCTGATCCTCAAGAGGGCACTTCCTATATGCTGGAAGAGGATGATACTAGCCTAATGGATGTTGAATCTGCCGCAGCTTCTGCTGAGGAAGGAGAAATCCTGGAAGATCAAGGTGCTTTTAGTATTGACAAGGTGGATGGATTGGTTAAAGCTTTAAGAAAGACCCTTTATTTAATAGACACCCATAAAGAATTAAATGTTATGGATGCTGCCTTCATAGGTTACAAGAAAGAGACCCCTTTTCCTGTTCACAGTTCAATTAAGGATATGATTGCAAATGAATGGAAGTTGGGTGATAAGCTCCTACAGAACACTAGGCGCATGCAACGCATCTATCCTTTTACTGAAGAAGATACGGCTGTGTGGATTTCTCCTCCTAAGGTGGATGCAGCTGTTGCTCAGATTTCAAAAAGAACAGCCCTTTTGTTAGAAGAAGGAACATCTCTAAAGGATCCTATGGACAGAAGAGCAGATTCAGCACTAAAAAAAGCAGTTCTCAGTGATTGGACAGACTCTTAAAACTGCTACAGCTATGGCTTGTGTCTTTAGAACTCTGCACATCTGGCTAGCTGATTTTGAAGAAAAACTGGACTCTTCAGTATCCATGTCCAGACTGCTAAAGGAATTAGGTCCTATTAAGGATGCCTTAAACTTTTCATGTGACGCCACCCAGGGTAACATTAGGGGACTGGCAAAATCATCAGCACTATCCATCATAACAAAAAGGGCCATCTGGATAAGGTCTTGCGAAGCTGATGCTACATCTAAGAATAAGCTTGTTTCACTCCCTTTCACAGGCAACAAATTATTTGGTAGCCAGCTGGAAGACATAATTTGCCAGTCTTCAGGTGGGAAGAGCCAGTTCCTTCCACAACGTAAGACCAAAACATCTTCATCTAGAGGCGCTTCTGCACAAAAGCAGTCCTTTTGTGAAGCAAGAAGGTACAGACCTGGCCGTGCATACGATCAAAGACAGAGTGGATCATCTCAGGGACCCCGGTTTGGAACAAAAAAGGAGTTCCAGAAGAAACCTAGGTTCCAGCAAAATCAACAATGATATTGTAGTCACCCCATCAAGTAATCCTGTAGGGGGCAGACTGGAGTCCTTCAAGGATGCATGGTTCAAGATTAGTCCAGACAGATGGGTGCGTCAAATAATTCACATGGGGTACTACTTGGAGTTCAAAACTGTCCCTCAGTTCAATCACTATTGCTCTTCCAGAATACAGAATCAGAGGACAGCAGAAGAAATGAAGAAGGAGCTTTTGGTTCTATTGAAGAATAATATAATAGAGAAGGTTCCCAAGAACGAAGAGTTCCGTGGAATTTATTCTACAATTTTTGCTGTTCCAAAGCCTTCGGGGGAGTTGCGTCTTATATTAAACTTAAAAAAGATCAATTCTCATCTAAAAATTCAGAAATTCAAGATGGAAACCATACAAACAGCAATGTCATTCCTCAGGCATTTCTCACCAGAATAGATCTGAGGGATGCCTATTATCACATTCCAGTTCACCCAGCTCACAGAAGATTTCTCAGATTTCAGATCTTCCACTCCCACTTTCAATACAAAGTGCTGCCCTTCGGGCTGACTTCAGCCCCCAGAGTCTTCACAAAAGTGCTCGCTGTGGCCATGGCATCCCTGCGAAAACAGCACATAGAGGTACTTCCTTATTTGGACGACATTCTGATTGTGGAAGAATCAGAGGAGAAGTCAAGAAAAAGAACAGCCTTGTGTCTAGATCTGCTTCAACAGCTAGGCTGGCTGATAAATCTTCAAAAGAGCCAGCTACAGCCAGTCCAAGAACTCCTTTTTCTGGGTGTACTATTCAACACCAGACAGGAACTAGCAACTCTATCACAGGACAGGCAAAGTCGGCTGCAAAAGAGTATCAAATTTCCTGGCACATCGTCAACAAACAGCAAAGGAGTTCTCACGTCTACTGGGGAATTTGTCATCAGCGCACCCCATAATTCCTTGGGCGAGGGCTCACAGTCGCTGTGCCCAGATAAATTACCTTAAAGGGATAGTAACACTTCGTTTTAACTTTATTTTATTTTGTAGGCATTAAAAAAACATAAAGAATGATATAAGTCTTATCTCTCAAACCTTTACGGTTTATGAGATATTCACAAGCAAAGTTCCCCTCCCCGCCCCTTTTACCTAGTGTAAGCCATCTCTTCTCAGATGTGAGTCTGGTTGTATGACAGTACAGATAACAGAAGGGGACAATTTTCTTTGTATGAAAACAATGAAAGCCCTTCCCCCCTTGACAAGTTTTTCAGCTTTTTCCATTATCTTAATTGAAGATTGTCCCCCTCTGCAGTCTACCTGGGCATCTCCCTTCTGATCTGGTTGAACAGGGGGGGGATACTTTGTTTGTGAATATCTCTTAAACCATAAAGGTTTCAGAGATAAGACTTATATCATTCTTCATGTTTTTTTAATGCCTACAAAATAAAATAAAGTTAAAATGAAGTATTACTATCCCTTTAAACACTTCAAAAGGGATCCATCAAACATCTGGTTAAAGATTCCTATTACTGCGGACACCCGGAAGGAGTTAAAGTGGTGGTGCCAGCCTCAAAACCTTTCCCAAGGGAGGACTCTGAGAGAAGTATCATGGCAGACAGTGACCACAGATGCCAGTCTAACAGGCTGGGGAGGTGTTTGGGGATCAAAAACAGCCCAAGGACGCTGGTCTCCAGCACAATCAAAAAGACACATAAATCTGTTAGAACTCCAGGCTGCATGGAACACACTCAGATATCTGGAAAGAGATCTCACAGGGAAATTTGTGCTGGTACGGTCAGACAATACGGCAGCAGTACAATATCTGATGAACCAGGGAGGAACAAGGAGCCTGTCTCTCAACAAATTAGCCATCAGAATTCTTCTTTGGGCAGAATCTCGACGGATAACCTTAAAAGCGACCTACCTGTCAGGGAAGCTCAACACTCAAGCATATAGACCAAAGCGAATGGTCTCTAAACAAAGAAGTGTACCAGGAGATCATAGCAATCTGGGGCACACCCACTATAGATCTCATGGCATCAGAATCCAACACCAAGTGCCAGATGTTCTTTTCGGGTCCAGCAAAGCAGTAGGGCAGGACTCTCTCCTTTACAGGTGGAACTTTCATCTAGCGTACCTGTTTCCACCAGTACCCCTGTCATCTAGCGTACCTGTTTCCACCAGTACCCCTGTTAACAGAAGTACTCCAGAAGATCCGGAGAGACAGAGCAGAGATGATCTTGATTGCCCCGACTGGCCCAGGAGTGTATGGTTTTCGGATCTTCTGAGGATGTCCATCAGGGATCCCATCAGGTTACCGCTGATCCCTCAGTTGCTGACTCGGGTCCAATTTTTCATCCAGATCCAGCATTTTGGAGGCTCATGGCATGGAGGCTGAGCGGCAGTCTCTGAAACTTAAAGGGCTTTCGGATTCCGTAATAGAAACCATCCTGGCCAATAGGCGCCCGTCAACCTCCAAGATCTACTGCAGGATTTGGGCTGTTTTCAGAAGATGGTGTATCCAACAGAACTTGGACAGGAAAGCTATTTCATCAGGACGCATTCTGGACTTCCTTCAGGAGGGATTCAAGAAGGGATTGAAACCCGCCTCTTTAAAAGTCTAACTATCTGCATTATCGGCAGTATTGGCATCTCCATTTTCAGAACAATATGTTTTTAGAAGACATATGTGAGCTATTTCTAAAATCAAGCCTACAATTAGAGATGTTATTCCTCCCTGGGATTTGAACCTGGTCCTTACCCAATTTTTTCACAGTTTTTTTTTAACCTTTGGAAGCTATATCTCAGAAATATCTAACATTAAAAACTGTTCTGCTTACAGCGGTTACTTCTGCTCGCAGGGTAGGAGAACTCCAAGCCCTGTTATGTGAATCCCCTTATACTATTTTTCATCAGGATAAGGTGGTTTTGCGTCCTAAGCCGTCATTCAGGTCCAAGGTAGTCTCTAGTTTCCATCTTAGGAGATTATTTTGCCATCCTTTTGTACTAATCCGACTAACAACAAGGAGAAGAAATTTCATGATCTGGATCTGGTGAAATGCCTACAGATTTATCTTGACAGAACTAAAGGATTCCGGAAGGATAAAGCCCTCTGTGCACTTTGCAGGAAAATTTAAAGGGACTGGGGCTTCCAAAGCCTCCAGATGGATAAAACAGGGCATTATCCACATCAGAAAGGTTAAAGTCCCCCATAATAATTTCACCTTGCACAGTCCTCTTCGTTACTTTCTTGACCAGCAGTTGATCCAACTCCTCTGCCTGTCCTGGGGGTCTATAGATCACACCTATACGAGTGACCATCTTATTCCCATATTCAGAAGTTATCCAAACAGACTCTGTGTTCTCCTCCATACCCTGTATAATATTAACCTTTAAACTATTTTGACATAAATGTCAACCCTTCCTCCTTTTCTGCCTTTCCTGTCTTTTCTAAATAGAGAGTACCCTGGTATTTCTACATCCCAGTCATTTCTTTCATTGTACCAGGTCTCGGTAATACCCACCAAGTCCACATTTTCACTGGTTATTATTGCATGGAGTTCAGGGATCTTATTCCCTAAACTGCAGGCATTTGTATACATTGCTCAAAGTTTAAAGGGTTTTGACCTATGTGCCACAGACATACATTGATCAAATTCATCTGTACAATGCTCTGTATGGCAATTGTTTTTTCCTGCATCATTCCATTGCCCCCTCTACTAGTTTAAATACCTGTTAACAAAACTTCTGAATTGCTTGCTGAGAACCTCTGTTCCCTTTTGAGAAAGATGCAAGCCATTCTTTTTGTACATTTCCTTATTACACCTAATAGGGTTGGTGGGAGGGGAAAATAAAGCCAAATCCATGTTTTTCGCCCCACTTCCCAAGCCATGAATTGAAGTCGCTAATTCACTGCATCCTACCAATTCACTGCATCCTTATGAATTGGGGAAGAAGCAGGTTCCATTTTGAGTTATGGCTCATTCAACCAGATCTATTAATAAATGTTGACAATTCACTTGTTTTTTTTTTTTTTCCCACTGTAAAGACTTGAGTGCGCTAACTCTTTATTTCTACTTATCTATGTTGATCCTATTTGATTTGGCACCCGGGCAGTTAACGTTGGACGGTGAGAGTGCTTCCCATCTATATAGTGTTTACAGTGGAATTCTCACAGCTCTGGCATGACTCAGGAATGCTTGGTGCACAATCAGTGGCTAAAGGCTATAGTAACTGACTGAGTCACTCTTCTTCCTGATTTTCATGCCGTCGGTCTGTTTACTTGTGTACTTTGTTATGGCGTCTGACACGAGTAGTTAATGGTTTTGACTATTTGCCTTTGCTGTGTTGATTTTGCATTGATTACAAGCATTTTCTTTCCCTCCCTGGTAATTTTTGGAACATCACTGCAGTGTTGCAAGTGTATCCCATAGGATGAAAGAAAAGAGGATTATTGTTACTAATAAATCCTTTTCTTAGTCCATGGGGAAGTGGCATCCCTCCCAGAGAGAACTTCTATGCAGGGGTGACCTTCCATTCTCTTGGCTTCTCTGGACTGGTGATATATTTTTCTTCTCGAGGACATCCATTGGCCCTAGTCTGGCTTTGCCATATTTAAACTGGAGCCTGTCTAACCTGGGTGGCAGTTATGCTGGGCGCTCTGGGAGACTCTTGGAGCTTAACACTGTAGTCTCTGTGTCCACCAAGAGAAAATTATCGATAAGCAGCACAAAAATAGTTTTATTTAGTCGTCTTTTAGGGATTTTCCTTCTGAGTAAAATGAGTGAAATAACACATCTGGCAAAGGTATCATTGCAAACATTTCAGTTTTAAAGGAACACCAACACCACCTAATAATCCCCACTTACCTTAATGTGGGCAAAAAAAAAAAATCATTTCACCATTAATCAATTCTGTGTGCACTGTTCAAAATCTTTAATTAGTACTTGATCTCATGTCCATGGAGGCAGACATCATTTTTTGATGCAGGACTTCTAGAAGCCAAACTCCTGATGGTTTCATGAGAAGACCAGTGGGAGGAGTTGAGTCCAAGAGTTCTGAAAAAGGTAATGTCTGACTCCAGTACCAACTAAATATTCATTTTAGAGAACCAAGCCACATACAAGGAATTCATAGAGCCTTGTACATAATGGCAAAATGTATTGATTGAGGGGACAAACCAGATGCATCATAGGAATCAAATACATCTCTCTGTCGTCCAGTACAGGTTACTGGTAACTTTGGGTAGGTGATCCCACCCCTTTAAGTAGGCAGGAACAATTCTAGAATTGATTGCAGGGGGTGGAGCCTACCTTCCCTCCTTGGCAGCAGCTAGCCAACCAGCTCCAGAAAGATTTGTTCCTTTGTGAAGACACAGGCAAGAGAACAGTTCTGCTATAGTTTTAGATTTTTTTTTTATTTTTCTGTTAGAAATAGAATACCACCATTAGGCGGATTACCATAACTGACAATGCCCTTAGATGTGGCTAGCTCAGTATCCAGGTGTTTTTTGTGGACCTTAAGCCCTGGGGGGAAAATCTTGGGTACAAGTTCTTTCCTCAGGAGTTGCTCACCGAGGCTTCTTCTTGATACATGGTAATCTGAAGACAGAAGATCTGCAGGAAAGGTGAGCAACCCTTTGAGTGCTGCATGTCCCACAGTGCCCATCCGCACAGGGGATTTTTCCTTGGGAGTTCTTATTGCACACTCCTGCACTCACTGGGTCTATCTGTATGTCTGTTGGGTGTTTTGGAGTAGGTTTATGTGGCAACTTAACCCTTTAGCTGCTGGTTTAAATATTGGGGGGGGGGGTATTGTCACTTTTCCTACTGGGTTCAGTGTTTTTTTTTTTTTTTGGGGGGGGAGGGGGTCTTGTAACTTGTTCTAGTGATGTCTCGTGTAATTTTATTTCAAAGTTTTAACTTTGACAAAATTTGACTTGCGCGCTTTATCGCATAGACACCATTGCTCCATTCACTCCTATGGGACTGTACAGTTTGGGACATATCTCTGCAACCATTCAATGTAGCGACTTCAGAGAGGGCTCATTTTAATTGTCTGACCTTGCTCTGTCATCTGGTTACCATTGTAAGTGTGTCAGGGGGCTTCAGGCGTTGCCCATTTCCCATGAGCGCTTGCTTTGCGTGCTTGTTTCTGATTGGTTCCCGTCACGGCAGCCATTTTGTGCCTTTTCTAGAACGAGTATCCTACGCAGGGCTTGGACTCTCCTCCTCGCCTCTGCGGATAAACCCTTCGCCTGTCAGATGTGTGTTTTAGCGATTTCTGGGGTGAACATTTAATCTTTCACACTGTAATTGGGTGATTCATTATACTAAACGTTTTTGACACTGTGAGAATGTCTAATCCGTTGGAGCTTGGGGCCAGGCCTAAGACTAAGGACGCTGGGGTCTCTGTGTCCCCTATTGCTCACTGTTCCTCATGTCACTCAGGGTTACCTAGAGAATTCTCAGGTCATTTATGCCCAGCATGTTCTGATGTCCCTGAGACTCTCCCAGGGACCTCCAGCCATGCAATAGAGCCAATTTTGGTGCAAGAGTTCAAGGCTGCTACCTTCGGTCTACATTGCACCTCTCTCCATCCCAATTACAGGGGGTCTTTCCACTCATGGCAGAACCCCTTCTTCAGTCAGATCTTCCCGGGGAGTACCTAACGTGTCAGATTCCTCTGAGGAGGAACTGTTGGTAGATTCAGATGTTGAGGAATGTTCTGCTGTGGGCTCCTCTCAGCTTTTGTGGACCCCTTTGAGGCTGAGCCTGAGCATGAGCCTTTGGCTGAGGGCCTGATCAGGGCTGTCTTAACCACCCTAAACATTCCCCTAGTTCAGGAGGTTTCTTCAGATTCCTCTGATGTTTTCCACCTAACCCCACTCTTGACCGCCTTGTGTCTGAGGAGTGGAAATCTCTGGACAGAAAGCCTTCTGTTTCCAAGAAGTTTGCTAAGCTGTACCCCTTTTCTGAGGCAGCACTTGCTCAGTGGGTTCATCCCCCTAAAGTGGATGCTCCTGTATCCAGAATATCTAAGTCTAATGCATTGCCAGTTTCTGATGCATCCGCCCGAAAGACTGGACTGACAAGAAGCTTGAGGTTTCCCTCAAGTCCATTTTTGCTACTGCTGGCACTGCCATGCATCCAGCATTTTCTGTGGCATGGGTTAAGCGGGCCATTGTGATCTGGACTGAACAGCTCACTCTGGCTGTCCGTCAGGGTGCTCCTACTTCGGATATGTTGTGGCTTCTTGCTAACATTTCTGAGGCCAGCACTTATTGCCTTATTTGATGCCATCTGTTTGATGGCTAGGGTTTCCACCTTGTCTGTGGTTGCCAGACGGGCTCTTTAGCTCAAGATCTGGTCTGCTGACACTGCTTCCAAGAAAGCCTTGCTCTCCTTGCCTTTTCAAGGCACTTAATTGTTTGGGCCAGATCTCAAAGATCTGATTAGTCAGGCCACAGGGGGTAAAAGTACCCTTCTGCCCTTGGTCCCCAGGAAGAAAACGCTTCTCAAGCGTAATCAGTTTTTTCATTCCTTCTAGACTGAGACACGTCCGGGGAACCAGGAGGTTCCCTCAGTTCCGCTTGCCTCCTCCAAGCCCAAACTGCAATGGAAGCCCAAGGTCGCTTACAAGCCTTCTTTGGCATGACTCACTGAACCCAGGTCCCCACTCTGCTGTGGGTGGCGGTCTGCATCACTACCACAGCGTCTGGGAGGATTCAGTGGCGGACCAATGAGTTTTATAGGTGGTGGTGGAAGGATACAGGATCCCTTTCGTCTCCTCCTCCTTTTCATTTTTTTCCTTCTCATACGCCCCAGGGCGCAGAGAAACGCCATCTGTTCACTGGAGCTATCCAGGCCCTTCTGGACAAGGATGTTCTAGAGCCAGTTCAGGACAGAGGTATGGGTTTTTACTCAAACCTCTTTGTGGTCTCCAAGGACGACGGCGGTTGTCGTCCAATTTTGGATTTGAAGGATCTCAGTTCCTTTGTGATCAGGACTCATTATTACCAGTAGTGCCCAAGGACGGTGATTGCTGCTGTGTCCCAGGGGGAATTCATTGCCTCTCTGGATCTTCAGGACGTGTATCTACACATTGCTATTCATCCAGACAGCAGGCAGTATCTCAGATCTGCCTGCGACCAAGGGCACTTTCAGTTTTCAGCTCTTCCCTTTGGTCTGATTACAGCTCCTCATGTCTTCAACCGTGTCCTTGGAAGCTTTAGTGTTCGTCCTCCACCGGGATGGCAACAGAGTTACTCCATACATGGACGACCTGCTTCTGAAGGCCCCCGTTGTCTTAAGTTTTTATGTACAAGCACTGAGTCCATTAGACAATCTGATGCACTTTTCGTCATTCCTGAGGGCCCCAGGGCAGGAAGACCTGCTTCCAAAGTGACTATTGCGTCTTGGATCATGTCCACTATTCGTAAGGCTTATGAGCTGAGGAAGAAGCCTGTTCCCTTTCGGGTTAAGGCTAATTCTACCAGATCTATTGGGGCTTCTTGGGCTTACAAGAATCAGGCCTCCGCTGATCAGTTGTGCAAGGCTGCCACCTGGTCGTGTGTACACACCTTTTTGAAGAACTATCATGTTGATGTATTGGCATCGGCTGACGCCAGCTTTGGGAGGAAGATCCTGGAGGCAGTCTTGCCTGTCAAGTATCTTCTTCAGTTCTTGGTGCTTCCTTCACTTTTGAGCCCTGTTGGCTCTAGTTCAGTGTGCTGTATAACAGTTGCTGGAGTGGTGTCCGTTGACACTTCAGTTGTTTCGTTGGGCTATCTCTGATCTGATGGTTCATATCTGCTTTGGTGAGTTTGGGGGTATTGCGCCTGGTCTTTGCCTTACTTCCTGCCTCTGGGAAACTCAATGGTTGGACATCTCAAAGTTACCAGTAACCTGTATTGGACGACAGAGAAAAGAGGATTTTAGTATTACCTGTTAAATCCTTTTCTCTTAGTCCATACATGTTACTAGTCTCCCACACTGTCTAGGGACCATGCTTGGCTCTCCTGTGGCAGACTATGGGGGTCCTTCGGGGTCATGCTCACAGGAGTCTCCTTTCCATTCCACTATCTAGTCAATAGTTGGTGTCTCAAATCTTTCTGGAGCTGGCTGGCTAGCTGCAGCCAAGGAGGGAAGGTAGGCTCCACCCCCTGCAACCAATTCTATAATTGTTTGTGCCTACTTAAAGGGGCAGATCGCCTACCCAAAGTTACCAGTAACCTGTATGGACTAAGAGAAAAGGATTTAACAGTTAAGACTAAAATCCTATGTCTGTTGTTTTTAACCTCTTGAAAGCCAGATGTTTTGCATCTCATTAAGTAATGCTTTAGAGACCTGGCAATCAAAGGGTTAAAAATGCCATGTAAATAGGTGGATATTTTGGGAATTTGTTTACCCTAGAATTAGTGTACTTTGTATTTATATACTGGAGTGGTTAACAATTTCAGTGCTAGTGGTACGGCAAAGCAATGCGTTCTGTACCCTATGGCACTGTTGATACTGGTTTTGCACATTAAAAGTGTCATCTGGTGTCCAGAAAGTTCACCTAAAATTCCGTTCTATGGGAGAGGTTAGTGTCATTCCCCCCAATATTGCGGTTTTCCTCACAGTGTAGTGTGACAGGAACAGAACTATCGCTTTCTGGCAGTTTGTCCTGTTTTAACTTTACAATATAGCACTTGCCAGCATCTGGAGTACTTATTCAATCCTCTATTTTCTCTCTTAAGACTCTATAATCCCTGTTCATGCCAAGTTATGTCTGTACACACCATACTCTGTGTTGAGCTATATAAAATGAACAGGAGACCATGCACTCTATATCTCGCATAAAATAAACAATATAAATACATTTGAGATCTTGTACACAATCTAGGTAAGACGCATTTTTTCACAGTGAACAGAATTGATTAAAAAGAATCAATTACTCATTCGTGAAACAATATATGTAATTTTATATAAAGGTAAATAAAATGATATATAAAATACAATAATAATCGGTGAATTGGGATATAAAGGTATACAAAATTGACTCTGTAATATATCTCAATGCAACGGTCCTAAACTAAGAGATATATGGCATAAGAAAATATAATACGATAGGATATATCGGATAACTGCACAGATAACATACAAGCTCTTATCGGGTTAAACTTTATATAAAGGTATCCAGCAGTATAAACTAGCAATGTTTGAATCCAGCAGTAACGAGGGTTAACAATTCCTTACAATACCAGTAGGTGGCAGTGTAACAACACCTGCCCCACCCCCTATGTACTAAGGCAATTATGTGACAGGAAACTTGTCACGTGAGTTGTGCTCAATAGGACACAGGGAAAGTGACAACCCTTTGAATACTACAATGCACAATCTTGCAAGAATTATCACACTTTCTGAAAGTCATAAGGTCCCAGATCTGCCAATTAATAGAACTATCTAACTGGATGGGACACACAATAATGAGATACATTTCTCAGTAAAAATTTGCATTACCACATTATAATCTTATGGAATTAAAATACATATAGCAACACAATGATAATATATATGAAAATATATCTGAGCATATCTATCAAAAAGATTATAACGACAAAATCATGTTTGCACACATCTCCACTGCAGGGGTTGATAGAACTATGGACAGTAAGGACCAGCCAATTACTCAATCCAAAGTTTTGTTCTGTTAGGATTTTCACAAGTTGACTATCCCAATAGATCAAACCCATGCCTAGATATCACAAGCAGACAAAGCAGATCTATAGACAAAGAAACAGAAAGAAACCCTCCCAGACAGCAAATGCAAGTGTTAATGTAAACTAAGGTTGCACCGATACCGGCATTTGCTCAAGTACTTATACTCGCGCAAATGCGTCCGATGCCAGCACCGATACCTTGTGTCAGGGTCGGTGCTGCAGAGAGGGAGCCCGGGGAGCTGCTCACAATGCTCCCCGGTCACCTCTCTCCCTCCTGTAGCGTTGCCGTGGGTTACCATGGCAACGCTCCGACGCTGACTTCTGTCAGGGCTCGCGAGAGAACAGTTAGCACCTGGCAGAGGAGGGTAAGGGAGGCAAGATGGGGCATCGAGCATATGGTGAAAGAGGCAGAGAGAGGGGTGTTTCAAGTACTCACCGATACTTTTTTTTGCGGTCATTTGCCAGTTTGCCAAATATAAAAGTATCTGTAATTGGTATCGGTGAGTACTTGAAAAAAGTATCGGTACTCGGTCTTATAAAATTGGTATCGGTGCAGTTCTAATGTAAACACTGTAGCAAAAGAGCACAATGATCTTCTCAAAACATTATTGTGAATTTTCTGTACATATTTGCAGTGGACACAAATGCATCACACAGCATTCATGCACAGACATCTACACACATAATAAGCAACTGACTCTGCAGGTATAGCACTATTAGCTATCTTGTAACTCCTAATGATTTAAAATTGTGATCAATCTGATCTTGCCCTATTACTACTGTACATAACCTCCAATATTATTCTAACTTTACAGCCAAATGGCTATTGGAAAATTATTTCTCAATAGATGGGCCAATTCCAGTGGGAAGCAATTAGGATACCTTCTCCTAGAATTTACTGGGTTATAATAATGTTGGAAGTGTATACAGTGTTATGAAAATAAATTATACTTTTTCAATCCTATATAGCAGGGTGTGGTCTTTGGCACAGCACTGTTCTCCTCACTTCAGGAACCAGGAAATTCAGCAAATCAAACCCTTTATTTCCCCCTGTACAATGCTTATATCACCTAAATCCCCCTTAACAGAAAGTTATGCCCATTCTTCTCTCATAGGTCACCCCTAAAGAATTAGCATATGAGGTAATATAGATTAGTAAATCTACCATGTCACTAGGTGGCAGTCTACTACCAGGAAAAGTCAGGAAAGAACACTTGTCAATTAAAAAAAAAAAAATATATAATAATTATTTAAGTTTTAAAATAATGTCCCCTCTCAAGGATGCATGCAACTAATCTCCCCAGCCAAAACACATGTGCAGTATAAGTAACATTCCTTTACCATGAAGAAAAACTATGCCTCCTTCAAGGGGAGCTAACTGTTTCAAGGATGAGAGTGTAAAAATCCATTTCTACAAAAATGAAACTAATGTTGCTTAAAGATCCAGCCTCATATATACACAGACAAAATGGTTATTGAATAGTCTCTTTAACCATTTCCCTCCAGCAAACTCTCTGACATCTGGGAGTGCCCTTACCAATAAAAGCTCTACTGCTCGATTAAAGGGAGATTATACCTATAGAATAAGTGGGCAGGGGGATGCAAAATGACAGGGCGGAGCATGCAGAGAAGGTGAAAGAGAACCCGGAGCAGCGCTGAGCATACATGTCTGCTTACATGAGTACCTTGTTAATTCCATGAATAAATGTGACCTTAAGCATTACAAACTCCCATTTCTGCTGTGGGATGAGATTCTTGCTTGAAAAATCCTCTCTCTATCATCAAGTTACTGGTAACTTTGGGTAGGTGATCTGCCCCTTTAAGTAGGCAGGAACAATTCTAGAAGTGAATGCAGGGGTGGAGCCTACCTTCCCTCCTTGGCTGCAGCTAGCCAATCTGCTCCAGCAAGATTTCAGGCAAGAGAACAGTTCTGCTATAGTTTTAGCTTTTTTTTTTTTTTTTTTTTTTTAATTAGATGTACCACCATTAGGCAGATTACAATAACTTTACAGTGCCATTAGATGTGGCTAGCTCAGTATCAAGGTGCTTTTGTGGACCTTAAGCCCTGGGGGGGAAATCTTGGGTTCAAGTTCTTTCCTCATGAGTTGCCCATTGAGGCTTCTTCTTGATACATGGTAATCTGAAGACAGAAGATCTGCAGGAAAGGTGAGCAACCCTTTGAGTGCTGAAGGTCCACGTGTCCCACAGTGCCCCTCCGCACAGGGGTTCTCCTTTGGAATTCCTTTTGCACACTTCTGCACTCATTGGGTTTATCTGTATGTCTGAGTGTTTTGGAGCAAGTTTCTGTGGCAAACTTAACCCTTTGGCTGCTGGTTTAGCATCTTTTGGGGGGGGGGGGGGGGGGTTGGCACTTTCCCTACTGGGTTCAGTGTTTATGGGGTCTAGTGACATGTTTTAGTAATGTTTGGTGCACATTTACTTCTGAGTTACAACTTTGCAAAATTTATGTTCCTGCGTGTTTTTACTGCATAAACGCCATTGCTCCAGTCACTTCTATTGGGACTTTACAGTTTGGGACATATCTCTGTAACAGCTCCTCGTAGCAACCTCATAGAGGCTCGTTTTGTTTGTCTGCCCTTGCTCTGTTATCCAGTCAACGTTCTGTGTGTGTTGGAGGGCTCAGGGGGCTTCAGGCATTGTTTGGGTACTTTTCATGGGAAAACTCATTTCCCATGAGCGCTTGCATCGTGCTCGTTCCCGATTGTCTTCCTTCGCGGCAGACATTTTGTGCTTTCCCTGAACGAGTATTCTATACAGGGCTTGGACTCTCCTCTACAGATTAACCCTTCGTCTGCCAGATAAGTATTTTAGCTATTTCTGGGGTGAACTTTTAATTATACACACAGTATTTGGGCGATACCTTATACTTGAATGTTTTGACACTGTGAGATGTCTAATACATTGGAGCTTGGGGCCAAACCCAAGACTAAGGACGCTGGGGTCTCTGTGTCCCCCATTGCGCCTCATGTCAATTAGGGTTACCTACAGCATTCTCAGGTCATTTATGCCCAGCATGTTCTGTTGTCCTTGAGTATCCCCCAGGGACCTCCAGCCATGCATTAGAGCCAGTTTGGGTATAAGAGTTTAAGGCTACTACTATAAACCTCCAGTCTACATTACAACTCTTTCCATCCCAGTTACACGGGGGTCTTCCACTCCTGACAGACCCCTACTTCTGTTGGATATTCCCTGCCAAAACTGCAGGGAGTACCTGACGTATCAGATCCCTCTGAAGAGGAACAGTTGGTGGATTCTGACGATGAGGAATGTTCTGCTGTGGACTCCCGTCAGTTCTTTGGGGACCCTTTTGAAGCTGATCTTGATGTGTTTGCATCGGCTGATGCCAGCTTTGGGAGGAAGATCCTGGAGGCAGTCTTGCCTGTCTAGGATCTTCTTTTCGGGTTCTTCATTGTTCCTTCACTTTTTGGCTGTAGTTCGGTGTGCTGTGTAACCGTTCCTGGGGTGGTGTTACCCCTGTTCAGTGTCTGTTGACACTTCCTTTGTTACTGTTGGGCTATCTCCGATCTGATGGTTCATATATGCTCTGGTGACTTTGGGGGCCCTGCGCGGTCCTTGCCTTCCTTCCCACCTCTGGGAAACTCAGTGGTTGGACATGCCAAAGTTACCAATAACCTGTATTAGACGACAGAGAAGAGAGGATTTTAGTCTTACCTGTTAAATCCTTTTCTCTTAGTCCATACAGGTTACTGGTCTCCCAGCCTGTCAAGGGTCCATGCTTGGCTCTCCTGTGGCAGAACGTGGGGGTCCTTCGGGTTCATGCTCACAGGAGTCTTCTTTCCCTTCTTACTATCTAGTCAAGAGTTAGTGTCTCAAATGTTACTGGAGCTGATTGGCTAGCTGCAGCCAAGGATGGAAGGTAGGCTCCAGCCCTGCATTCACTTCTAAAATTGTTCTTGCCTACTTAAAGGGGTGGATCACCTACCCAAAGTTACCAGTAACCTGTATGGACTAAGAGAAAAGGATTTAAAAAGTAAGACTAAAATCCTCTTTTCCTTCGTCGGCCACCAGATAGGTAAGCATGATGGGAGTTGTAGTTACAGACAGGCAATCTTTCACTATGCGACAGGAGTCTCCCGCTGTCATGCAGTGCGAGAGTCTCATGTCGCCATTTTAACCAGTCTGACATGGTTACTGTGTTAAAAGGTTGTACTCTCTTTTGCATGCAACCTTTTAAAAGGATAGCGGGCAGGTGTATTCTGGTATTTGTTTTTATATTTGTCCCGACTTTCATGTCTTCTCTTGAACTTTGAAAACTATATCCCAGCAAAACTGAAAATATTTCTTACATAAAAAAAAAAAGTTTCTATTATATGTATATGACAACTTGAGTATTTCCATACAGTTAATATAACACCTGTTGTGATGTTTAGAACAGACTAGTTCACACTGATATTTTCAATGCTTTTAAATGCACAGAGATGCTCCCTATTTCTTGTATTGAGCTGTTTACACAGGCAATTTTGCAGCTTGCTGAAACTTTCCTGCGTTCAGTGAAGCACACGGGAAATGTTTTGCACAGATTTTGTTTATGGAAACACGGTAGCATCAAATTGTTTTGAAATATGAAGGTCACACATGAGTACAAGGAGGGGTTTTTCCCACTAATTTCATGTGCGTGTGTGGTGGGGCAACATCACATTGATTCAAGCAATTGCTGATTCATGGGAGGTATCAGCCAATAACGAGTGTACTGATACCTGGTGATGGCATCACCTGCAGAACTTAGACTACAGTTTTGCTGCTGGTGGCTTGCATTTTAGTGTAACTCAGCATATTCAAATCAACAGTGGAAACACCCTAAAGTATGAATGGGAATTTGTCTTTCCAGCTATTGGACTTCAGCTTCCATCATACTCCATAGCGTTGGAGGTAAAGTGGAACTCTCACGTCCCATAAAGTTATCACTATTTAAAGATCGGCCTAGGCCTACATACCTTTGTTATGTGAAGGATTACTGCCGGGGGTAAGAATTTACTGTTAAGTACTGACCCTCCGCAATATCGTGTATACTAAAATCCCAAAGTTGCACCCATTGTTTCAAGGCAAAAGGTTACGAAAAAAACAAACAAACAAACAAACAAACAAACAACCATTGGACTTTGAGCTGCATTCATATAGCATTGTATGATAAATACTGGGGTAAGCCAACTGCACTGTCTGGATCAAATAAGAATTATCCATATTATGTGCAATCCAGTGGAGTAATGTCTTGCAACTTTGGAACTCAAGCCACACCAAGAGGTCTGCTTTTGAAGATAGCCCAGCTTAACCCCTTAAGGATTACGTGATGTGCTTTGACCGTCACGGTCCTTATACTTAAGGACCAGTGACTGTCATAGCACGTCACATACTTTTTACTTATAGCGCTCTACCGGGAGCGATGGGGGCCTAAAATTGATCGCTCCAAGACCGGATGTAGATAGATGTAAAACGCCACTCACAGACAACAACTCCCCCCATCGTCATCCTCAATGGGATGGCCCAGAGAGACTGGCACACACTGCCACATCCCGTGGCGTGCAAAGGGTTATCACAGCGCTGATCGTGGCTCACTCATATCCATATCCGGTCAAACCAAAAGTCTCCAGTTCCTGGGCTACAATACACAATGGATGGTAATAGCCCCACAATTGTGTATCATAATGTTAATACATTCCCCATTTATCACATTCATAATAATGATCCACAAAAGTGAGACGCTCTTAATCAACCACAAATCCACTCCAATATCTAGGGGATTATAGAATACATATAAATCACAACATGTTCATCAAAAAGTGTGACATTGAGAGGATACATGGAATGTCTAAAATGTCCATCCCGTTAGGATACAGTAAAGAGGCAAAAGGCATATTTTGCCATACTATAAGAAGACCTTAAACTGTATTTCCTCATTTAGTCCCTTAGGATATAGGGACTCCAAAATATATATCCACCTACTCTCTCTGCATTAACTTTTTGTCTATGTCAGCCCCCTCAAATTATGAGTGACACATTCTATTCCAACTGCTCTCAACCCATCTGGCTTACCGTTATGGAATTAAAAAAAAAAAAAAAAAAAAAAAAGTAATAATAATAATAATAATGCCTAGACACTGGACTCTCCATGGATCTCCTCCATGTCGCACTTATGTTCTAAAAGATGACGTCTAAACTCTAATGGTTTTACCCACATAAAATGTCACATGGACACGACAATTGATAAATCACACCTTTGGATCAACAGTTAATCTGATGTATTTTAAACAATTTTGTAGAATTATAATTAACAAATATATTAGACCTCTTCATGTATTTGCACGAACTGCACGTCCCACATGGGAATGTACCACATTTCAAACTTCTCCCCAACCAATTATGTTTGGGATCACTGCTTCTAAGATAGCCATGCACCAGGCTATCCTTTAAGTTCGGTGCTCTTTTGATCACTAAAGCTGGTGACTCACCAGCTATATTTCTTAATACTTCGTTTTCTGTTAAGAGGCCCCAATGTTTATTGTGATATGAAATTTTTTTTTTTTTTTTTTTTTAATAATCATCTATCACCCGGGTTCTCTGTCCAAAAATGACCCTCTTAATTTTTTTTTTTTTTTTTTTTTTTTTAAATATATTAATGGTTTAAGATTATTGGTAGCATGCCTCATTTAATCCTCATCTTCTGTTTTACTTTTGGTATACTTTCCGCACCCATAAGTCAAGATATTTTGCTACATGATTTTTTGGCATCCACTCTGAGGATCGGGGGTGCTTTATATTACCAGGGTCGAAAAGGGTGTGGCCCTGTTTGTCTAAATGGTAGTATTACCAACATAATTGTCCTCCAGGTCTAAGTCCTAAGTAGGATCTGAGGATAGGCTATAATTATTTGATTCTATGTCAGTCGTCTGAGGCTTAGACCTTAGTTCTTTTTCTCGGCTTTCTATCCTCCCGAGATGAGGTTCTTATCAGTGGGGGTGACCCACCTGTCTGGGTCCCAGATAAACTGGGCAAGTCAGTAAGAGAAAGGTTGTCTCACTGAAAAAGAACCTATGTTTGGCTTTTCTCCTTTTTCCCCACACTATGAGTTTGTCCTTCTTTGTCAGGAGAAGTTAAAAGTAAAGTAGAATTTCCCATAGGATGTGGAGGAACATCCAAGTGGGGTTTAGTTATAGATTGTTGCTGAATAATGTCAGCTAAGGACTTCGCTAGAGTTTCAGACAACTGGCCCATAAGGAAGATATGGCATTGGATATAGACTTGTTGACCGATTGGTCTAAAATGTGCTGAATATGTTCATCATCAATTTTTGAGGCCAAAGCCATATCCTCCTGAGAATCAGAGTCTATAGAAACGTTGTCTCCCACTAAAAAGTGAGGGGGATTTTATTACTCTTTAAGCGAGAGACCAATTTTTTGTGAGACATTTCTACCGTATCAGAATTAGATGGATTAAACAGGCTTCAAATAATAAGGGATATTCCCAAAGGATAAGAGGTGTAAGGCAAAATTTTTTATATATAGCAATAAATACAAAAGATAGTGACAACTATATTCAGAGGTATAAATGAATACAGTTTTTAGCAAACAGAATAATAATGTCACTACAGAAGATATCAGTTACAGAGAGACGGTAGAGGGCGTCTGTAATAGCAGAAAATATCCACCGAATGAAATTCGTGCCGAAGGAGAACCGGCGCATTTGCACTGCCGCGCATTGGAAAGCGACCCAAAACCAAGATGGCCACTGCATCTAGACACGATGTATGCATAACGCAGCAACAAATCCAGAGTCCCGCAACACAGCACCACGGAAGGTGTGGGGGAACCAAACAGGCAACAAGGGTAAAGGACAGCACAACCCCAGAAGAAAAAAAACAAACAAACTAAAAACGGAAACGAGTGAATTGGTATAGAAAGCAAAATTTCAGTATTTGCAGATGATGCTAAATTTTGTAAGGATTTTTTTTTTTTTTTTTTTTAAATCTCTGCAGGAGGATACACACAAGTTCAGACTGGACAAACAAACTGGAATGTTTCATTTAATGTGGGAATGTTACACATATGGGACAAACACGATCCTATGGACAGCTCTGGTCCCGGGACCATAAATCTCCATAGGATGGTGTAGCAACAGCGCCACTGCACAATTTCAGGCTACTGTGATATTGCACCTAAAAAATTCAACTTTGAAAATTAATAACTTTTGAATGAAACACCGTTCAGCAGTGGAAGTACTCTTGTTTTACTCAGGGGGATAAACCCTACAACATTTTTTTTACATTTTAAGTATTACTATCCCTTTAACAGAACAGTGAAAAAGGACAAGGGGCCCCCCACTTAGACTTGAGGAAAGGAGATTTCATCTACAACAGCGGAAGGGTTTCTTTACAGCAAGGACAATAAAGGTATGGAATTCACTGCCTGAGGAGGTGGCGTTATCGAATACATTAGATAACTTTTAAAAGGGCCTGGATACTTATTTAAAAGAACAGAACATAGGAGGGATATGTACGTTAGTATTGGGATTAATATTTGTTTAGTGCTTGTTAATCCAAGGAGAAATCTGATTGCCATTTGGAATCAAGAAGGAACTTTTTACCCCCATTCAAGGCAGAATTTGAAATTGCCTTCTTTTGGATCAACTATGGTAAACAGGAATAGGAAAAGGTTGAACTAGATGGACGCAAGTCTTTTTTTCAACCTAAATTACTATTTTACTATGTATCCGGACAGTCAGAAGTATCTCAGATTTGCTCGAACTCTGGGGCACCTTCAATTCACCGCCCTCATCTTCAGGCTCACCACGGCTCCCTAGGTGTTTGCACGCATCTTGGTTTTATTGATTGCCTGCATACCAAGGGGTTTCAGGTGACTCCGTACATGGATGACCTTGTGCTGAAGGCTCCTTCCAGGGACCTCCTGGACCACCAGGTCCAAGAATGTGCCCAGAACCTCCTCCAGCATGGATGGATTCTGACATGGACAATTGTGCTCCAGTTCCTTCTCAGAATCTGGTTTTCCTTGGTCTCCAGTTCGACACCTGTCGGGGTATGGGCTATCTGACAGAGGACTCTATTCAGCAGATCACAAGCAGGGTGTCCCGTGCTCTGGAGTAGACCTCAGCCCCGGTTCACAAGTTCTCTTCCCTTGTGGACAAGATGGTATCTACCATGGAAGTGGTTCCGAACTCCATGGCGCACACCAGGGTGCTTCAGAGGTTCACTATCAGGGTTTACCGGGGGAATACGGAACTCCTGGATTATCTAGTCTTTTCCCCTGGAAGTGAGGCTGCACCTCCTCTGGTGGTTGGACAGCTCCAATCTGAGGAATGGGAAACCTGTTGTCCAGTATTGGACTCTGGTGATAATAGATGCCAGTCTTTACAGATGGGGGAGCTGTCCTGGGTCACCTGGGGGTTCAGGGACGATGGACTGCGGAGGAGACCTTCCTACCCATCAACATTCTGGAGCTCAGTGTGATTCGCCATGCTCCGGTCCTTTCCTCTGAAGGACGGTCCAGTCCATGTCCAGTCAGACAATGCCACATCTGTGGCTTACATCAACAAGCAAGGAGGCACAGGAAGCACTTCCGCTTGGTTAGAAGTCAAGGCTATTTTAGCCTGGGCAGAAGAACATGTCCCTGCCATCTCCACTGTGCACATTCCAGGCATAGAGAACGTTTTAGCGGACCTCCTCAGTTGCCAGACGGTGGATCCCGGGGAGCGGAAGCTCCATCCAGGGGTTTTTGATCTGCTAGTTTAGGATGCTGAATGTGCAGAAGGGGCTTCCTTCCATACCTATGATGACCCCTGTGAGGCTGACCCTGAACCCTCCACGGAGGATCTCATCAAGGCGGTTTTGACTACCCTTAACATTCCTGTTAACCCTGTAGTATCACAGTCTACTTCTGACGTCTTTCAAAGGTGCAAGAAATCCTGCACTATTTTTCCACCTAATCCCACTCTAGATCAGGTTATCCTGGATAAGTGGAAAACTCCAGACAAGGTTCGTACTCTAAGAGATTCTCTAAGCTGTATCCTTTTTCAGATGCAGCATTGGCTCAGTGGAGTACACCTCCTCTGGTGTAGAGGATCCCCCTAATTCTAGACTGTCTAAATCAGTGATTCTCAGCTCCAGTGCTCGGGGTACACCAACAGGTCATGTTTTCAAGATATGCCTAATTAGTCACAGGTGAATCAATCACAATGATTGAGCCACTAATTACTCACCTGTGATTTAAAAGGATGCCGAGATGATTCCCAACCTACTGCCTGATAAAGTGCCAATGGTGGTACGAAATGCATAGGAGACCCTCACCAGTATAGGACTATTTTATATTCATCCAGCCGGTAACGCTGTGCCAAGTCACATCGAAGTTGCATGAATACTGAATACGGGAGATCTATTTGTTATTGACATAAAATCCCTTTGCCCGCTAAACAAGCAGAGAGAAGATCGATATCAGCAGTGTTGCAAGTAATAATCACTGCCAGAAAATCAAGTCCGCAGACAGGAAAGGTAAGCTACACACTGCTGCAAAGGTCTGACTGCTGATCATTTGGAAACATTGAAACAACTAATGGTAAAGTGACTACGTTATTATTGGCATTCTACCAGTGTTGGAAATGTTAACCTGTGCACAGAGACATAATAAACTCTGGAGTTCATTGGACTTAAGATATTATTCTTTACAATATTTAGCTCTAATGGTCTATTGTTGTATTTTAAGTATATTTTTTGCCTATGTTTTATTTTGTGTCTATATATTAAACTTTGTATATTTATACAGTGATCTGTAGCGCTCTCCATGTAGTTCTCTCTCTATATTATATTTTATAACCTAATTCTCAGTGGATGACCTTAAGGAATCTATGCAGCATTGTTAATGAAAATGCCAAGAGAGTTATTCGTCCCCGTGTATATATCTATAGAAACATTAAAGCAGGTGCCTCTGTGAACATGCTCAATATGGAAATCCTTTTCTCATAATTAACTATCTGTTCTATGTGTTAATTTTGTTTTCTACCTGTGAACCTATACCATGCACTGGTGCCCACAAATGAAGCTTACAGGATCAGGAAATGGGGCAAACTGTAGGCAGCAACCTCTCAATACTGGAACAGAGTCCTACAAATTTGTTCACACGGTTCCAATGAAGAGGATAGCGATGTTGTTTACGTTTACGTGTGTGTGTGTGTGTGTGTGTGTGTAGATATAGATATATAGATATATAGATATAGATATATAATAGAGAGAGAGAAACAATAGACAGTGGAACACACAAAAGTTAATACAAATTATAGTCATATATTTGATGGTGCATGCCCCATATGAGAAAATGTATAAATGTACTCAGCCTGGGAGAACCCCTTTGCAGAGAGAGGCAGCACACATCACGTATCCTTAAACAAATTTATTGCAGACTCATAAGATGCTAGGCAGTACTAGCCAAACGTTTTCGGTCCAATCTCACGGACCTTCATCAGGACAAGGGGAACAGGGGTAAAAAACATTTAAATACCTGTATACTCCTGTACACTAGCCAATCGAATCATGGTGTACCTCCATCCACCGAGCGCCAAAGTCTCAGCGTTGACCAGCGCTCCACGGTGCGTTGACGTTGGGTGGATCCGTTGCTAAGCAACGGGTACCGGAGTGACAGATCATGTTTCTCGTGCACATTGCAACGCTGCAGGGTGAAGGCATGCCTTGCAAACTACACACTAGTCATTAAGCACAAGGATACTTCATAAATAAACAAAAGAAAGACATAAAAAAAGAAAACTAAAGAAAATAAAGAAAATTAAAGAAAAAAAAGAAAAAAAATCTCATTCAATGGTATATAATCACTTAAGAGAGCTATCCAATAATAGACAACATATAATCCTGTCATAGATCCCTATTGAAAGCAATCAATTCATATATCCCAATCCATATAATCCAAGTGATGTAGGTATAAGGGAAATTCAGTCATTAAGCTCTCTATGAATAATAATACATTCCAGAGTAATTTCTACAGGGAATGTCCAGATGTCTATTGCAGTTCCTTATAAGGTAGACATCAAAACCAATTCATATAGAGACAAGCTGTATCCATGATCACACTGCAGTCAGCTCGTTGAATTTTTTTATTTTTTGTTATTCAATGTCTCTAACTCGCCCATCCTCACACTGTAAAATAGGGCTCATTCCTCAGTGATAACTACATGGAATGTCCACTTATCCATTACAGTTCCTTTTGAGTTGGGTATTAAGATCACTCCATACACAAACAGAATATGTCCACCACCTCATCACAGGCACCTCAGGGCCCATTCCTGTGAACTCTTCACAAGGAGTGCCCATTTTTTTATTCCTGTGTGGGGTGAGTTTATATTCCTTATTTTAAAGGAAACTAGTGAAAGAAATCTCATGATTAAGGCCATTAGGCACCATGGTGTCAAAATGAAAAATCAATCTAGTTTCTTGCTGTAACAACTTCTGATGTCTATCACCTCCTCGTTTGGGTCTTGGCACATGCAATATTGGCATAAAATGAAAATCCGTTAATGAATGCTGATGTAATTCAAAATGTCTCGCACCTGGTTGACACTTATAGTCCTTACTGTCCATCTGGCCCTGTAATGCTCTTTTTATAGCTGAGCGATGATTGTTTATTCTCTCTTTTAACATCTTAGTTGTTTTTCCAATATATACCAGGTTACATGGGCACTGGATCATATATATTACATATCTGCTCTCACAATTCATAAAGTCTTGAATAGTGACAGATTTTTTTAGTACGTGGGTGTGTGTGTACTCTTTGCCTGTGATAAAAAAAAAATCACAGTTGGAGCATCCCTTACATTTAAACACTCCCCTGGGACGTGTCAGCCATTGTACATTTGTGGTATATTTATTTATGGGATCCCCTACATTGAGCATATCGCCTAAGTTGCATCCCCTTCTAAAACAAAAAAGAGGTGGCAATTTGAACAAGTGTCCCAATTTAACATCCCCACTCAGTATGTGCCAGTATTTTAGTATGACCCTTTTAATGTCAGCTGAAGCTGTGGTAAACTGCATTTGGATACAAAATCTTTTGTCCTTTTCTTCAGTATTGGCCCTCAGTTGAAGCACATAATCTCTGTTCAGCATAAGGGCCCTTTCATGAGCCATGTTTACTTCATTTACATTATAGCCCCTCTGTACAAACCTATTCTTCATCAATTCCAAAGCCTTCTTACACTCCTCCCTATCGGTGGTAGTACGCCCTACTCTAATCATCTGTGAATATGGTAAGCCTCTTTTAAGAGGTATGGGGTGATGACTAGTTGCATGGAGCAGCGTGTTTCTATCTGTACTTTTCTGGTACAATTTAGTGTATATATGTCCCCCATTCCTGTAGACAGACATAGCCAAGAAATGAATGATGTCTCTATCATATGAGTGTGTGAATCTAATGGTGGATTTTATGTTGTTGAGGTAATCAATAAACTCTCTCAACAACTCAGAACCCCCATCCCACAATAGAAATATGTCATCAATGAATCTCTTAAAAAATTTTATATGTCCTGCATACTTAGAAACCATACAACTGCTCATAGTACTCCATGAAGATTGAAGCATACGAGGGAGTCATATTCGATCCCATTGCAGTCCCTTGAAGCTGTAAATAAAAATCATTTTCAAATTTGAAATAGTTTTTCTTCAATATGATGTCAATAAGTAGCAAAAGGAACTCTAATGGTGGACCATCGTATGCTGCATCTTCACCGATTATCTTAGTGATAGCCTCCTTACCCATATCATGTGGTATATTAGTGTATAGGCTGCTAACAGCCAAAGTTACAAATATGGTATTTTGTTCAATCTTATCAGGTAATTGACCTATAAAATCCGCTGAGTCCCTTACATAGCTGTTAAATTTACTAACATATGTTTGCAGATAATAATCCACAAACTGTGACAATGGCTGGCATATGGATCCTCTAGCGGCAATGACAGGACGGCCACAGGGCTGGTCTGGATTTTTATGGATCTTTGGGATACAGTACAGAATGGGAATACGGGGGTGTTGTTGAATAAGGAAATTTTTACAGTCCATGGTCAACCATCTGTTATTAACTCCCAATTGAATAATAGCATCGATTTCTGTTTTATATCCCAATGTTGGATCACGTGGTAGTCGCTTATAGTTAGTGGCCACAGCCAACTGAGAAAGTACCTCTGTCCGATATTCACTGTAGTTCATCACCACAATAGCCCCGCCTTTATCGGCTGGCTTGATGATGATACTGTCATCTTTAGCTAAATTTTTAATCGCCACTTGTTCAGATTTAGTGAGACTGAAATAGCTTATACGTTTTTTTAGCAAGAATATGACGTGTTTCTGATGTTACCAAATTCATAAACGTGGCTATATGAGGATTATTACTTATCGGATCAAAGGTACTTTTTTGTTTAAATTGTGTCTTAATACCAGTATCACTAGGGTTGCCACCCAGCCGGTATTTTACCGGCAGGCCGGTAAAAAATTGGCTTCTGTCCAATGTTAAGTCTGTGGAGGGAATGCCATGGCCGGCATTTTTTTTTTGAAGAAAAGGTGGCAACCCTAAGAATCACCAACATTAGGATAAAAGAAATCCTTTAACTTGAGCTGTCTATGAATCTTAAACAAATCAACCTTCCAATTAAATTTATCCTGTTTACCAGTAGGGTTGCCACCTTTTCTTCAAGAAAATACCGGCCATGGCATTCCCTCCATACACTTAACATTGGACAGAAGCCAATTTTTTTTACCGGCCTGCCGGTAAAATACCGGTTGGGTGGCAACCCTATTTACCAGTAGGAACAAAACTAAGTCCCTTACTTAATACCTTACATATTCTATTATGTACATGTAACAATGTTACCTAAAGTAATATATAGTATGGCACACCTACACATAGCGCTGTCTAGACAATGAGAGAGCTCCAGCTTACATGGAGAAAGCCTCTGTCATCAGAGGTGGTTAGGAACAGAAGATTGACAGGCTGCGGTGTAAAGGTGTAACCACAGTCTCTCTGGAAACAAGGCCATGGCTCATTTTTAAAACTTTACAGTTTTGCCATAGCACGCACTGAATAATTAAATAAGACAAATATTACAGGTTATCGCTATATTAAGATCATTATGAGCCAAACTTGTATAGGAGTGATAGTTCACCTTTAAACCTTTGATTGCCAGAGAAGTATCCAGTTCATTGCAATGAGTTGGATACCTCTATAGCACTCAAAAAATAGTTTATTAATCCAGCTGTGGATGTTGTTCTAGATCACTGTTCAGTTACAAAAAGAGCTGTGACTAAGTCATGCAGTAACCATCAATTCTTAGTAGGTCACTCACAAACTATATAGGTATGTCTACACAGAATACTTGACATGTTGTTTAAATTATGCAATATTGTAAACTCGCCTTCTGATCTATAACCTATACAGCAATACATACGTGTAGCTTTGTTTTACCAAGCTCTACCTAATACAGCCGTGTTTTCAAAAGCATAGTGGAGGAGTTCTGAGGCAAACCATTAGCCGTATAGGGGAGAACTAAAAAAAATCCCATTTACTTCAATGGTGATTTTAACCTCTTGAATTCCAGAGATATCGTCAACACATTGCGAAGCATTCAAAGGGGTTCAAATTCCCATTTAAATCAATGGACAATTTTAGCCCTCCATGTTTTGCACCTGAATTCCTCCACTCTTCTTTTGACTATACGACCCATAGTACATACTAGGTAAACCGTAAATATATTAGAACGCAATCTAGCGTTCTGGATTATACAGAACAATATATGTATACACCTATAGGTGACAGTAACAGTTCGGTTATTACTGCAAACATATGAGCCCTTGGAACTACATGTCCCATCATGCGTCAATGACGAGAGGAGCCATGTGACCGCGGCCGCTCAATCCCTCAGTCTGTTACAGAGTTCCGTCTGTTTGTAAGGAGCTCCAACGGAGGGTGTGAGGCGGGGGCCCGGGAGCGGTCATAGGGGCCCCAGGCAAGTTTCCTACCTCAGGTAAGGGAAGGAGGAGGAGCCCCGGGCTTGAAGTTAGTGGATGGACTCGGGAGGGATATCCATGCACAGTCGAAACCGGGGAATCGTAAAATCTCATTTACCGGCGGCAGATTACAGGCACCGGAAGTGACGTCAGGAAATGCCTGGCACTGGGTTGAAACATGGAGCAGCTAGTTTATATATATATGTGTCAGGAGAGAGCCACATATTGTATGTGAGGTTTAGAATATAGACATGCAAAGTAAATGTGCCCTACAAGGACGTGCCATGAGAGATGGCATATATATCAGTCGGTAGAGAGACGCCACTGTCTTATCTCTTTGAAGAGGTGTACAAGAGATTCATAAGGTTGATGCACCAAAATTGGACTAATTATGTTGCAAATCATCTGCAGCACAGGTGACTCATAAACATCACCAACATTCCCATTGATTTACCTGCAGCCTTAAATCGTAGAGTATTGCGGAGACCTATCAAGCGTTGAAGGGATTCACAAATAAATGCTTATTTGTTACCTATGATGATGTTTGCCCCAGAATTGCTTCTTTTTTAATGCACAAGTCTTTGTGGCTGCACACGTTTCTAAAAGCAAACTGGACGTGCTCAGGAGTAAACCAGCTGCACAATAGGGAACAAATAAAATATCCTACAGTCTCATGTACGTGAATAGGGCTTTTTAACCCTTTGCAATGCAGTGGAGACCTTTAGCATTCAAGGGGTTACAATCCCAATTTAGTTTAGCAGGATTTTTTTATTTTCCCCATGATACTGTTGAGTTTCTTCAGAATAACTCCTAGTTGATGAGGTGGAAAAAAAAATACGTTAATCAAGTCCAGCCCGTGCAAAATCACCCCTATTAATCCAGAGGAAGGGAAAAAACAAACATTGAAGCTATTTAAGCCCCAAGTTGGTAAAACAATTCCTTCCTGACTCCAAATGGCAGTTCCAGTTGATCTGCATTGATGCCAACTGTCATAATTCTCAATATTGATCTGATCTAGATAGGTATCCATTACTTTTTTAAAGCAGTTACTGTATCTGCAAGCACATATCATGAGGCAAAGAATTCCATAGCTTTACTGCCCTTACTGTAAAAATAAAAAAGCCTGCCTGTTACTCCAGTTTTCTTTATAAATATGGGCCACTATCATTGATTAATGAACGATATGTATAAAAGTGATCTATAGTTTGAAGATGATGCATTAAAAAAGAACTGGCCAAATCCTGAAATAAACCAAATGTGCCATTAGGGTTCTGCACCACCCCTCTCCTGTGTAGATTTTTATGATATACTGAATTGAGCACATGTGGTGCTGTCATTGTGTGTTAGGGTCAGTCAGTTACTCAGCTGTGTATTGATCTACTTGCTCTCATGAGATTACATTTCTAAAAACCTGCACAGTTAGAGATCTGAGCATGAAAAGCCACAAAATGAAGAAAGTGAAATATACTGGCACTGACAACATATCTATTTATTCTATCTTCATTTTTCAATGTCTTGTTGAGAACTATAGGAATTTTAATCAATCAAAGGTTTAAGGGCCACATTTTGAAAATTCATGCTTTAAAAAATGCTACCCCTTCCTGTATTTGAATCCTATTCTTCATAGCCCACCTGACTACGCCCATGCTCTGCTAGTGACCTACATCTCTCCTACTCTATTATCTTCTTTCACAACTGCTTAAAGGTATACTAATGTTTCAAAATAAAAGCAGCTCCAATTAATCTTCATAGTATTTGGGCCATGGAGAGTGTTCTTTTAATACGGTCAGAGTTGTAGTTCAAAAGTAATTGAATGATGAAGTATCCCCCCCTCTTATAACACTGCTCAGAACAGAAAGGTGGTGTCCAGATGGGTTGCAGAGAGGACAATCTTCAATAAGCATAATGGAAAAACCTGGAAAACATGTCAAAGGGGGGCAGGGTTTTCATTGTTCTCACAGAAAGATTGTCCCTTCCTGTGAGCTGTCTGGTCTTAAAACCAGATTCCACGTTTGAGGGGAGGTGGCTTACACTAGTTAAAAGAGGAGGGAGGGGGATAATTTACCATTCAATTACTCTTGAACTACAACTCTGAAAGTATTGAAATAACACTCTTGATGACCCAAATACTATCTTAATTGGAGCTACTTTTATTTTGAAACATTTAACTCCAAATAATGGGTAACATGCTATGACTGTCACGGATTTCCTCCTGTACGGTAAAGGTCACAGGTAAAGTTATCGCAGCATGCCGTAATCATGTCGGGAAGCTGTTCCAAAAAGAGGAACCTGGTCTGCACTAGTGCTCAAAAATATAAACTCTATATTATAAAGACAACAAATAGTCTGGTGCACTCAAGGTCTAAATAAACACAAATACAAACAAATAGGGCAAAGAAAGCCCCAAACAAGTAAGACCCTTAACAGAGGCACTCGTACAAGAGTCAAAAATACAATGTATATATATATATATTTATTAGTCAAGTACAAAAAAGGATACACAATAAACGGTAAAATTTACTTACCGATATCTTTTCTTCTGTGTCCCTTCCACAGCATCAACTAATGGGTATTGTCTCCGCCCCTCAGCTATGTAGGACCAATCGTTTAATGTTTAAAAGGAAGTCTCGCGTTAGTGTAGGTAGTCATCCTTTGTCCAAGCTGAAAAACAACAAACAATATGATTAAAGGGTAGGGTATGCCGTGGAAGGAACACAGAAGAAAAGAAAATATCGGTAAGTAAATTTTACCATTTCTTCTGTGTCCCCTGTCCACGGCATCAACTAATGGGACGTACCAAAGCCGTGTCCCTTAGGGAGGGTAATTTAAAATACATAGAAATGCAATGTCTTACCACTCAAGTAGATATGACTGCTTCCAGAACTTCTCTTCCAAACTTCGCTTGAGCAGATGCTTGAACATCTAATTGATAATGTTTTATAAAGGTCGAAATAGAAGCCCAAGTTGCGGCCTTGCATATATCCTTTATAGAGGCTTTGGCCTTTGCTGCCCAAGATGTAGAAATGGCTCTGGCGGAATGTGCCTTAATAATACTAGGGGCTACTGCCCCTGATTCTGCATAAGTTATCCCGATGCAATCCGAAATCCATCTAGAGATAGACGCCCTAGAAGCCGTCTCATCCTTGTATTTGCCAAAGAAATGGACAAATAAGCTTTCGGATTTTCTGAAAACCTTTGTTCTAGATAGATAGCAAGATATGCATCTTACTACATCCAAGTTGTGCAAATTTCTCTCATTTGCATTACTAGGATTAGCACAAAAGGATGGTAGAACAATCTCTTGATTAATGTGAAAAGAAGACACTACCTTAGGTCTAAATGAAGGCTTAGTCCTTAAGACAATCTTATCCAGATGTATCACCATATATGGAGAGGTGATTGATAGTGCCTGAAGTTCATTAACCCTCCTGGCTGATGTAATAGCTGTTAGAAAGACTGTATTTAGTGTTAACAACTTCAGGGGTATATCCTGAATTGGCTCGAATTTAGAAGATGAGGCCAATTGATTTAGTACAATATTCAAATCCCAAGGAGGAACAACATCCTTAATTCGGGGTCTTGATTTTACTACAGACTTCATAAATCTTTTGATCAAATCATCTTCTGCCAGATGTGATGCTAGTATGGCTGAAACCTGAACCTTTATGGATACAGGCCTGAGTCCTATATCATAACCTTTCTGTAGGAACTGTAAAATCTTTGGAGCAGTGACCTCTGATCTGGAGATATCGTTATCTCTACACCAAGAGCTAAATTTCTTCCAGATTTAGTAATATATTTTAGTAGTGGATTGTTTTCTTCCTCCTATTATTGTATCTATTACAGATCTTGAAAGTCCTTTGAGAGACAGTGACTCCCTTTCAGCCTCCAGGCTTTCAATTTGAAGAAAAGAGGATTTTGATGAACTCTGGGCCCCTGGATCAACAAGTCCTGAAGTTCCGGTAGTGTCCATGGGTCTTCTATTGACATGTTTACTAGATCTTTGTACCAAACTCTTCTTGGCCATGCAGGAGCTATCAAGATGACATTTGATTTTTCCCTTCTTATTTTCCTGAGGACTTCCGATAATAATGGAATTAAGGGAAACACATACGTCAACTGATGATCCCATGGCTGGGATAGAGTGTCCTGTGCTACCCCTTTCTGATCTTTCCATCTGGAGAAGAATTTCCTGCACTGGGTGTTGTCCCCCGAAGCCATGAGGTCTATCTCTGGAATTCCCCATTTTTGCTCTATTAGATGGAAGACTTCCGGATTGAGAGCCCATTCTCCCTGATCCAGTTGGTTTCGGCTCAAGAAATCTGCCTGGATGTTCTGTACATCTGGCACATGGGTTGCCATGATTGATTTCAGATTTCTTTCTGCCCACCGTAATATTGATTCTGCTTCCAGAAACAATCTTCTGCTTTTTTGTTCCACCCTGGTTCTTTAAGTACAGGACTGTTGTCATGTTGTCGGAATAAATTCTGACTGGCTTTCCCTTTAAATCCTGCTTGAACCTCATCAAACTCTTCTTCACAGCTCTGAGTTCCAATATGTTTATATGTAACTGCTTCTCTTCTACTGACCATTTTCCCTGGGTCGCTTGAGTCTTCCATACTGCTCCCCAACCCTGTAGGCTGGCGTCCGTCTTACATTTTCCCATTGCACTGGTTTCAGTGATGTTCCCTTTGTCAGATTCGAGGGTTTCTTCCACCACAATAACTCCTTCCTTATGTTGGGAGGTACTGTAATCTTCTGAAATATCTCCTTGTAGTTCTTGTTCCAATTTTCTAAAAAGTGTATCTGAATGCTTCTCATATTGAGTTTTGCCCATGGTAATACTTGAACCGTAGAGGTCAGCACTCCCAAGAGCTGCATGAAATCCTGCACTGAATGATTCTTCAGGGAAAGGAATCTTCCAACGTTCTGAACAACTCTCCTCTGTCTGTCGTCTGATAGAAAAACCTTTCCTTTGCGAGTGTCTATGTCTATTCCTAGAAAAAACAGTCTTTGTGTTGGAATTATCTGGCTCTTTTGAAAATTTATAAGCCAACCCAGGTTCTGAAGATGGCTTATGGTGTAACCCGTGTGTCTTTTTGCTTGTTGTATAGAATTTGCTATGACTAGAAGATCGTCCAGATAAGGAATTATGGTTATCCCTTTTTCTCTTAAGTGTTCTAAAGCTGCTGCCAACATCTTGGTGAACACTCTTGGTGCCGCTGACAGCCCAAATGGAAGGGCTACAAATTGAAAATGGTTCTTTCCTACCTCAAATCTCAGAAACTTGCTTATTGGAATATGATGATATGCATCCATTAGATCCACTGTTGTCAAGTATGCTTCCATGGGAATTGATTTCAGTAGAGATGACACTGTTTCCATCTTGAATGGTCTGTACTGAAGATAAGTGTTGAGAAATTTCAGGTCCAGTATGGGTCTGTAAGCTCCCGAAGACTTCGGGACTATAAAAAGATTTGAATAAAACCCTGTCCCTCTCTGCCATTCCGGAACCTCCTCTATCACCTGTTTTTGCATTAGGATCTGAATTATGCTTAACAGGCTTTCTGCTTTTTGAGGATTCACCAAAATCGCAGATGGTCTGAAAATATTCTTGTGAGGCCTTTTGATGAATATCAGCGGATACCCTGTCTCCAAGACCTGCAACACCCAGCGGTCGTCCACTAAATCCTGCCATACAGGCAGGAACATGTGTAGACGACCTCCTATTGGTGTCAGAGACAGGGCCCGCTGATCCTCAAAGATACTCCTTTCTAAACTGACCTCTCCCAGCGTATTCCTTCTTGAATGTCCCTCTATGATTGGATGAAAAAGAAGGCTTCCTCTGTTCAAAGGGTTTATTGGGCTGGTATTTCTTTGCCTCCCTATAGGTCTGCCTTTTCGCTCTGTATCCTGTTGCCCTAGCTACAGTGCCTGTAGGGTTTCTTCTTTCTTGCGGGAGAAAAGAACTCTTCCCACCTGTCATATTTTTTATGATCTCTTCCAGATGATGGCCAAATAAAAGTGCACCTTCAAAGGGTAGAGTAACCAATTTGTTCTTTGATGATGGATCTGCTCCCCATTACTTTAACCATAATGCTCGTCTAGTTGTAACTGAAAGGGCAGAAGATCTGGATGTTAACTTAATTACATCTAATGATGCATCGCAGGTGAAACTTATTGCTTCCTTAATTACTGACAATTCTTTTAATAGATTACGTCTAGATACTGACGATTCTATTTTTTCTACAAATTCATTTAACCAGATCCTAATAGTTCTAGCCATACAAGTCATAGCTGTGGCTGTCTTAAGATTCTGGCCCAAAACGACAAACTGTTTCTTCAATGCCCCTTCCATCTTTCTCTCCATATTATCTCTTAAAGAGGAACCGTCCTCCATTGGAATAGTTGTACGTTTTGCTAGATGTGCTATAGCCGCATCAATTTTAGGTGGAGTGACCCAATCTTGAACTTCCTCCTCCTTAAAGGGATACATTCTTGTAAACTTCTTGGGCATAGATACTCTCTTATCTCCTTTCTTCCACTCTGTTTTAATAATGTCTGAAATAGATTGGTGGATAGGAAACACAGGGACCTCCTTTTTATTTCCTAGAAACGCAGTATCCAATGCATCTAATTGCTTTGGGGTATCTGTTAACCCCAGAGATTTACGCATTGCTTTCAATAAGCTATCCATCCTATCAATGTTAAATGACCCCTCGTCTTCAGTTAGCTCTCCTTCTTCCTGAGATGAATCTTCAGATGTTATCTCCTGAAGGCTTACTGCATCCTCGGTATCATTAAACCTATTAGATGTCCCCTCCTCTGGATCGTCCATCCTTTGTCTTTTCCTTGAACTAACCCCCATTTGCATGGACACAAAGGTATCCTGCACGGAGGTTTTCATCCAGGATAAAAAATTCTGGAATTGGTTAGGCATTTCTGGAGTAGCAATTTTTCTCAAACAATCAGGGCATAACTTAGCAGAATCAGTAACAGGAATCTTAGCCTCACATCCTGAACATGCTTTAAATTTCTGACTCCTATCTTCTATATCCGTAACAGGCTTATCCTTACTAGGAGTCTGCTTAGGAGGAGCAGACATGATAAAAGTTAAAACCTACTTTATTAATAATCCTTAAAATATAATATAATCCTAGCTTGTCCTAACAAGAATCCTTCTATCCTCTCCTGCTTAAATAGTGACATGTGTCTCCATGATGAGAACTAGGACACCCTGTGAACCTCAAACAATTTGCTATATTAAAGAAACACAAATTCAAATTCATATTTCAGTCAAGAAAATTTTAAGTATTGGATAACTCACATATCTGCTGAGCCTCTGGGACAGATCCTTTATTCCTCTTTCCCCCAACGGCCTCCTGATTGTTGGCGTGCATTCCACACGGGACCGCATATCCATTCTGGAGGATGGAGTCAGCAAAGGATTGTCCCGCCTCCCTCCGGTCCTCCGCTGATGGGGGATGAAGAGGAAGGCTTTTACTGCATCCCCTTGTCAGCGCATAGCACGAGAATCAAGGGCTCCGGAAGAACGATCCGGTCAGACAGCACTGCGGCGGTCACACAAGGTAGGATCCACAGGGGAGAAGAATTCCCGTTCAGATTTTCTTCAGTAAGCGCTCGTGCTCAACACCTCGTCCCCACAGCTATGTGGGACCAAAAGACTACCTACACTAACGCGAGACTTCCTTTTAAACATTAAACGATTGGTCCTACATAGCTGAGGGGCGGAGACAATACCCATTAGTTGATGCCTTGGACAGGGGACACAGAAGAAAACAAAATTAAAAACAAAGAAGGGCTGTATAGGAGGTCCAATAATACATAAAGCTCTCACATTCCATAGTCAAAACGTGGTCAAATAATGACGCACGACATAATAATATGTAGCTACAAGAATAATGAAAATACTACCTGTGTTCAAGTAATAATAACAATCCAATATATATCCACAAAAAGTGCTATACAAAAAACAGAAAGTGCTGAGTGCAATGTGCAAAACGCAATATATTGCTACATACTATGTAGCAATATATTGCTACAAAAGTATTGTATACTATGTAGCAATATATTGCTACATAGTATACAATACTTATCAATGTGAGATTCCCACAAGTCAAGTGGAACACAGGTAGAGACAGTAGACCTTCCTAAACAGCACCTCCAACCCACACCACCCAAAGCGTATCGCCCAAAGGCTTCGTCAGGGGATGCATTGTGGGTAGAGCTGCCCCATTAAGTACATACAGGCCACCAATAATGAGCAAGATGCGAGTCATGTGTCCCAGATACTCACAGAATCCACAGTCAGTTTACATTTCTAGTTAAAAAAAACTAGTATTCTGATAGAGTATGAGGTAAAGTTATGACTATAGATAAATACATACTTAATTACTAAACTACAATCATATTACTCTGTCTGTAATCGGAGTAGGAATGGGTCCAAAAAGCGCATGCGCATCTTGATCAAGCTGTTAAATATATCGAGATATTTGTAGGAGTCTACTGGGGCCAATTTACGATTAGACTCTGGTACAATGGATAGGTGGATATTGTCGAGATTACGCAGTTTGTGCTTTGTGCCAAATATCATTGTAACCGTTTTGTTTGCGTTTAAAAAAAAATGTGTTCTTTGTTATCCATCTTTCAACTTCGCAGAAATCATGTTGTGATATGCTTGAGTTTTTAGCATAGATTATGGTGTCACCTGCATACATGTATACCGAAGATGATTTGCAAACCATGGGCAGATCATTTATAACAAGAGAAAATAGAAGAGGACCAAAAATGGAGCCTTGGGGAACTCAGAGTTTTGAGAGTCATTTAGAAGTGTAAAGTTTATTTGCTCCTGTATGTACAGTGGATACACACCCCTGTTAAAATGCCAGGTTCTTGTGATGTTAAAGAATGAGACTAAGATAAATCATGTCAGAACTGTTTCCACCTTTGTAACCTATAACGTGAACAATTCAATTGCAAAACAAACTGAAATCGTTGAGGGGGGAAAATAAAAAACTCACAATAACCGGGTTGTATAGATGTGCACACCTTCTTATAACTGGGGATGTGGCTGTGTTCAGAATTAACCAATCACATTCAGTCTCATGTTAAATAGAAGTCATTACACACCTGCCATCATTTAAAGTGACTCCAATTAATCACAAATAAAGTTCAGCCGTTCTAGTAGGATTTTCCTGACATTTGCTTAGTTGCATCTCAGTGCAAAAGCCATGGAGCGCAGAGAACTTCCAAAGCATCAGAGGGACCTCATTGTTGAAAGATATCAGTCAGGAGAAGGATACAAAAGAATTTCCAAAGCTTGTAGCCGAGCCATCTCTCGACTACAAGCTTTCTCACTGGCTGCTCCTCGACTCTGGAATGCCCTCCCCATCACCATTCGCCAATCATCCACAATCATCACTTTCAAGCAACTCCTCAAAACCCACCTGCTCAGGGAGGCATCTCAATAGCAATGTCCTCCTTCTGCACACTGAGAGTCACATCAGAATCCTTCTGCACTTCTTTCACCACACCTTGTACCTGCACTTATAATACTCCTCCTACTGTCTCTGTTTGTCAATATGAATTCAGCCTAGATTGTAAGCTCCTTGGGGCAGGGTCCCTTTCCTAGTGTATGATTCCCTTGCTTCACTTTCCCTCACAAATAATGTAATGATTGTACTTAACCTTAATGCTCTTAACCCCGTTCTGTCGTTTTTGTATTGTATTATTTCAACTTCTGTTAAGCGCTGTGTATATGTATGGTGCTATATAAATAAAGATACATACACATACATACATTAGATATACCATGGAACACAGTAAATACTGTCATCATCAAGTGGAGAAAATATGGCACAACAGAGACATTACCAAGAACTGGATGTCCCTCCAAAATTGATGAGAAGACGAGAAGAAAACTGGTCAGGGAGGCTTCCAAGAGGCCTACTGCAATATTAAAGGAACTGCAGGAATTTCTGGAAAGTACTGACTGTGTGCTACATGTGACAACAATCTCCCGTATTCTTCATATGAATGGGCTATGGGGTAGGGTGGCAAGACGGAAGCCTTTTCTTACAAAGAAAAACATCCAAGCCCGGGTGAAGTTTGCAATAACAAACATCAAGTCCCCCAAAAACATGTGGGAATATGTGTTATGGTCTGATGAAACCAAGGTTGAACTTTTTGGCCATAATTCCAAAAGGTATGTTTGGCGCAAAAACAACACTGCACATCACCCAAAGAACACCATATCCACTGTGAAGCATGGTGGCGGCAGCATCATGCTTTGGGGCTGTTTTTCCTCAGCTGGAACCGGGGTCTTAGTCAGGGTGGAGGGGTTTATGAACAGTTCCAAATACCAGGCAATTTTGGCACAAAACCTTCAGGCGTCCATTAGAAAGCTAAAGATGAAGAGCAAGTTCACCTTTCAGTATGACAAAGACCCAAAGCACACATCCAAATTCACAAAAGCATGGCTTCACCAGAAGATTACTGTTTGGGAATGGCCCAGCCAGAGCCCAGACCTGAATCCAATTGAACATCTGTGAGGTGATCTGAAGAGAGCTGTGCACAAGAGATGTCCTCGCAATCTGACAGATTTAGAGCGCTTTTGCAAAGAGTGGGCAAATATTGTCACGTCAAGATGTGCCATGCTATTAAACTCCTACCCAAAAACACTGATTGCTGTAATAAAATTTAAAAGGTACTTCAGCAAAGTATTAGCTTAAGGGTGTGCACACCTATGCAACCAGGTTATTGTGAGTTTTTTATTTTTCTCTCTCAATGATTTCACTTTGTTTTGCAACTGAATTGTTCACGTTACAGGTCACAAAGGTGGAAAAAGTTCTGACGTGATTTATCTTTGTCTCATTCTTTAACATCACAAGAACCTGGCATTTTAACAGGGGTGTGTAGACTTTATATCCACTGTATATGATTACACCGCCTCCTCGCTTTGCTCTGTCTTTTCTAAAGCATGAGTATCCATCTATGTCTACAGCAGTATCAGGTATTTTGTGGGTTAACAAGGATTCAGTAAGAATAAGAATTTTTGGTTTGTATTCAAAGAATTACAATTAATACATTTATGTAGTGGTGAGAATAATAATAATCATGGGAAAAAGGCTTTGATGAGAAATACAAGTGTGGATGATCCAAACATTTAAAAAGTTGAGATTTTTTTTTTATTTAGATATATATCTAGAAATAGAACACAAGAGAAAGTGTCACCTTTTAGTGCATTAGCCACTTTAATGGAATACAAAAAAGATAAAAGCAGCCAAATGGTTCATGGCATATACCAGATCAGTAATACTGTATTTGAAACATTGCCCCCCCCCCCCCCGAAGCTTTTTGCACCACAGACAAATTTGGTATCTGCCCTCTGACTACCAGTCCCCCTACCCCCATGAGCTGATTATCTGTTGAGGAGAGTTGTAGTCTGTACCCTAGTGCTCTTGCACATAATGTGGCTTTACGCATTTTGTGGTTGCACCAGCTGCTTCCTTGGGAGCCATTCACTATGACTGATGAAGAAGTGTGTAGTGCACCTACAAAATGTGTAGTGTGCCATCAGACTGAGCAGAGCACAGAGTCTGTGGAGGACAGCTTACATAACCAGCCTTTTTCTCACAGCTTTCTCTGAAGCTATCTTACTTTTATATGAGCCTTTACATTAATGCTTGAGCGCAGATGTCTTTTGTATGGCATGCATTTCTCTGTGGGTTTGGAGCCGGACTTGCACTCTAATAGATGGTCTTGCTTCGGCAGCACATCTTACTGAGGAAGGGGAAACTGATGTATATTTGTCCTTCTCTGTTAGTTACTATTATGAGTAAGACCCCGTTTCTTCCAAGGAGGGTCTTATTCAGGCTGTCCTGGAGACAATTAATGTATCGGAGGCCTTCAATTCTATTTCCTCTTCCCCTGGTATTTTCATGAGACTCAAGAAGAAGGTTGCCATTTTATCTCATTCCTTAGAACAGTTGCTTCTGGTAGAATTGAGAACTCCTGACAGAAGGTTATTGCTTAATCAGCATATTTCTGTTTGTTTTCTGCTGAGGCTTTAGCACAGTGGACTAACCCCCACTTTAGATCCCGCAATTTATGTTAAAACTGAGCATGTCCAAACGGGAGTAAAGTCGATATGGGAAGCAGTCTCCACCTTAGAAACCTTTTTTTGTTTAAGTGTCCTGTTCTCCTGGAACTGGGGACTTTACCCCGCGGTTACTGTGTTCGACACAGACTAAGAGAAAAAGATTTATTGGTAAGTACACAAGAATCCCCGTATGCCAGTATACTATTAACCTCTTGGATGCTGGAGTTGTTTCTATTGCATTTCTTCTTATGCTTTGGAGACTGCTTTAGCATTTACAGTATTGATTTCAGGGTCCCACTGGGATTTCAGTCGAAATTGAATAGTTTCATTAACCCTTTGCGTGATAGAGGGGTATGGAACGCATTGCTTGGCCCGTGGCACTCAAAGGGTTAATAAGAAAAAACAAGTCTGAGAACATTGCAGAGCAATGTGTTGCCTACCCCTCTGGCACTGATTACGTGTTTTGCAGTTCATTGTACATTTTGCTTTTTTATACATAAAGCATACTAGTACTTTCATTCTTAACACCAGAGAGGTATCCACATATTGCATTGTATTGCTTTGGATCCCTCTCTGGCACGCAAAGGATTAGTGGTCAGGAGGAGGAGGAATACTGCATTTGATCACACTGGACTGTACTTAGCCAGTCATTAAGAGAAAACACTGAGAGATTTACAGTATATCTATGTGGCTGCTCTCCTGCAATTTATGCAAGGCATTATTCACAAATACCTACTGGAATTTAAGAAAGATAGATAATATTTCTCTGAACAGAATCTGAGATTATCTGCTTGGCAGTGAAATACTTTAAGGCATGGCTTAGTAACTCGCAGGTTACCATGTCACCTAGGCATTTCTTTCTAGTGACTGGAGCAACATTTTAGTTGGGCTTTACAGAGCAAATTGAAGCATATTCAGTGATGGTTGTGAGTCACTGAACATGTTTAAATATGGTGTGCAAACATTTCCTGAACTTTATTTCCCAGTATGCACCACGTTGTAGTGCCACTTTCTTGCCTGCTGGGAACATGGGATGGAGATTGACTTCACATGTAAGGCAAGTCTATTCAGAGTATAACTCTTCCTATTATTCCATATAATCACTCCCTATAACTCCCCTTATTGCTCCATATAACCTCTTCCTGTCGCTCCCTTTATTACTCTTTATACCATTTCCCTATTACACTTCTTCTTGCGCCTTTTAACTCCTCCTATTGCTCCCCCTGACAGCTCCCTATAACTCCTCCTATTTCTCCCTATAACTCCTCCTATTGTTCCATATAACCTCTCCCTATAACTCCTCTTATTGCTCCATATAACCTTTCCATATAACTCCTCTTATTGCTCCCTCTAACCTTCTCCTATGATCTGCAACCCCTCTTATTGCTCCCTTTAACCTCTCTCTGTAAATCTTTCTATTGTTTCCTATAACTTCTCCCTGTAACTTTTCTTATTGCTTCCAACCACCTCTCTCTGTAAATCCTCCTATTGTTTCCTATAACTTCTCCTATTGCTTCCTATAATCTCTTCCTATAATTCCACCTATTGCTCCATATAACTCCCTCAGTATAAATCCATGCCACCCTCCAACTTCTGTTATTGCTCCATGTATCCTATCCTGTAATGCCTCCTACTGCTCCATATACCTCACCTTGTATCTCCTCATATTGCTTCATGTGAACCCTCCCTGTAACCTCTCTCTACAGGGCCTGTAATTGGTGCCATATCTGCATGAATCATGCAGTTATGACACCAGAGCCACCCACAGGAAACAGGTCGGAGCACCATGTGCACAAATATCTGGAAGTTACAGGGTCTTTCAGATTCAGTCCCCTACCTGAATCCGGAAGGCAGGATCTCAATAGCAGGTCATGTAATGTTATTCCACTCTAGTAATGTGGCATAATAAAGCACTTCTTCAGCCTTTCTGGTAGAAATAGCACACAAGCAGTTCAAGTAGTAGGTAACAGTTGACTGTCTCGCTTTGAGAATTTTGCCTTTCACTCTGAGCCTCTAGGTCAAACCCTTTAAATTCCCAGGTATCATGATAGAGAGATCTTGAATATATTGATGTACAATGTGTCAGATACCTTAGTTGCAAACAAGGGGTTAGAAGCTCCATTTACATCCTATGATGCAGCTGATTCCCCCCTAGAATGAATCCACTTTTTATATGTGAGTATGGCACTAAAAGTAAAAAGGCTGCACTGTAAGCAGGGAACTATTCCTCTATATTTAGTATCTGGGTAAGTCAATAGAATGTATTTCACAAGTTGGCACCACAGTTAGCAGTAGCTAACTTGCTAAAAATATGGCTTTTTGAATGCCGTTGTAACTCTCATAACTAGTTATTAAATAGTTCATTCATCCTGATGCAGGACATTAAGAAACCCCTTCAATTCCTTCCCAGGCAGCTGCCACATGTGAACAGTGTGATTATGTTACAGTGATTTATCTAAGAGGCAGTAAATACACTCAAAACTATACAAGACCGACACCTTAACCGCTTCCAGCACACCTAGGATGATGTACAAAGAAAGTGGTGAAATTCTTTCTTTTCAAATAATATAAAGGTGTAATAGGAAATAAACCCAGTTTCTCACTCGGACATGTATGTTATTTCATTTTTCTTTAATTGAGGGTCACAATATAAAAATGTGGTTCTTAATAAATGGTCTTCCTTTCTTATAAAAATGGGCGGTATGACATCATATCCCTTGTAAGTACTATATATGTTACTTTGTTGGCAGTGGCGACTGTATATATGCCCCTGATGAAGCTGGCATGTCCAGCGAAACGCGTAGGGCGGAGATGTTTATAGAGAGAGTATAGGGGTCAAAAAGATTATCGTACCATAGTTGGAATGTTAGTGAGATCTATGGAGTTGCACATATATTGAACGTTAATGAGAACAATAGGCAGTGGCGTTACTAGTCAGTCTTTCACTCGGTTCTGAATGTGGACTAGAATCAAATTCATTCTAAGAGTAAAACACGACTTAGCTAGTCAGCTCTGGTGTGTATAGATAGAGATTTAAAGAGCCAGTCTTTCACTCAGTACTGAATATGGGATATACCCAATTTATGCTAAGAGAGTGAAACACGACTCGGGTAGGAAAGTAAATGTATGTTTCCTGGTCATTATAATCGAGAATAAATATATTGTTCAATCTAAGTAAGCTAAAAGTATCACTGAGCTAATTAAGTGAAGACAAGCGCTCATAATATTGAGGGATTGATTTGATAATCCAAGGTATCTATATACCATCTTTGAAAGAGAAAGGTGCTATGGTACTTGTGCATATCTAATGGTGAGCTTATTTTCAGCCCGCTTCATAAGTAAATAAAAACATACTAGGGTTAATGGTGAAGCGGTGGTAAATTGCATATGATCAAATAAGACCCGAAGTAAAGTATACCCCTCTTTAACTCCCGGATGGGGGAGTGTTTTTAGACCCTGTTTTGTTTTACAGACAAAGGGTTATTTTGTTTTTAAGGGTATAATATTTAAATAAAGATAGATTTTTAGTCATCTGATCAGCAGTCTAGCGTGGACACGTTGGTGCCCCAATTGTAACAGTATTTAACTGGTCTCTCTTTGCGGGTATATTTTCTTCTTTCTTTCTATTTTCTGCATTTCTCTTATGGTATATATAAATTTAGAGACCTGCGATACGTTAATGCCCTTTCCAATATAATATATATATATATATATATATATATATATATATATATAATTGTACAGCGCTGCGGAATTAGTTGGTGCTATATAAATAAAGAATAATAATAATAATAATAATAATAATAATAATATATATATATATACGGTAGTATTAGGAAAAAAAAAAACCCAAGGTAGAATTCTCCCTTATAAAGGATACAGGATTTCTGTCCCTGTTCTGTAACTCCTCCTGTTGCTGGTCCAAGCAGCCACTCAGTATAACATCTATTAGTGCTCTTTACAGACACTCAGTGCAACCAATCCTTTTATATCTTTCCACTCATCCATGTGTTCGCTCCCTCCAACTCATTCCTAAATGTTTTCTGTATATCTTCTCCCTACACAACCTCTATTGATTACCCCCTGTTGGTCCACTGGAAATGAGTCCACAATTTCTTCTTTCTCAAACAAATATAGAGAGTGGTCAAAGGATTGTCAAATTTTGGACATGATATATTGCATCTAGAATAAAGACATACCTTCCAGATTGTTGTCTGTAGTAGAATATTTAAGCCCTTGGATGGTACAAAGGTCTATAATACATTGGACACCTTTTTGACACCCAAGGGTTTAAATTTACAGGAGCTGTTTTTATTATGCATTTGTTACAGTTTTCAGTCCTTACTGTTGATTTGACCCTATTCTACCTTTACAGGGTGTTATAAGTATGGAACCCAATCCAGCTAAACCGAAGGTTCCAGAGTTCCTCTCCAACCTCGGGAAAGCCACACTGCGTGGGATTCGAAAATGCCCCCATTGTGGTACATACAATGGTACCCGTGGCCTGAGCTGCAAGAACAAGAGCTGCGGTACAGTGTTCCGCTTTGGGAGCCGCAAACAGCCCAGTAAAGTTGCAGTGAAGCTTCATACAGGGTCTGACATGCAGATCTACTCGGTTAGGCAGAGGGACAGAGGACATGACCACAGATGTCTAGTGGTCCTAGGTCTCTCAGAGACTACCATTCAGACAGAAGAAGGGACAATTATTACCCAGATAAGCTCGGGCCGCTGCTTCGCCCCATCATGCCTCAAGGCTGCTGCCCGTGGTGTGGTAGAGAATCAGTGCCAACACATCAAGTTGGCCATGAACTGCCAGAGTGAGGCTGAACCTTTACCACTAAAAAGCACAGTCCTGAATGCCATGCAGATACCAGCAGAGACCAAGCAGAGTATTTGGCAGCTGGCTAATGAGTCAACGGGGCCATTGGTCCAGAGGGTGACCAAGTCCATCTTGGTGGTGCGATGCAAAACTAGCCACCAACACAGCCTTGGGTACCTCCATGTGTCCTTCACCCAGAAACCAAGTCTTCAATTTGAGTCTGGGCATGCATTTGTTTGCTCCTGCCAGCCTCAGAAAGCATCTAAAACCGCACCATCAAAGCCTGAACCAGAAGAGAAATGCATCCACTACTATGCCTGCCTGGGGGCCTTCGCCAGTGATGAAGCTCTATCCAGCGAGTTCACCGAATTCTTTTGCTTTCTCTCAAGTGGTAAGTTTTAATATATGTGACAGTAGAGGAGGTGGTCCAATAAAACCTGTATTGGTATGTAATTGTATAATAATGGATGAACATGGTTATCAACATCCTTTTATGACTTAAAACAGTTTCTTGACCTTGTCAGTAGTCTTGTAGTTGTAACATTTTTGTAAGTACCAAAATACTCAGTTGAATTATGTGGAATTATTATGTACAGACAAGAAAAACTCAGTCATATGACTGGGAAAGGGCACACACTTTTTTTTCACATAAATGTATATTTTTACATACACAAACTTTTTTTTTCACAGATTGGATTTCATAGTCATTCTTCATGATTATATTGCTTTATAGATTTACTACAATTCATTGATAGCTTTTTTTGAGAAGTGGCAAGGAAAAATAGAAGAAATGGGGGTTATCTGGTTTCAGTATGATGATAAATCATATTGTTTCACACAAACGTACAAACACACACACTTGCGTGGAGCCCCATGCGTGAACATAGAGATGGGGGTGGGGGTTGGTGGCACTCAACAATGCTTGAGAATGTCTGTCTCACATCAGTGGAACATGGCTGATGAAGCGATCGGGGACACTCTGCATTTGGTTGTAGTTCCCAAGTATGTCATCATGAGTAGCTAACAGGCCATGTCTTTAATTCACCTGTGCACAAGCAAGGAAATCCTAATCAGAGCCTCAGTAATTTAAATAATTTGTGCATAAGCAGGGAAATCCTAAAGACGTGGCCTGTTAGGCACCGCTGATAATAGGTTTGTCAACCGCTGCTCTTTCTGCTTCCTAGTGAACTTTTTAGGAGCCTGCTATTCATCCACTGCATCTGACTCCCTTTGCACATATACAGATGACAAAATGGTCAGGAGGTAGTGTTAGTGTTTTCTATCTCTGGGCTAAATAAATTGAACAGACTTCGCTACATCAGTCCTGAACAGGAGGACCTGGTTGCAATATAGTAGTGCTACACTGTTCTTCAGCCACATTGTGCAACTCGCCAATTGTGAGCTTCCAAAATGGTGCTGGCGGCCAGCCAGACACTTCTGTACTGTGAAAAGGTCTTCACTGTGGCAATTCTCCAGGGGTTCTGCTACCACATATTGAGAAACATTGGCTTAAAGGACCAGGACATGTTGTAACATTATGTTACTGTAATCTCATGTATAATATTCACAGTTTTGCCGCTTTCCGCTTATGTAAAGTAGGAGGACCCTATTATACACAAGAATCTTTATATATTTCTATATATCTATATATATATATATACATAGATATATATATATGTATGTCTACTTCCCTTCCTCCACCCACCTGCCACCATCCCCTCCCTCTACTCAATCCCTCCGGAGGCATCTGTGATGTCTGCGCAGCAGGCGGTGTGTTTGCATTAGCAGCCCTCTTCCTGTATCCCCCTGTGAGGACTTGTGTTCATTCAAGATAATGGTAGTGCCCTTTGAGGACTGTATGTACTGTATGTAGTGTCAGTGTACAGATGTCTATGCATTTCATCTACTAATGTTTTTTGGTGGGCAGAGGAAGTGAAAACAAGGGTGCGTATTATATATCATGCCTTAAAAGTTGAAGTCCTTTGCTACTAGCCAGACCTGAAAAGTTACTCGCCACTGCAAGCCATAACATACCAACCAGGGCTGAATTTCTACTCGCCAGGGCTAAATTTTCACTTGCCATTGGCTAGTGGCGAGTGGAAATTTTGAGCCCTGTTATATATATAGGCAATTTTATTTATTCCTTAAATCTCGGGTTACATTGACATAAGTATTATACACAGGTGCATATTATACCTGAGATTGTACGGTATATGTTCACTAATACTAATTGCACAGCCTATCCAGTCTACCCTATTTTTACATTCTGTAAAATGTCAGACCTTTTTAGATTTCTGATGCAGGGATGGAGAAGGAGATGGAGAGAATTCTGTTTGGGGCCAATCATTTTGCTCTATGTGCTACTGGACATTCCTCAAATGTGTGGGCTCTGCCTTGATTCTTTCAAAGCAGCGTGAATTGTAATATTGGCCCAGCCAGAAACCAGTTGGCATAAAGTGGCACACGCTATAATCAAAAAATAAATGTAGAAGCCTAGTAAAAAGTAATCAACCTAAAGGGCATGTTGCCCTGAGTTCAGTGAGGCATGTAAAGTTGAAAAGTTTGTACTTTCGGAGTCCCTCACCTGATCCCTTCCCAAATTCAAGGTCAGGTGAACGTGGTTTTCACTTCCCCTTGATCGAAGACTAGGGACAGTCTTCCTCTGTGCTCAGGCCTGTAATTCTGCTTGTCATATGTAAATAGCATCTATGTAGGGCACGTAGTATTGCAGGTCTGAGAGGAGAGGACAGTTTAACTGCACAGACATTGTATCCAATCAGGCCAGAGGACAGGAGCTCCTTCACCTGATCCTTCTGTATATGGCAAGGTATCGAGTAAGTGACTGTAAGCATAAAGCTTTTATATTTTACAATGTGCATCAATGTTCTCAAGGAAGCACGACCCAAACTCTGGAGTTATTGTGGAGTAAATCTACTGCACCATAGGGGACAAATAAAAAATTCCTGTTAAATTAAGTTGAACTTTTAACCCCATGAATTCTAGAGAGGTCTCCAATGCATTGCTTCACAATGCATTGGAGACTTCTCTGGCATTCAAGGGGTTATAAAGCTCATCAAGCGTATGCAAATTTAGGAATGTGGAATTGGTTTATGCCAGAATAACTCCCGTTTTCTTTTATAAATCTGGGCCCGTGCCCTTTAGATTGAGCAGTTTTTATATTTACTATTCCTTTAAGTTTTCAATAACTATTTATTTTACAAACAAATGGCTATTGCAGCATAGGGTCCATTTTTATCACTCTAAAATTAGCTAAACTTATTTTAGGATAACAGGTATACTTTAAAGGGTTAGTAATGCCCAAAGATAACTTTATATTTTATTGTAGATTTAAAAAAAAAAAAAAAAAAAAAGAAATTATGTGCAACAAACCCTATCTCTCAAACCGCTATGGTTTGAGAGATATTCAGTGCTAAAATTCCCTCCTCTTCTCCTGACGTCAGTTCTCTGCTGACAGCAGGAGATCCCGGTCCTGGGACCAGCTGGCGGCTCTTCAGCAGAGCCAAAACTGTGATCTTTATAAAGAATTACTTCATTGGAATGGTCTGGTTTGCAAGCACACTTTGTAGACCGTTCCAATGAAGTTGTTCTATTTAACAAGCTCTATTTTTGGCTCTGATGAAGAGCCTCCTTGAGTTGGCCGACTCAAATCTCCTGCTGTCAGCTTTACAGCTGACATCAGGAGAGAGGGAACTTTAGCGGCGAATGTCTCTCAAACCGTAAAGGTTTGAGAGGTGGCATTTGCTGCACATAACTTTATGTTTTATTGTAGATTTTAAAGAAACAAATTATCTTTGGGTATTACTAACCCTTTAATTCCTTGGATGCTAGAGAGAGATCTCTAACACACTTGAAAGCAATGTGTCTAGGACCTTTCTGTATTGCAAGTCATTAATATATGTGCAAGTTTGTCATCACACCCCAACTCTTCTCCAGGTTGTTAGACACTTGCGTTGCCTAGTCTGCATTGTGCCTGGGGAATCCCAGAATCTTGCTATAATCCTATGTTGCTCATTTGTCTCATCCTGGCATGTCCAGGTCTTAAGGAAGTGACCGTTTCGGCATCAGAGTGCAAGCTAGAAACCGTGGTTCAGGTTCAGGAACAGCCGGCCGCAGCATTCAAAGCCAAGAAACGGAGGAAGGAAGAGGTGCCTGGTAATGCCTATTTTTATTATCTGGATATTGCCACCTAAACTGCAGGCTTCTTCTGCCAGAGGGAGTCTGTTGTGTGCCACAAGATGACTAGTTTTTCATTGTTTTTGAACTGTTCAAAGAATTTCCACAGGTGCACTGTTACAGCAAAATGAGATTACATACAGACAGATGTACTAGGAAAGACTGGAGAAATTCTGGGGCAAACCAGCTGTACCATAGGGGATAAAAAAGTGACCATTGCCTTTATAACTCGTTGAATTCTAGAGACGTCACCAATGCATTGCAGAGCAATGCCTTGGAGATCTCCATAGTTTTGAAGTGATTAGAGGCTCAATTTAAATAAACTGGAATTCTTATATGTCTCCTATGGTATCATTACTTTGCTGCATAATACCTCCCATTTACTATAGTATTTCAGCCTCTGCTCTGTAATGCGTTGCGTACAGTCCCATGCAGTTGTATGTATGACTGATAAACACAGAATGTTTTATAAAGGAAGTGTGTTATGTAGACAGACACTACAGAAGACACCCCAAACAGGAGTACCAATTATGGGTGATATCCACAGCATTGCAACCCAATGCACTGGATACGTGTCTGGCACTAAAAGGTTAAAAAACTAAAGTGAATTTATGTGTAGGACTATTTTCCCCTGACACCCAGGTGCATCCAGAAAGGATGCAATGTTTTTAACGACTGGCTTGTTGAATTTTCAGTGCTTACTCCTCTTAGCGCCAAATGGTATGCAATGCATTGCAGAACACTGCCTTACACAACTGTCTACCAGTCAGTGTGTGTGTGTTTGATCAAGAGCTTGTGAGCGAGAGCATGCGTGTGCGTACACTGCATGTTTTGCATATATTGCATTTTGCGTTCTACATATAGCATTTGCATATAGCATTGTGCATTTGTGCACAGCGTTTTGTATATCGCATTTTGCATATAGGGTTTTATGTATTGTGTATATGGTTTTGCCTGTACCAGTTTGCATATAATGTATTTGCACATAGCGTTTGACATGGATTGGATTATGTGTATTGTCTTAAAGGGATAGTAATGTTTCATAATAAAAGCAGCTCTAATTAATCATCATAGTATTTGGACTTTGGAGAGTGTTATTTCAATTCTGTCAGAGTTGTAGTTCAAGAGTAATTCAATGACAAAGTGTCCCCCTCCCGCCCCTTTTACTGATGTAACACTGCTCAGCCAGATCAGAAGGGAGGTACCCAGGTAGACTGCAGAGAGGGACAATTTTCAATTAAGATAAGGGAAAAACCTGAACAACTTGTCAAGGGGGGCAGGGCTTTCATTTTTCTCATAGGTAGAAGATTGTCCCCTGTGGTTATCTGTCTGGTCTATGGACTGGATTCCACATCTGAGAAGAGATGGCTTACACTAGGTAAAATGGGCGGGAGGGGAAACTTTGCTTGTGAGTATCTCTCAAACCATAAAGGTTTGAGAGATAAGACTTCTAGCATTCTTCATGTTTTTTTAATGGCTACAAAATAAAATAAAGATAAAACAAATTATTACTATCCCTTTAATGTAGTGTATTAACACCTTAAATATTATAGACATACCCTATGCAATGCTTGAAAAAGACCAAATAGTGGGAGCCCAAACGTGTCTGTTATCCCAGTAACAACAGAGTTTAAAATGATCAATGATTATACTCACAAGATCAGTTATTATTTGAGGGCTTATACCTGACAAACAACCATGCTCACATACGGGGAAATAAACCTGTCTCTTTTCAGGTATAGCTTAGGAAGGAGTCCAAAGGAGTGTTGAAGTCTTTAATCCAAAAGTTTATTTATACAAAATAATAATATTTCTAAACAACACTTATTTAAAAAGATAAAAACAATAAAATGGCTTGGCATATAACATTCCGTAGCTCCCTAGCTACTTCTTCAGATACAACAAGACCAGAAAAAAATCTCAGTCCTTTTAAAGGGATAGTAATACTTCATTTTATCTTTATTTTATTTTGTAGGCATTGAAAAAAAACACGAAGAACGATATAAGTCTTATCTCTCAAACCTTTATGGTTTGAGAGATATTCACAAGCAAAATTTCCCCTCCCGCCCCTTTTACCTAGTGTGGAATGCAGTCCATAGACCAGACAGATAACAGCAGGGGACAGTCTTCTTCCTATGAGAACAATGAAAGTCCTGCCCCCCTTGACAAGTTTTTCAGGTTTTTCTCTTACCTTAATTGAAGATTGTCCCTCTCTGCAGTCTACCTGGGCACCCCCCTTCTGATCTGGCTGAACAGTGTTACATCAGTAAAAGGGGTAGGAGGGGGACACTTTGTCATTGAATTATTCTTGAACTACAACTCTGACAGAATTGAAATAACACTCTCCAAGGTCCAAATAATATGATGATTAATCAGTGCCGCTTTTATTATGAAACATTACTATCCCTTTAAGCACACTATCAACTGGTATCTAATAGATATTTTTTTTCTAATACACTCTGTGGGAGAGATTGTCAGTAACTATGGCTTTCCAGCCATCACCACTTTGTCACCACAGTGTAAAATTGCAGTTTCTTTACAAAAAAAATGTCAGAGCTGTAATAACTTCTGAATTAAAACTGTTACAACAGTAAGAATTCCCTTGTGTTATTTAGTGGGAAAATATATACAGTATATATTTTTTTTTGTTAAAAAAAAAAGTTTATGTCTGTAAAACCCTATTCTGTGCAGCACTGTTCACTAATTAAGGTCTCTCTTATGTATTTAAGGCACAAATGCATCTGCTCAGGATTCAGCTCTAACAAACGTGAGGAAAAACTCCCCGAAAAAGCCAGTGAACAATTCTTCTGCAAAGAGGCCAGGTAGGAGACACCTCCCAGCTATAGCTTTTCAGTTTAAACCAAATGTGTTCTCAGGAGTCAAATACAGGCACTGGTGGGTTAGTCAAAAGGATGGTGCCACTAATTAATTCAGCAGTGCTTAAAGGGATAGTAATACTTCGTTTTAACTTTATTTTATTTTGTAGGCATTAAAAAAACATGAAGAATGATATAAGTCTTATCTCTCAATCCTTTATGGTTTATGAGATATTCACAAGCAAAGTTCCCCTCCCCGCCCCTTTTACCTAGTGTAAGCCATCTCTTCTCAGATGTGGAATCTGGTTGTAAGACCAGACAGATAACAGAAGGGGACAATTTTCTTTGTATGAAAACAATGAAAGCCCTGCCCCCCTTGACAAGCTTTTCAGGTTTTTCCCTTATCTTAATTGAAGATTGTCCCTCTCTGCAGTCTACCTGGGCACCTCCCTTCTGATCTGGTTGAACAGGGGGGGATATTTGTTTGTGAATATCTCTTAAACCATAAAGGTTTGAGAGATAAGACTTATATCGTTCTTCATGTTTTTTAATGCCTACAAAATAAAATAAAGTTAAAACGAAGTATTACTATCCCTTTAATGAAGAATTTATTTAACACTTTGAGTGCCAAGGAAGTATTCAACGCATGTACTGGATAACTCTCTGGCAGTCAGAGGGTTAAATCTTGGTTTGTGTATATACTTTGAGAATTGTAAATGAAAATTTGATGCTATGTACAAAAAGTGTGATGGCAAAAAAAAAAGAAAAGCACGGAGTACAAAAAGCATATCACATCCTCCTATATAATAATTAGCTAAAATGTGCGTAACGCCGCAGTCATGAGCAGTAGATACTGCTGTGCGTGCTGCAGTCATGCGCAGTAGAGACTACCCGTGCCGCGGCTGATACAGAGCGGGGCGCTCTGTATCAGCAGCTGCGCGGGCAGTCTCTACTGCGCATGACTGCCCCGCGACTGGCTGCCAGTGGCACTGTGGCCCATGTAACGGGCTCTTCAACTAGTACGTGAATAAAATGCAGGTGTGCAAATCCCAGAATGCTCTGCCTGCCCCAGTGCCACTCCTGGGTGGGTTTGGCATGGCATGGAATAAAAACCTCTGTGATTTCCATTTGTGTAGCTGTAGTGTTGAATTTAGGAGCAATCTCACATAATTACTGTTTTGTACTTATAAAGATATTGTAACGGAGAAGAAATGGAGTAATTCTGGGGTAGACTTACTGCACAGTGCCGAACAAATAGAACTCTCCATTGCTCTTTACCCCTTGAATGCTGGAGAGCTTTTTTCTTCTTTTTTTTTAAATTTCAAATTCCTTTATTTAAAAGCTCAAGTACAATACAACAGGACAATCATAATAATACAATTAAGATAAACAATTAGAAAATTGTTAACAGATTTGAAACATCATCATGTTAAGTCCTTCTGAAAGACAGCACTCTGAGGGAAGTCAAATAAATTGGGTTAGAAAGTATGAGAGGTCTCTGAGACATATACTGCACTCCGCATTATAGGAGGTGTATCTACCTCAGTGAGATATCAGTGTAAAAGTGTGGAGTAAAAAGGAATGAGGGAAGAACTTAATTTGGGTGGAGGAATGAGAGAGGATGGGTAGGGACTGCAGAAAAAAAAAATAAAGCGATTTTAAACAAGAGAAATGAGCCTCCTCTCATGGAGATTTCGGAGACTGACCTCCATGTCATGGTTCCCCACTGTGAGATGGATCAATGTCAGGGGCTGCGTCCATCTCTTTGTGGCTGGATAGAACGTCTGTGTGGGGGGAGTGAGGGGGTAGAGTGTGGCTAGCACAGGATGTGTCCATTTGGACCGTAGCTAAATAAAGCCGGGCAAGGTTGCAGCTGAGATAGCATGATATCTTTCTAGGGTATATAAGTTATTTATCTTGGTGAACCAGAGGGAGACCTCTCTATCATTCAAGGGATTAAAAACTCCTTTTGAATCAATGGGCACTTTTGGGAATATTTAGGTACATACCCCTCTGGCACTCAAAGGGTTAAATGAAATAAACCTAGTGGAGGCGTCTACAGTTTTCTGAGGGGTTCAGCACTCCAGATGGGAGCCCCCCACTGGAACCCAAAGCAACAGCCATCTCCATTGTTTGACAGACTATCGGATTCCCCATCCACATGGCACGTTTCTGCATGACCTATACCACCCTATGGACATGCTCCTGCAATAGCTGTATGCCCAGGAGCATGTTACACCCCCCTCCCCTTTTTGCTATGGCTTCCTCATCTCCCAGTGAAGCGGTTGGTTTTCAAAAGGGGCGGGGTCCACATGATATTCACAGACTCCAAGAAAACTTTAGTGTGCTCCAGGATGCTTATTTCTTTAACCTTCTGAGTGCCAGGTGAGTATGCAGTGCATTAAAAAGTAATGTGTTACGTACCTCTCTGGCACTCAAAGGGTTAATACAGGTAATAGGGACAACTTTATGTTTTGGTTTTAGTGTTCCTTTATATGGGGCTTTTAACCTCTTGCATGCCAGAGAGGTTTTCAAAGAATTGAGAGGCAATGCATTATAGATCTCGCGAGCATGCAAGAGGTTAAATCCCCATTTAAATCAATATGTTCCTAGTGGTGTAGTTGGTTTGCCCTGTTATACTGTATTTTGCACTGATGATACATAAGGCCTAGTGATCTTTTCTTCTTACACCCACATCCTTCTGTGATGAACTCATAAGCTTGCTTGGTATGCTTTGGACAACTGTATTTACCTGTCCTTGACCCACATCTTGCTCTTGTGTGTCTGGACACAGCCTGAACCCATCTACTGTCCTCTTCTCTCCATTACTTCTCAGGGTGCAATCAGCTGATGGAAGAGTCTCAGGTGTCCTTGTCCTTCCAGGACTGGCTGGCAAGTGTGACCGAAAGAATCCACCAGACTATGCACTACCAGTTTGATGGTGAGCAGGGCACCTTGATTTCTCCCAAATGCTCTACATGACACCATCTTTCCCTTGTCTCCCTTTTCATTATCAGCTCATTTGCAGTCAGTGGGGGGAAATATAATAACCTTAGGAGGCAGGGATAATTTTTACAGCCAATTAGGAATTATATGAGCCAATGAAAGAAGTGCATACGCACACAGAAACATTTAACCTACTCATAGAATTAGAAGCCAGAAATGAAATATTATGCTCTATATTCATTTTTATTGTGCCAAACTCCATCCCCCATCTTTTTCTTCCTCCCCACTGTCCCCATCACATTGCATCAACTACAACTTTTTTTCTACATGATCCGTATTAAAGGGATAGCAAGACTTAAAATGTAAAAAATATATATATTGTAGTATCTATCTTCCTGAGTAAAACAAGGGTACTCCCACTGCTGAAAGGTGATTTATTCAAAATGTATTACAACTCAGACCTGAATTTTTTAGGTGCAGTATCTCAGTGGCCTGAAATTGTAGAGTGGCACTGTTGCTACACCATACTATGGATAATACTGGTCAGTTAACCATAAATCTCCATAGGATGGTGTAGTAACAGCTCCACTGTAACATTTCCCACCACTGTAATATTGCACCTAAAATACAAGTTGTGTTGTAATAACTTTCAACTAAAACACCTTGCAGCAGTGGGAGTACCCTTGTTTTACTCAGGGGGGTAAACACTACAACATATATATATATACATATATATAATTTATTTATTTAGTTTTTAACATTTTAACCCTCTGAGTGCCAGAGGGGTAAGCAATGCATTGCTTTGCGTACCCCTGCTGCATTCAAAGTGTTAAGTATTTCTATCCCTTTGACTGCCAGAGGGATATCCCTCTGGCACTCAAAGGGTTTAAGGGAAATTGTCACCTTGGTCATTATGCAAGAAGCTGGAGAAGTACAATTCTGAGGGCTTCCAGTGATGTAAATGGGAGTTTTAAGCATGTGAATGCTAGAGAGGTCTCCAATGCATTGCTTCTCGGTATGTTAAAGGGTTAGTAATGCCTGCTTAGAAGTTGCTGCTATATTGTAGATTTAACAAAATAAAGTATCTTGAGCAAGCTTAAGTTCCCCCTCCCTCCCCTTTCACTGACGTCAGCTCTTTACTGACAGCAGGAGATCTCGGTCCTGGCACCAGCCAGTGGCTCTTCAGCAGAGCCGAAATAGCGATATTTAAAAAGAATTACTTAATTGGAATGGTCTACAAAGTGTGCCTGGTTTGCAAGCACACGTAGTCTATTCCAATGAAATAGTTCTTTTTAAATATCGTTATTTCGGCTCTGCTGAAGAGCCGTCTCGAGTCAACCAACAAGGATCTCCTTCTGTCAGCTTTACAGCCAACATCAGGGAAAGGGGCGGAAGGGGGGAACTTTAGCTATAAGCAGACATTACAATCCCTGTAAGACTGCTCTAGCATTCATAGGGTTAAAAGCCACATTTAAATCAATGGGAATTTTTATTTAAACCCCCCACTTCCACACATTTGGATGGCGCCAGAGGTTCATCTCTTTAGCGTGTGCACATACAATCGCACATACACGTACACACACCTCCTATGTTGCTTTTCTGTTTAGTTCATTGCCTTTCTGTATAGAACATTATATATTGCTTCATTTTGCATGAAAGTGTATGGGCTCTCGGCTTAAAAGAAAAAGTGGTGTTTAATTGTCGTTCTTGGCATTCAAATATTTTGCCATCAAATTGTGAAAGAGATAATGTCACCTTTTTATACTAGCAGAGGTAAGGGAGTAAATATATCTGATTATTTAAAGGTGCGCATTCCAGCAAACTCATGGGCAAAGCCATCAGTACACTAGGGTACATAGGGAGAGACATTAGCAGAAGATAATGAGAGGTACTAATGCCACTTTATAGCAGGAAAGTCTCCGGGGGAGATGTACTAAAGTATGGCAATGGTCCATTTTGGCTGTGTTGCGGCATACTGAACCTGAATCCAACTCATGGTATTACACTAAAGAGTCTTCTCAATCTTATCTTCGTGAATACACCTCAAGCACATCTACATTGCCATTCGATCTCCACGCCTTCACCACATTTACAATGTTGTAGTTTCTCCTTTGCACAGTAAAACATGGCTTACTGAGACCGTTTTGTATTCCAGAGGGCATGTTTATATATTAATGTGGAGTGGATATTTGTCACATGTACTAAGCAATATTGTCAGAGCTCACATAAACAAATTTGCCTCCCTGAGGATGGTGAATTTGGAATTTTGCCATAACTTTCTATGCAGTCAGTATCCCCGGGCACTAAAAGGGTTAAGTTGCAGCTGCTTGGAGCATAGAAGGGAGATGGGTGAAGTGACTGAAACCTTCAAATATATTAACACTTTGAGTGCCAGAGGGGTATGGAACACATTGCCTAGCAGTACTTTGCATACCCCCCTGGCACTCAAAAGGTCTTTAACAGCCTGGGTGCTAAGGATTTTATGGGCAATATCAGACACAGGCCCTCATTCCCTCTAGACTTGACTATTGCAACATTCTACTCTTTGGTCTTCCTGCCTGTTGTCTTTCTCCACTTCTTTCTGTGCTCAAATCAGCTGCAAGAATACCTTTGCTCCCAGATACCTTCCCTCTCATCTGCTTCTGAAATTCCTCTACTGACTACCTATAAGGTCTTGTACAAGATTCTTCTCCTCTCCTTTAACCCCTTAAGGACCCTTGATGGTCCTGGCACATCATGACTGGATTTTCTTTAAGGACCCATGACGTGCCAGGACCGTCATGGAATTCTGGGCTCCCAGCTCGGCTGCATGCTGTTTGGGGAGTCCGGAATTGGACTAAAAAAAAAAAAGATCCGTGGTCCTTAAATGACGGCCACGTGCGTGCGCAGTCGGTCCTTAAGGGGTTAAGTCTCATTCTTCTTCAGCACCCTCTTACATTTCTGCTCTGATCTCCTGCTACACCCCTTCCTGTCACCTGCATTCTTCTCAAGAGTTTTCTGTCCTCTCTCTGCACAACTCGAGCAGTCTTTTTCACTGGCTGCCCCTCAGCTTTGGAGTGATCTCCCTATCACCATTCGCCAATCATCCACACTCATCACTCTCAAACATCTGCTGAAAACCCACCTGCTCAAAGAGCCATCTCAGTAACAATATCTTCCTTGTGCCACTGACAGTCACATTAGATTCATTCTGCACTTCCTACCCTAAGCCTTGTACTTGCACTTATAATCATCCTTCTACTGTCTTTGTATGTGTCATGATTTCTAATTAGGTTGTAAGCTCCTTGCGGCAGGGTCCCTTTCCCAGTGTATGATTCTGCTGCAATTTTCCCTCCACTAATAATGCAATGATCACTCTTTAGCCTGATGCCCTTAAAGGGATAGTAATGTCCCATAAAAAATATTTAGATTTAGGTAGAGATTGAAAAAATAAACTAATTGCAACAAACCCTATCTCTCAAACCGCTATGGTTTGAGAGACATAGGGATTCAAAGTCCCCCACCCCTTCTCCTGATGTCAGCGTCTAGCTGACATCATGAGATCACGGTCCGGGGACCAGCAGGAGGCTCTACAGCAGAGCAAGGGAAGCAAAGATTATCTGTGCTGCTCGCTGGATCGAGCCTTCCAACAATCCAGCAGGCACCCCAAATATAGGACAACCTCAAATATAAGGCAAGGTCGTATTTTTCTTCTTAAAATGCATGAAAAATAGCACTGCCTTATATTCAAGCAAATACGGTATATGTATATAACAGCCAAGGTTAAAGTGTACTACCTACACAGTCTTTAGTCTCATTAAAGGGATAGTAATACTTGCAAATTACTAATCTCCATATTGTAGCTTTGTTAAAAAGAAACTTATTGCCCCCAGTGTCATCTCTCAAACCCTTATGGTTTGAGAGATGATAGTGCTCAAAGTCCGCCCCCCCCCTCCTCCTTCCCTGACTGAACTCTGACTGCAGGGGAAGCTGTTGTACGACAGTCTTATGTGCATCAGGAAACTCTACAGCTGAGCCAAGATCGCTTTTATAAAAAAGAATTCTTTCACTGAAACGGACCGTTTTAGCGAAAGATTTCTTTTTTATAAACGCAATCTCGGCAATGCTGCAGAGCCACCTGATGCAAGTAATACCGGATATCCCTGCAGTCAACATTCAGTGTTCAGTCAGGGAAGGGAGGGGAGAACTTTGAGCGCTATCATCTCTCAAACCATAAGGGTTTGAGAGATGACACTGGGGGCAATAAGTTTCTTTTTAACAAAGCTTCAATATGGGGATTAGTAATTTGCAAGTATTACTATCCCTTTAAGTATATCTGTTTAAACATACTATACCTTGTTCTTTTTGTTTTTTCAGTTTGCTAGTTTAGAGATTTTTGGTTTAGTAGTTGGGGAATCAAATGTCAGAAAAGGTGTGTTCTCTCCCCATGTTCCTTGTTAGAACCTCAGTTTCCTCCAAATTGGTGGAATAGTTTGGTAAGGAGGAACAATCATGTAGACTTTTTCAAGATGGAAAGATGGAGGAGCACATGGGAAATTGACGATCCGCTTTAAAAAAAGAAAAATAAAAAAGGGGGAAAAAAAAGAAAGCTGTGCATCTTAGCAAGGAAATTATGTAAGGGAAACTTTAATTAATAGGCAAAACTGTGTTTAAAGTGCTAGATCCTCATTAATATTTTTTTTTCTTGGCTTCAAGGTAAACCAGAGCCGTTGGTTTTCCACATCCCCCAGTCATTCTTCGATGCCCTTCAGCAGAGGATTTCCATGGGGAACACAAGGAAGAGGCTTCCAAACTGCACTACAAGTGAGACTCATAATAAGGTCTTGTGTAAAAGTAACATTTGGCAATTTTGTGATAACCAGCTGCACCAGAAGAGACCAATTTAACGTAAAAGTATTTTTTAATGTCTCAAGTGCCGTAGACCTCGCTATCATTCAGTGGGTTAAAACACTTTTTAATCAGTGGAAATTTGGAAATATTTGTATTTGTTTCCTATAGTGCAGGAGACTGTCCTGGAGTTGCTTCTGTTTGCTTTTAACCCTTTAAAGGGATAGTAATGTTTCACAAAAACAGCAGCTCCAATTAATCTTCATAGTATTTGAGCCATGGAGAGTGTTATTTCAGTACTGTGAGCGTTGTAGTTCAAGAGTAATTGAATGATCACGTTTCCGCCACCTCCCATCAGATGTGGAATCTGGTCCACAGACCAGACAGCTCACAGCAAGGGACAATCTTTTTACTGTGAGAACAATGAAAGCCCTCCCCCATTGACAGGTTTTTCCCTTATGTTAAGGGAAATGTTAATTTGGTCCTTAAAGGGTTAAACATAAGTTCCATAGGGGCTTATTTGTAAAATAAGAGTGCTGCAGTTGTGGAGTAAATCAGCAGCTTTATAGGGGACAAATAGACATTCCTCAAATTTCTTTTGACTTGAATAGGGCTTTTACTGTCTCCGACACAATGCACAGCAATGCATTGGATATCTCTAACATTCATGGGTTTTAATTGCTGTGAATGTTTATTTTGTGGTTGGTTTGCCCTAAAATTGCACAATGTTTCTTTCATACATAAGATCCTTTAGGGCCAGTTAAAATGAATACTGATGAAACTGGCATTGTGCCCTAGACTATATGCCCTCGTTGGCATTTGCTAGTGTGCTGTTAACACCACTATCTGTGTATTTCAGCTTTTGTACGAAAAGATGCCCTGCCTCTGGGAACCTTTGCCAAGTATACGTGGCACATAACCAATATCTCACAGGTTAAACAGATATTTGACACCGTAGAGGTAAGAAGTCAGATGTCGTATAACTGCATACCTCCCAACATTTCACATGATCAGAGAGGGACACTTGTGTTTCAGGGGTTGTGGCTAGGGGTGTGGCTGGGGTGAGGCTGGGGTGTGGTGGGTGGGGTATTACAGAGATTTTATAGGTTATTTCATTTCCTATTGACACCTCTTTGTGTAACAATCAATGATTTAGAATAAGACTAAAGTATTTTATTTACAGACTAATTTATAAATGCATATACTGAAGTTTAAACAAACATTAATGTGAGTTTTATTGCTGTGGAACAATGTGATACATTTATATACACACCACACAGTCTGATCCCCTAATAAGAGAGACACCAGGTTGGGAAAGAGGGACAGAGGGATTTGGGTCTCAAAGAGGGACTGTCTCCCCTAAAGAGGTATGTAGCAGCAGTGTCATGTTTAATCCTTTGAGTGCCAGAGGGGTACGCAATGCATTGCTTTGCAATGCTTTACGTACCCCTTTGGCACTCAAAGGGTTAACACTTTGAGTGTCAGTGGGGTATGTAGTGTATTCCACACCTCGCTGGCTGTCATACAGGCTGATTTAAAACTTGGAGCCATTGTGCGCCACACCAACTACTTTTATGGTAGAATTAAAAATTCCATAAATTCCCATTGAGGTAAATGAGGCTTTTAACCTCTTGAATGCTGGAATAGTCTCTCACTGCAAATCAATTCATTGGTGACCTTTTTAGCCTCCATGTGGTTACTCAGTGGGAATTTGTATTTCTCCACATGATGCAGTTGCATTGTTATAGCATTGCTTCATTTTTTTATTAAATCCTTTGAATGCCAAAGAGGTATCCAATGCATTTGCAATATAAGATTTATTGAAAGGTGTACATTTCTGGTCTGCGTGGCTAGTGAAGAGGTGGAGAACATTTTGTTTCTCCATCTGTTGTTGCACTACAATTCCCATCATTCTCAGCTGGCTAATGGTTCCCATGTGGACATATAATATGCATCTTTCTTAGGTAGCTGAACTACCAGGTTACAAAATGTTTAGCTTAACTAAGTCCCCTTCTGGAGACTAGCTGCTTAGTAGAGCTAGTCACCAGAATTATTACCAGATTTAATAGATATATGCTTTATTCCCCAGCTGTCAGTAGCACTGAGCGCGGACATCTTGCCAGAATGACGTCCGCGCGCCTGCGCTGTCAGTCCCAGCCAGAGCCAAATGGCTTCTAGCAATGCCTCCTAGACCCGGCTGGGACTGAAAGCGCAGGAGTGCGGATGTCATTCTGGCAAGATGTCCACGCTCCGTGCTACTGACAGCTCTGGAATAAAGCATATATCTATTAAATCAGGTAATAATTCTGGCGACTAACTCTACTAAGCAACTAGTCGCCAGAAGGGGACTTAGTTAAGCTAAACATTTTGTGACATGGTAGTTCCGCTTTAATGGGATAAAGTGGCAGCTGTGCGTGGGGGAACAAACAGGGCAGTATATGTGGTGACTTTAGGCCTTTTTAGCAATATTGCAGACGCAATTAGCTCTAATTCCACATGTAGGATTGTTTTTCAAGAATTACACAGCAAATAGCTTTAGCTCTGGCAAAAGTCTTATTTTATGTGATACTGTGAAGTTGTAACATAACATAGAAATATTTTGCCTCAAGGTATGCCACATACATGAAGCTAGGTGGGATTTATGACCTATTTTGGAACCAAATGAGTACTACAGGGATAATGGACATTATTGCTTCATCGATAGAGCAAATTAACGACATGGAGCAATGCAGAAAATTAAATTATGTGGAAGATACATATTATATGATGGTAACACAGCATCTCATATTAAACAAAGTTGGATACATGCCCCTTTAATTGTACCACTGTCAGTTACATATTAACCCATTGAGAAGCAGAAGGGTGTGCAATGCATTGCACACTTCTCTGCTTCTCTCCTCTAAATGACTGATGTTGTCAAACATTTTTGTTATTTGTCTGTGTTTTTGACCAGATGCCTCTTGAGATTACCCGAAGTTTTGTACAGAACCGAGACGGCACGTACGAACTGTTCAAATGCCCCAAAGTGGAAGTAGAAAGTATTGCTGAAACGTATGGTCGTATAGAGAAGCAGCCCATACGTCCCTTGGAGCTCAAAACGTTTCTGAAAGTTGGTATGTTTCTCAGAGTCAAGATCTTTTCACACACTGAATGGACATAACAGCCAGTAGTGTATTCTAGTATAGCAGGTGGTACGTCAAACAAGATCTAACTCACTTCACGTATGGTGGAACTATACCATAGAAATACTTTTTCGGCATTGGATTCTGGGGTCCCCGAGCGGTGTGCAGCCACATGGGGGGACCCCTGAATTCCGTGCATGACGTGCCAGGACCATCACTGGTCCTTAAGTGCAGGACAGCTGTGATGGTCCTGGCACGTCATTGGCCCTTAAGGGGTTAACAGAAGGACTTACCGACATGTGTCCTTCAAACAGCAGTTAGGCTTATCTAATTTGCTTTTTTATGTATTTGATCTCTATTGCAATATACTGTTAGTCATCTTTATCATACTGTAAAATAAAACAGTTATCTGCGTGAGCATTCAGGTCTGTTGAAGCCCACTCTTTGTTGTTTGGAGGTGTGACCTACAGGAAGACTTAACCCTTTGAGTGCCAGAGGGGTACGCAACGCATTGCTTTAAAGGTATGGTAATGTTTCACAGAAACAGCAGCTCTGATTAATCTTCATAGTATTTGGGCCATGGAGAGTGTTATTTCAGTACTAGTATAAGCCACCTCCCCTCAGATGTGGAATCTGGTCTTTTGACCAGACAGGTTGCAGCAAGGGACAAGCTTCTTACTATGAGCATAAGGAAAACCCTGCCCCCCATGACAGGTTTTCAGGTTTTCCCTTATGATCACTGAAGATTGTCCCTCTCTGCGATGCATCCAGACAGTCTTGCTGCTCTGAGCTGAGCAGTGTTACATCAGTAAAAGGGGCAGGAGGGGGATACTTTATCATTCAATTACTCTTGAACCACAACTCTGACATTATTGAAATAACACTCTCCATGGCCCTAATACTATGATTAATTGGAGCTGCATTCATTGTGAAACAATACTATCCCTTTAACTAGAGATCACTATATACAGGAGACTGCAGACACCTTGCAAATGTCCTTCTGCTAAACAAAATAAAAGCCACATATTACTAGGGCAGGGGCGCAGCCTGAGGCCCTCCAACTAATTGGTACTGCAATAACTATGGTAATACAACATTTCTGCTATAACATATTATGATAAATAAGTTTCTTATATACGTCAGATCTATTTTCCAATGATATCAATGATAAAAAGCATGTGAAAGAGACGTGTAAAAAAACAAAAAAAAAACACAGTATAGAGCAGTAATGGGCAATCTGTGGCTCTCCAGTTGTTGGACTACCTCTCCCATTGTCCTCAGTGGTGTAGTTCTCTGTCAGCTTGAGGATCATAGGTTTGTCCATTCCTGTGCTGCAGTGTAAGGTTATGAAATAAAACTTGCATTTGGCTATACTTTTCCTTTAACCCTTTGAGTGCCAGAGAAGTATGCAATGCGTTTGATACCTCTCTGGCACTCAGAGAGTTAAAGGGCAACTATCACATTTTGCTAAATCTGGTCCAATGGGAGCCCTGGGCTGCTCTTTGCAGTCCCCAAATGCCTTCTACCAGTTGTTAAGAGGGACAGACCCCTCAGCTGGAATGTAACCCAGAAGTATGTGGCTCTTATCCATAAATGTGCAGTTTGTATGCAGTCTCCACTGTGTCAGGGTTTCAAGCCCAATACAAAGGTTCTATGTCTATCAGTTCAGTCTTTTTCCTGCTGGTCCAAGTAGGCAGTAGGTGTCTTTTTTTTCATACCCCTTCTGCTGCCCTGTTGGTCTGCCAGATCTCATTGGGCAGCCCCAACTTCATCAGCTTATCTGCTCTCAGTGGGGCTCTATACTGGTGATAGTTGCCCTTTAAGGAAATGTGTGTAATTGTTAACAAATTGTTACTATTCTGTCCCTGCTAAATACTGATTTTTGTAATTTATAAGAGCTTAAAATCTATTTTGTACATTAGCATACAATCTTTCTGAAACTTAATATTTCCAATTGCCTTGTAGGTAACACCACACCTGACCAGAAGGAACCAACCCCATTTACTATTGAGTGGATCCCAGACATACTTCCCCTGTCAAAAATTGGAGAGCTTCGGATTAAATTTGAGTATGGCCACCATCGTAATGGACCTTCATCTGAATTCCACGAGCCACCTCCCAGCCTGGAGCACACGCTAGAGATCACCCCTCTTACCACCATTACATTCGACTGATCCCATAAACTCACATTCAGAATCTTCCTACAGCTGCGTACTGTATTCCCTCCTAGGGCCATGTTAATAAAAAGTGGGGTAATTACGTGAGAAACCAACTGCACCAGGAGAGACATAGACATTTTCAAGTTTCCCATTGACTTAAATGAGGCTTTTAAGCCATTGAATGCTTGTGAGGTCTCCACCTCTAGAATTCAAGCGGTTAAAATCAACATTTAAGTCAATGGAAATGTATTTTTTCTCCACGATGGTTCAGAATTGGTTTTCTTTTGAACCTAAGACAGTATCTGTCCTGGTTATCAGAGTTGCAATTGTACCCACAGGACAGTTTATTATAACTCCTCTGCTGACAAAGGAGTCGTCCTCTGAGAGGTAAACGAATACAAATATCTGCACAATAACACTTCTACACATGTTGTAAATCTTTCCTTTATTATGTGCTGCTGAGTCTTTAGAGTTCCCTCTACCCCTTTCAATCTTCAGTGTTAATATGCAATTCAGTATGTTAACTTAATAATGGATCATTACATTTTTTGGAGAAGCATTACAGCTATGAAGTGGAAGCAACCCGTAATCATGTAATGAAGATAATTCAGACTTTTTTTTTTTTTAAACTAATGTATTCCGGTTCCAAACTTTGCAATTTTTGTTAAAGAAGATTCTAAAGACACTTAAGACTGGTATGCAATTCATTCTAATACTCATTAGTCCTAGAAAGTGTTTCTGCTCTGTTGATTTATTAATGGAGCTCTCCAGAATTTAGCATTCTGGTATGGAGTTGGAATATAACAATCTTGGGGCGGGGGATTTTGGGAACACTGATAAAATATACTGAAGAGGAGTGGCACATGTTCTTTGGGAGCAGCACAGAGGTCACATGACTGACTTTGTCTTTTAACTCCTCAACTAGTCATACCAGGAGAGAATGGAGCTTCAGAGCAAACAGGAGGCGTCACGCCACACTGGCCATATATTTATTCCATGTTTTCCACCTACAGCTGATACTTTCTGCCCCATTCATGCTTTTATTAAGTGTATGTATTAAAGGCCCATTCTCCCCTGTGCCAGGGTATAAACTGTACTGATGGAGTGGTATAACCTTAATGTGGGTTTTCTGTGCATATTTACCGTAGAGCGAATGGCATGGACTTTGCTAGGTACCAGCATTAGGGTTTAAACTCCAGATACATACTTATAATTGTAATGGTGTAATACTGTGCTGGAGTCCCTAATCTTTACCCTTTTAGTGCCAGACAGGTATCCAACGCATTGCTTTCCAATGAGTTAGATACTTCTTTGGCACTCCACGGTTTAAATGGGCAGTAAACCCTGATTGGGAAAATATTTGTATGTGCTGTAGGCAATTTCCTATTGAGTAAATCAATGATGCTCCCGATGCTGAGAGATGCTGCTTTCAAAAGTTATTACAGGAGTTATAGTGTTACTTTCTGAATGCTTGAGTTTAAGGTATTTTGTGGCCAGCTGGTGTTAGATCCGTCTATGGAAAGCTTGTGTCTGCGACAGCTTTTTATAAGCAGTAATAGCAGTGCCACCGGCTGCAATAAAATCATGAACACGTACACTCAAAATAGACCAGGTGTTTGCTATAATAATGTTTGACTGAAACATCTCCCAGTAGTGGAATTCCCTTTGATTAAGTCAGCAGAAACTACAACATAAATCACAAAAAGGATTTACTGCCCCTTTGATAGTACATCACTAATAGAATGCATTAGATCAGAGCTTCTCAACTTTTTTCCCTAGGCACCCCTAACACAGAGTCTGGAATTTTCAGGGCACCCCTAACATCTTATCAATTGTCAAGCAGGTATGAAGGGTACAGATATATACATTTATGTTAGGGCTACCCAATAGAAAAATAAAACAAACATTATGTTCATATTAAAGTCCATAAATATATAAATGAAGCTGAGCATTCACATTTTTGTCTTGGTAGAAAAGGAGAACCCTTAGTCCGCTGCACACCAAGGTGCCACAGCCCCCTCTTTGTGAACCACTGCATTAGATATACATTAGCCTCATGTCCTTGGGGAACCTAAGTGTCCCTGGTGAATGAGTTATATTTAACTCCTTGATGGCCAGAAGGTGCACATCGTATTGCAAAGCTATGTGTTCCACACACTTTCAGGTGGGGAGATGCACTAAAGGTCAATGCTATGGTGATATGTGCTGAACACATTACCTTGGCAATAGAGACACATCGCCATATGCACTAAGAATTAGGGATTCAAGGGGAGGAGGAGAGACTATGATCATTAGCAAAGGTGTTGGGAAGGGAGGGAGCAGAGGGGATGCAGCACCAAGTACAGCAACCCTCAATCAACCCTTTGAGTGCCAGTGGGGTAAGCCATACATTCCACAACAACGTATTACTCATCTCTCTGGCAATCAGGGATTGTATGTATTTTCCTGTGTTTTAAATTTTGCACTTAACACATCTACAATGGCTTATTTCCCTATGGAGTCATTGTCTTATTCATGTGGGTGTGTTCATATGTCAGTGTAGCTGTTCTCCACCTGCACTAAGCACCAACAGCTCCGAGTTAACAGTCCGAACAATGCTAACCTGATACTGACAATGCTGGGATCTCCCTATTGCTCTCTGTGCAGCTACACCCATGATCACATTACTGCATATCACCGATGACCCATCGACACAGATCCAACACAGCATTGCCTTCCTAAGTACGTATCGAAGCTTAGTGCATCTCCTCCCTGTTCCTCTATAAGTTAAGCCTAAGAATCCATGTAAGAAAGGGTTTAAATTGAGAACTGCCAGTGAATGGCCTTCATACTTAAATTAGAAAATAGGAGGAAATGGCTCAACATTATTATCTGCTTAATAATTCATGCAATCCAGTGTAATAAGCGGAGTTTGATTACAGGGTAACATTTTTTTATTTTTTCCAGTTTGTGGTCCACAGATAATTATCTACAGTCTATGGCACAGTAGTTGTTTTGTAGATGCAAATGTCAGTCATGTACTTTCCCAGCATCCAACAGTGAAATATCAAATTAGTGGAATTTATTGTTAAGGAAAGAGACATTAGTGTTATTATTTTAGATGATATAACCTTGGGGAAGTCAATTGTCTTCCACTAATATCCACTAATATCAAACTAGTGGAATTTATTCTAAAGGAAAGAGACATTAGTGTTATTATTTTAGATGATATAACCTTGGGGAAGTCAATTGTCAGACTTCCAGTTGCTGGGAACTACAGTGTCCGCCCACCAGCCTTGCACCAGTTTATATCTCTTTACAGGTTATTATTTAACCCCTTTGGATGCTATAGAGATCTCACACTGCAAAGCAATGCATTGAAGAGCTCTATGGCAAGCAAGGGGTTAATTGTGTGCGCGTGTGTTCTTGCTTGTTATAGGCCAAGGGTATTTTCTGTGTATGGATCTGGGGCAGGGTCATGGGGGGAGCTAAGGGCTACTGGGATATAAATCAGGTCCTGCCCTTCTACCTTTGTTCGAGTTAACATCTTAGTCTTGGATACCACATCCACAGAGGCAGACATGACAGTTGTTGGCAAGACCTCAAATTCTTCTAAATTCACATGGTTATCTTAACCCTTTAAGGACATGGGGAGTGTACAATGCATTGCTTTGCAGTACATTTCTCACCCCTCTAGTTCTCACGTTCTGTGCTTCAGTTTGGAAAAAAATGCCTGCCAATGTCATTTCTGCCTCCATAGACATGACATCCAGGACTGGTGAAGTTAAAGAGATAGTAATGTCTCAGTATAAATGAACATTCAATTACACTTTCTCTGTTGTCCAATACAGGTTACTGGTAACTTTGGGTAAGCGATCCACCCCTTTAATTAGGCAGGAACAATTCTAGAGTTGAATGCAGGGGGTGGAGCCTACCTTCCCTCCTTGGCTGCAGCTAACCAACCAGCTCCAGTAAGATTTGTTCCTTGGTGAAGACACAGGCAAGAGAACAGTTCTGCTATAGTTTTAGCTAATTTTTTATTTTTCTGTTGGAAATGGCATACCACTATTAGGCGGATTACCATAACTGACAATGCCCTAAAATGTGGCTAGCTCAGTAACCAGGTGCTTTTTGTGGACCTTAAGCCCGGGGGGGGGATCTTGGGTTCAAGTTCTTTCCTCAGGAGTTTCTCACCGAGACTTCTTCTTAATACATGGTAGTCTGAAGACAGAAGATCTGCAGGAAAGGTGAGCAACCCTTTGAGTGCTGCAGGTCCACATGTCCCACAGTGCCTCTCCGCACAGGGGTTTTCCTTTGGAGTTCCTATTGCACACTCCTGCACTCATTGGGTTTATCTGTATGTCTGTTAGGTGTTTTGGAGCAGGTTTATGTGGTACTTTAACCCTTTAGCAGCCTATTTTGCATCTTTTGGGGGGTTATTGGCACTTTCCCTACTGGGTTCAGTGTTTTTTGGGTCTTCTAACATGTTCTAGTGATGTTTCATGTACTTTTAATTCACAGTTTCAACTTTGAAAAAATTTGTGTTTGGCGCGCTTTAACGCATAGACATTGCTCCATTCACTTTTATGGGACTATGCAGTTTGGGACATGTTGGGGTACTTTTTCTGGGAAAACTACATTTCCCATGAGCCCTGTCTTTGCATGCTTGTTTCTGATTGGCTCCCGCCGCAGCAGCCCTTTTGTGCCTTTTCCAGAACAAGTATCCTACGCAGGGCTTGGACTCTTCTTCTCTCCTCTGCAGATTAAACCTTCGCCTGCCAGATAAGTGTATTGTAGCGATTTCTGGGGTGAAATTTTAATCTTGCACACTGTATTTGGGTGATTCCTTATACTTTAAATGTTTTTGACACTGTGAGAATGTCTAATCCGTTGGAACTTGGGGCCAGGCCTAAGACTAAGGACGCTGGGGTCTCTGTGTCCCCTGTTGCGCATTGTTCCTCATGTCATTCAGGGCTACCTAGAGAATTCTCAGGTCATTTATGCCCAGCATGTTCTGATGTCCCTGAGTCTCTCCCAGGGACCTCCAGCCATGCATTAGAGCCAGTTTGGGTGCAAGAGTTCAAGGCTGCTACTAGAGACCTTCGGTCTACATTGCAACTTTTTCCATCCCAATTACAGGGGGTCTTCCACTCATGGCAGACCCCTTCTTCAGTCATATCTTCCCTGCCAAAACCACAGGGAATACCTAATGTATCAGATTCCTCTGAGGAGGAACTCTTGGTGGATTCAGATGTTGAGGAATGTTCTGCTGTGGGCTCCTCTCATTTTTTTGTGGACCCCTTTGAGTCTGATCCTGAGCCCTCGGCTGAGGGCCTGATTAGGGCTGTCTTAACCACTCTAAACATTCCCTTAGTCCAAGAGGTTTCTTCAGATCCCTCTGATGCTTTTCAGGAGCCTAAGAAGCCCCTTCCACCTAATCCCACTGTTGACCGCTTTGTGTCTGATGAGTGGAAATCTCCGGACAGGAAACCTTCTGTTTCCAAGAAATTTGCCAAACTTTACCCCTTCTCTGAGGTTGCGCTTGCTCAGTGGGTTCATCCCCCCCTATCTCCAGGCTATCTAAGTCTAATGCATTGCCAGTTTCTGATGCGTCCGCTCTGAAAGACTAGTCTGACAAGAAACTTGAGTTTTCCCTCAAGTCCATTTTTGCCACTGCTGGTACTGCCATGTGTCCAGTGTTCGCTGCGGCATGGGTTAACCGGGCCATTGCGGTCTGGACTGAACAGCTCACTCTGGCTGTCCGTCAGGGTGCTCCTACTTCGGATATGTTGCAGCTTCTTGCCAACATTTCTGAGGCCCAGCACTATGTTTCTGCTGCCTTATTTGATGGCATCCGTTTGGTGGCAAGGGTTTCCACCATGTCTGTGGCTGCAAGACGAGCTCTTTGGCTCAATATCTGCTCTGCTTACACTGCTTCCAAGAAAGCCTTGCTCTCCTTGCCTTTTCAAGGCACATCATTGTTTGGGCCAGATCTTAAGGATCTGATTAGTGAGGCCACAGGAGGTAAAAGTACCCTTCTGCCTTTTGTCCCTAGGAAGAAAACTCCTCTCAAACGTAATTGTTTTTTTCGTTCCTTTCAGACTGAGACCCGTCCGGCAAACCAGGCCGTTCCCTCAGCTCCGCGTGCCTCCTCCAAGCTCAAACAGCAATGGAAGCCCAAGGTCTCTTCCAAGCCTTCTTCGGCATGACTCACTGAATCCAGGTCCCCACTCTGCTGTGGGTGGCCGTCTGCGTCACTACCACAGTGTCTGGGAGGATTCAGTGGCGGACCAGTGGGTTTTACAGGTTGTAGCGGAAGGGTACAGGATCCCTTTCGTCTGTCTTCCTCCCTTTCTCTTTTTTCCCCTCTCATATGCTCCAAGGCTCAGAAAAACACCATCTGTTCACTGGCGCTATCCAGGCCCTTCTGGACAAGGATGTTCTGGAGCTTGTTCCAGTTCAGGACAGAGGTATGGGTTTTTACTCAGCCCTCTTTGTGGTCTCCAAGAAGGACAGTGGTTGTCGTCCCATTTTGGATTTGAAGTATCTCAATTCCTTCGTGATCAGGACTCATTATCACCAGGAGTCCCTAAGGACGGTGATTGCTGCTATGTCCCGGGGGAATTCCTTGCCTCTCTGGATCTTCAGGACGCATATCTACACATCACCATTCATCCAGAGAGCAGGCAGTATCTCAGATCTGCCTACGACCAAGGGCATTTTCAGTTTTCAGCTGTTCCCTTTGGTCTGACTACAGCTCCTCAAGTCTTCAACCGTGTCCTGGCAGCTTTAGTATCTGTCCTCCATCGGGATGGCATCAGAGTTACTCCATACATGGATGATCTGCTTCTGAAAGCCCCCTCTATGGAACTTCTTCATCAGCAGGTTCAGGACTACATTCATGCTCTCACCCATCACGGGTGGATCATCAACATGGTCAAGTCGGATCTTGTCCCGTCCCAGTGTCTGGTCTTCCTGGGCCTTCTCTTCGACACTCAGCAGAGCATGGTTTTCTTACAGACAAGGTGGCTCACCAGATCACCCACAGTGTTTCTGCTGTTCTGGCTCACGATCCAGTTCCAGCCAAGAAGCTGTCCTCTCTAGTGGGGAAATTCATCTCCACCATAGAAGCGGTCCCATTTGCCATGGCTCACACCAGGGAACTCCAGAGGTTTGTGATCCAGGTGTGCAAGGGTTAGCTGGACTTTCTGAAGATGCCAGTATCCCTCCCTCTTCATGTGGAACTGAATTTTTCATGTTGGCTCGACCTCTCCAATCTACTGAAGGGCAAGTCCTTCCTTGTATCCTTCTGGACCACGGTGACGATGGATGCCGGCCTCTCCGGCTGGGGAACGGTCCTGGGTCACCTCAGTGCTCAGTCGGTGGTCTCCGGAGGAATCTCTCCTTCTCATCAACGTGTTGGACCTTCGGGTGATATTTCATGCCCTTCGTCACTGGACACCCCAGCAGGAAGAATGCCCAGTCCGGGTTCAATCTGACAATGCCACGGCCATGGCTTACATCAACAATCCTTCTGCCTTTTGTCCCTAGGAAGAAAACTCCTCTCAAACGTAATTGTTTTTTTCGTTCCTTTCAGACTGAGACCCATCCGGCAAACCAGGCCGTTCCCTCAGCTCCGCGTGCCTCCTCCAAGCTCAAACAGCAATGGAAGCCCAAGGTCTCTTCGAAGCCTTCTTCGGCATGACTCACCGAATCCAGGTCCCCACTCTGCTGTGGGTGGCCGCCTGCGTCACTACCACAGCGTCTGGGAGGATTCAGTGGCGGACCAGTGGGTTTTACAGGTTGTAGCGGAAGGGTACAGGATCCCTTTCGTCTGTCTTCCTCCCTTTCTCTTTTTTCCCCTCTCATATGCTCCAGGGCTCAGAAAAACACCATCTGTTCACTGGCGCTATCAAGGCCCTTCTGGACAAGGATGTTCTGGAGCTTGTTCCAGTTCAGGACAGAGGTATGGGTTTTTACTCAGCCCTCTTTGTGGTCTCCAAGAAGGACAGTGGTTGTCGTCCCATTTTGGATTTGAAGTATCTCAATTCCTTCGTGATCAGGACTCATTATCACCAGGAGTCCCTAAGGACGGTGATTGCTGCTATGTCCCCGGGGGAATTCCTTGCCTCTCTGGATCTTCAGGACGCATATCTACACATCACCATTCATCCAGAGAGCAGGCAGTATCTCAGATCTGCCTACGACCAAGGGCATTTTCAGTTTTCAGCTGTTCCCTTTGGTCTGACTACAGCTCCTCAAGTCTTCAACCGTGTCCTGGCAGCTTTAGTATCTGTCCTCCATCGGGATGGCATCAGAGTTACTCCATACATGGATGATCTGCTTCTGAAAGCCCCCTCTATGGAACTTCTTCATCAGCAGGTTCAGGACTACATTCATGCTCTCACCCATCACGGGTGGATCATCAACATGGTCAAGTCGGATCTTGTCCCGTCCCAGTGTCTGGTCTTCCTGGGCCTTCTCTTCGACACTCAGCAGAGCATGGTTTTCTTACAGACAAGGTGGCTCACCAGATCACCCACAGGGTTTCTGCTGTTCTGGCTCACGATCCAGTTCCAGCCAAGAAGCTGTCCTCTCTAGTGGGGAAATTCATCTCCACCATAGAAGCGGTCCCATTTGCCATGGCTCACACCAGGGAACTCCAGAGGTTTGTGATCCAGGTGTGCAAGGGTTAGCTGGACTTTCTGAAGATGTCAGTATCCCTCCCTCTTCATGTGGAACTGAATTTTTCATGTTGGCTCGACCTCTCCAATCTACTGAAGGGCAAGTCCTTCCTTGTATCCTTCTGGACCATGGTGACGATGGATGCCAGCCTCTCCGGCTGGGGAACGGTCCTGGGTCACCTCAGTGCTCAGTCGGTGGTCTCCGGAGGAATCTCTCCTTCTCATCAACGTGTTGGACCTTCGGGTGATATTTCATGCCCTTCATCACTGGACACCCCAGCAGGAAGAATGCCCAGTCCGGGTTCAATCTGACAATGCCACGGCCATGGCTTACATCAACAAGCAGGGCGGAACAAGAAGTTTCGCCACTTGGTTAGAGGTCAAGGCTATTTTGTCCTGGGCAGAAGAACACGTTCCTGCCATATCCGCAGTGCACATTCCTGGCGTAGACAAAGCCATGGCAGACTTCCTCAGTCGACACACAGTGGAGAGTGAGAACTGCATGCAGAGGTGTTCACCCTCATTGTTCAGGGTCTTCCTTGCATCAACCTGATGGCGACAAGACACAACCTGAATGTCCCGAGGTTCTACTCTCACTGGAGGGATCATCTAGCTCTAGTGGTGGATGCCATGTCCATTCCTTGGTTATTTCCTCTGGCCTACATCTTTCCTCCCCTCCCCATGTTACACAGGGTGTTACAGAAATTGAGACTGGAGCACCGAGCAGTCATTCTGATTGCTCCGTACTGGCCTTGACAGGCTTGGTTTCCTGAGCTCTTGGATCTGTCAGTGGCGGAGCCATTCAGACTCCCTTGCCATCTGAATCTTCTTCTACAGGGTTACATGTGGAAGGAAGATATTCATCGGCTAGCTTTGACGGCTTTGAAATTGAATCCTCAATATTGAAAAAGAAGGGTTTTTCTTCTGGTGTAGTGGCTACTATGCTCAGTGCCCGCAAACCTGTTTCTTCTATGGCCTACCATCGTGTCTGGTCGACCTTCCTATCTTGGTGTGCTGATAGGGACCTGTCTCAGGAATTTGATCTACCTACGGTCCTGGCCTTCTTGCAGGACAGTGTGGATAAGGGCCTCAGTTTGAGTTCCCTCAAGGTTCAGACTTCTGCTCTCTCTCTTTTCTTTCAGAGGTGTATTGCTATTCTTCCTGATGTCAAGGTTTTTTTCCAGGGCGTTGCTCATACTCGTCCTGCTTTTAAGAATCCCGCTCCTCCGTGGGATCTTAACTTGGTTTTGGGAGTCCTTCAGCGCCCTCCCTTTGAGTCCTTGGCTACTATTCCTCTACTCCTGCTGATGTGGAAAATAGTCCTTCTCCTGGCGATCGTGTCTGTTCTCCGTGTCTCAGAGTTGCATGCTCTGTCTTGTATACCACCCTTTTTGGTGTTTCACAAAGACAAGGCAGTGCTTCGCACTTCTCAGGAGTTTCTCCCGAAGGTGGTCTCCGAGTTCCACATTAATCAGGAGATTGTGATGCCTTCTTTCTGCCCTCACCCTACCTCTGACAAGGAGAGGGACCTCCACTTGTTAGATATGGTGCATTGTCTCAAGTTTTTTGTACATCGCACTGAGTCCATCAGACAATCTGACACGCTGTTCGTCATTCCTGAGGGCCCCAGGGCAGGAAGACCTGCATTCAAAGTGACTATTGCGTCCTGGATCAAGTCTACTATTTGTAAGGCTTACGAGCTGAGGAAGAAGCCTGTTCCCTTTCGGATCATGGCTCAGTCTAGTAGATCTATTGGGGCTTCTTGGGCTTACAAGAATCAGGCCTCTGCTGATCAGTTGGGGCAAGGCTGCCACTTGGTCGTCCGTGCACACCTTTTCGAAGCACTACCGTGTTGATGTGCTGGCATCCTGAAGCCAGTTTTGGGAGGAAGATCCTGGAGGCAGTCTTGCCTGTCTGGGATCTTCTTCGGTTCTTTGGTGCTTCCTTCACTTTTGAGCCCTGTTGGCTCCGTGTGCTGTGTAACAGTTTGGGGTGTTCTTACCCCTGTTCAGTGTCTGTTGACACTTCATTTGTTTTGTTGGGCTATCTCTGATCTGATGGTTTATATCTGCTCTGTTGACTTTGGGAACTTGCACCTTGTCCTTGCCTTACTTACTTCTCACCTCTGGGAAACTCAATGGTTGGACATCCCAAGGTTACCAGAATGACAGAGAAAAGAGGATTTTAGTCTTACCTGTTAAATCCTTTTCTCTTAGTCCATACAGGTTACTGGTCTCCCGCCCTGTGAAGTGACCATGCTTGGCTCTCCTGGGCAAACCGTGGGGGTCCTTCGGGGTCATGCTCACAAGAGTCTTCTTTCCCTTCTACTATCTGGTTGGCTAGCTGCAGCTAAGGAGGGAAGGTAGGCTCCACCCCCTACATTCAATTCTATAATTGCTCCTGCCTAATTAAAGGTGCGGATCGCCTACCCAAAGTTACTAGTAACCTGTATGGACTAAGAGAAAAGGATTTAACAGGTAAGATTAAAGTCCTCTTTTATACATTGTAATAACACTCTCTACTGTAGTTTTTGTAATTACATTTTAACCCTTTGCGTTGTGTACCCCTCTGGCACTCAAAGGGTAAAAGTTTCCCCTTCCCTCCCCTTTTACAGACATCATTATTCTGTCTTCAGATCAGAAAGTTGGTCCGGATGGATAACAATGAGGGACAATCTAGTATCAGCATAAGGAAACGCCTGTCATCATTCGTCTAGGGGGGCAGGGTTTTCCTTATACTGACAGACAGAAGATTGTCCCTCCTTGTGATCTGTCCGGTCAAGCAACTGGATTTCAGATCTGAGGCAAGAATAGCGACATCTGTAAAAGGGGAGGAAGGGGGAAACTTTAAAATATAATTATACAAATGACACCGATCAGAACATTGCTGACGGAACAGAACGTTATTACAAAGGATAAGGAATAATCGAATGTTCATTTATAATGAGACATTACCATCTCTTTAAGGTAATTACAATTTGAAGTCTTCAAACCACAATATATGCACAAACGTATTACCAGTATATAAAAATAAATAACTTCTAAGAACAATGTATTTTGTGCTGAGATTAGAGGAAAAATAAATGGAGAAAAGAAACAATGATGAAGAGGAAGGGAGGGAGATTGAGGCAGAGAAGATGGAGAAGGGACAGGGTGTACTGATTAAATGAGAGAGGAGAGGTTATAGAGAAAGCAAAGTAGATTTATGATAGAAAACAAAATGATGGGAAAAAGGAACAATTGTGTGGGGCAGATGGTGCTAGAAGAGGGAGAATTAAAGGATATGGTGGCTAGATGTATCTTTTTTTTTCTGCTACAGTCCCTGCATTGAGGCCTCTGTCCCTGGACAATTTGTGTCTGGCCATCCTGTATGGTGGTCTACCTGGCAATTCTTCTCTCCTATAATTTAGAAAAAAGCAGACCTTGTCGGCCATTAGGAAGCTCCTGTTGACCCCCCCCCCCCCATATTGCTATATTCAATTGCAATAGAGAGTCTACATACACTGGTGACCTGTAAGGGCACACTCTGCCTTCCTGTCTTCCCTCCTCAACCTGGCTTTCTCCAAACTTCTGGGTTGAGTTGGCGGACTTTGAAGGTCCACAGATGTTTTCAAAATTAAGCAAGTGAGCCTTTAAGATCCTCCAACTGAGCAGAAAGTTCAAAGAATGCCTTGTTGAGGAGGCAGGGAAAGAGAGTAGTGAGTGCCTTCCTGCTCACCGGCATTGATCATGTAGACCAGCTCCAGTTCTTGGGACACACCATCAGGTCAGATTTTATGGATATCCATAATGCCCCCCAACAAGGCCTGAATGTATAAAACAAAATACAGCACACCATGTGTGTTAGAGGTGTGTTCAGTGTATTGATCTGCAGTTCTTTGGATACACCCCTGGCACACATTAACTGTCTGATTCACCTGCTTTTTTCATTATCCACTGATATTCACAGATCACACACTGTATGATATGCTGCCTTGTTCCACTGCCCACTGGTATCAATACACACACACTTTCTGCTTCCCCAGCCTTGTTCAACTGTTCTGCTGGTACCCACATAACCACACAAAACACTGTCTGCTTCCCCAGCCTTTTTCCACTGCTAGTCACAAAATCCCACATGCGCTGCTTCCTCAGTCTTGTATCACTGGTAGCCACAGAACTACACATACACTCTCTGACACACTTGACCTGTCCCACTGGTAGTCATAGGACTATATATACATACAATGTCTGACACACCAGACCTGTCCCACTGGTAGTCACAGAACTACAGACCTGTCCTACTGGTAGTCACAGAACTACACATACACTGTCTGGCACACCAGCTTTTTTCCACCGTCAACTGATAGTCACAGAAGTACACATACACTGTCTGACACAACATCCATGTCCCACTGGTAGTCTCAGAACTACACATACACTGTGACACACCAGCATTTTTCCATTGTCAACTGATAGTCACAGAACTACACATACACTGTTTGACATACCATCCATATCCCACTGGTAGTCACAGAACTATACATACGCTGTCTGACACACCAGCCCTGTCCCACTGGTAGTCACAGAACTACACACACATACATACACTGTCTGACACACCAGACCTGTCCTACTGGTAGTCACAGAACTAGACAAACATACACTGACACACCAGACCTGTCCTACTGGTAGTCACAGGACTACATATACATACACTGTTCCACACAGGCAGCCATATCCACAAAAATACAAGAACTATTTTCTTGTGTTTTTTATAAATATTTATTATACACTAGTTGAAGAGCCCGTGTACATGGGCCACAGTGCAGCCGGTTGCGGTGCAGTCATGCACAGTAGAGACTGCCTGCGCCATAGCTAATACGGAGAGGGGCACTCCGAATTCAGACCGGGGTTGTCCTGACCTGAAGGTGTGCAGAGAGGACTTCAGTCTGACTTTGGAGCGGCCCACTCCGTATCAGCTGCGTCACGGGCAGTCTCTACTGTGCATGACTGTGTTGTTACAAACTTTTTATCAAATTACTAGTTGAACAGCCCGTTACACGGGCCACAGTGCCACTGCCACCCGGTCGCGGGGCAGTCACACGCAGTAGAGACTGCCTGCGCCACAGCTGGTCCAGCTCTGTATCAGCTGCGGCGCGGTCAGCCTCTACTGCGCATGACTGCAGCACGCACAGCAGTGTCTACTGCGCATGTTGTGGCGTTACACACGATTTAGCGAATTATTATATAGGATTTCCTGCAAATACAATGTATGCATAATCTGTGGGAAAAGGGAAACATGCCCATAAACTGGTATTACCATCTTCCTATAAAAAAATAGACAGATATACTATAAAGAACTGGAGTAAATCAACTGCACCATAGGGGACAAATTCCCAAATCTCCCATTGATATAAATGGTGCTTTTAACACTTTGAGTGACAGAGAGGTACCCAACAAATTGCACTGCAATGCTTTGGATACTTTTCAGGTACCCAAAGAGATAACCCCTTGAATGTCAGAGAGGTCTCCGGTGCATTGCCAAGCAATGCATTGGAGATCTCTCTAGCATTAAAGGGGTTAAAAGCCCCATTTAAATCAATGGGAGTTTATATTTCCCCCCTATGGAAGAGTTGGTTTGCTCCAGAACTGATTTTGTTTAGCTTATTAAACATGGCCCTGTGTGTGCTCCATAGGGGACAAGTGCAATTTCACTATGATTTCAATTAGGCTATTAACCCTGTGAATGCTAGAGGTGGCTCCCCTGCGTTGCCAAGCAATGGATTGGAGACTTCTGAGCAATCAAGGAGCAGAATGTTCCATTTAAATCCTAGTGAATACAGGGAATTTGTATTTGTCCCAAGGGTATAATCACAGTGGCCTCATCTGCCCCAGTGTCCAAAAGGTTGTTGTTATACATCTATAAACATATTTTTGTGTTAGGGTTCCCAAAAATGCTTTTGCTGGGGCCCTCCAATGGTTATTTATGCCACTGATTGTCTGTCTCCTATGGAATGGTTAGTTTTCTACAGGATTGCAACTATTTCCCTTACTGTGTCCCCTTTAAAAAATAAAATTGCTAAACACAGGCTGATGGTTTGAAGCAGATTCCTTCTCATCTATTTCTGGCAGACAGGCAGCAGAGACAGCAGGATGATCGTAATTGTCTTCCCTGCAGTATCCCTGGGGGCTTTTTCATACAACATTTTTAACGCTTTGAGTTCCAGAAGGATATGCAACACATTGCAAAGTAATGTGTTGTGTACCCCCTCTGGCACTGAAAGGGTTACTCAGGAGGTTATTTTTCATGTCACTTCACAGGTAGAAAAAGATCTACAAATCTTCCTTTTACAGCTGACATGGGGGGGGGGACTTTAGCAGAGGATGTCTATCCAACCATAAACAGTGGCGACTCCAGCATTCATATTTAGGGGGGGGCACATTGGGGCCCTGGACAAAAGTAGGGGGGCAATTATACATGTCCCTAACAGCCTCTCTCTGTCTCTTTGTCCCCGCCAGCCTCTCTCTGTGTCTCTGTGTGTGATCCCCCTCCATAGCCCCCCTTTGTGGTCTCTTCCCCTCTCCCAGCTTACTTAGATTATCACTGAATGGATAGCAAATGCATAAACTTTATATATCTTGACAGTGGGCATCAAGCACATACACACACTTTATATGTCCTGTCAATGGCCCATTGACAAGACGTATAAGTTTATACATTTGCTGTCCATTGTCAGGACATATACGTTTATACATTTGCTGTCCATTGTCAGACAGGATGTATAAAGTTTACATTTGAGGGCTAACATCCCACTTCTGGGGAATAAGGTGATCCACCCTTGCCAAATCAAGTAGGCAAATCAGCAAGTTTGTGTTTATAGTCCGCATTAAGAAGATTAGGAGAATTAAACCTCAGTGAAAAGATGTGTGTAAGTACCACGCATAACTTGTGTCACAATAAAAATAAGTAGTGAAAATTGTCATAAATAATATTAAATCTAAAACATACTGCTGCACTAGATATGCCTGTCTTCTGTGCATGTATAAGTTCTTCAGGGGGCAAACACTCACCAGTGAAATGGGGTTACATTCTTTTCATTGGTATGTATGTCCAGAATCCGTGAAATTAAAACCTTTTTTTTGTTCTATATCCCTAAAAATCTAATGCTGAAGGGTTAAACTAGACAACTTGACTTATGACACAAACCAATCCAATTAAATAGAACATATGTAGAAACGCCTACCTTTCCATACAGCTCCATACAATTGTATCCCTTTCCTGATAAAAGTGGTGCTAAAGGCAGTATGTGTGATTATTAGTGTGCCTGGGGCTGCAGACAGAGCTCTACACACTACAATCTGGCGTCTTGGTGACTTTACTAGTACTGTAGTCAGTGTCAGCTCCCCCAGCAGCTGGAGGCACAGGGAGGAAAGCCAGGATACAGCACAAGGTGGGAGTGGGACAGCATGAATATCACACAGGGTGGAGGACAGAGACATCACAATAAGGTGACCAGATTTTTAAAATTAGATCCGGGGACATTTCTTTCCTCCATACCCTGTCCACACCATATCCACACCCTGTCCACACACTGCCCACCCTCACACCCTGTTCACATACTGCTCACACTGTCTCTACACACTGCTCACACTCTGTTCACCCTCACACCCCGCCCACAAATTGCCCACACTCTGTCCACCCCCACACCCTGTCCACACACTGTCCTCCATCACCACACACTACCCACACCCTGTCCACCCTCACTCCCTGTCCACACACTACCCATACCCTGTCCACCCTCACACCCTGTCCACACACTGTCCACCATCACCTGTCCACCCTCACACACTGTCCACCATCACCACACACTACCCACACCCTGTCCACCCTGTTCATCCCTCACACTCTGTCTGCCCTGCCCCCCTTTGCATTGCCCACATTGTCCACCTCCACACACTGCCCCCCTGTCCACACTGCTCACCCTGTCCACCACACACTGCCTGCCTCCACACATACTGTCCACACTGCACACCCCGTCCTACTCCACAAACTGTCCACCCTGTCCTCCTCTGCATACTGTCCTTCTCCACACACTGCCCACCCTGTCTTACTCCAAACACTGCCAATCCGAATGATAATGCAGCTGCATTTTAGATCTGGGCACAGATCTGGAGACCAGGGACATCCTCCTCTAGGTGTTGCTGAAGCTCCTCTGGCTGGCCTGGTGTGCAGACACGTCACGCAGTATTCTGAACGCTGCGTCTGACGTCACATGATGAAGGCCCCCGCCGGCCGGGCGAATCGGGATTTGGGAACTCTCTTCTTCTCCTGCAGGCTGCAGCACTGGGGGATCGGGATTCTGCATAATTTAGTGCTCCATCTCGGCGCCTATTCATTCGGGGTCTGTTAATTCGGGCTGCCCGAATGAAAAACACTGGGAGGGAGCACTTACTATTATCAGGAGCAGAGGTGATGGTGAATAAAATTGGGGGGGCACATGGGGGGGCACAGTACAACGTAGGGGGGGGGCACTGGCCCCCTCTGCTCCCCCCGGTGACGCCACTGAGCATAAAGGTTTGAGAGATAGGAATGGCATCGATGGATTTGTTATTTTATTATCTACAATATTACTTTTTATATACTACTATCCCTTTAATTAACTCACCTGTTAGGAGTCTCTGAGAACCACTGATGTAGATTGCTTTCCATTTGATGTGCTATCACTGGTCTTATCTAACAGATTCCCATTGAAGTCTAAGGAGAAATGTATATGTAAAACCCTTGATAAAGTTATCAATTGCAGGGAATGCAGGCTATTGTAAGATATATATACACACACCATTCTGTCATTCAAAATGTTAAACATGTAGACTGTTGCAGACATTTATTTCCTTTTACCTTTTTATTTTGGTCCATTCGGCAGTGGGAGAGTTAATATATTTGTCCCTGCGACTTTGACATTAGTTGCTGATAACCAGGTCTCTGAGGGGGGAACCCCCCACTTTTTCATGCAACACGCTCCCCCCGATTCTTTCCCCATTGTGACAGATTCCTGTCACATCCACCCATTGTGCAAGAATGCAGTCCCATGAATTTAATAAGGACTTTTAAACCCCTGAATGCTACATACGTTTCCAAAACCCTATTTAACCCTTTGAGTGTCAGTGGCATTTTCAGAGCATTGCTTTGGATAGCCCTCTGGCACACAAAAGGTTAAAACAGCAGGAATTTATATTTGTTCTTTAAGGTGCATTTGATTTGCCCACAATCTCTGCTTCTTTGTGCATATGGCTCTAAGTACGCTGTGGTTAGTCACATAGATAAGGATTTGTCTCTAGTGTAAAATATGTCATTTCCATGCACAGATTTCTGTCTGCTCTTAATGGTAGGAATCTGTGTGGAAAATTTGCTTCCGATAATTCCGAAGAGAAACAAGATTATTGAATATTATATTAACAGCCGCATCAAACAAAAATATTGGACCTCGTTTACAGTGGTGGGGAGTCAGATGGCCAGTGTAAATAAAGGTTAACCATCTGAGTGCCAGAGGGTTACGCAACACCATACCTCCCAACATTTCAAATTGCCAAAGAGGGACACCTGTGAATTAGGGGGTGTTGCTGGTGGGCGGGACATTACCAATAATTTTTAGGCTATTTCTTGACCTATTGACACCCCCTTGTGTAACTGAATAAATGACTTATAACAAGACCATAGTATTTTATTTACACACACTAATGTATAAACGCATATACAGATGTTTAAACAAGAATGAATGTGAGTTTTATTGCTGTAAAGCAATGTGATACACTTATATGCACACCACACAGTCTGATCGCCTAAAAAGAGGGACATCAGGGTGGGAAAGAGGGATTTGGGTCTAAAAGAGGGTCTGTCCCTCCTAAAGAGGGACACTTGGGAGGTATGCAACACATTGCAAAGCAAAGCGTTGCATGCCCCTCTGGCACTCAAAGGGCTAAACCCAGCACTTGGGTAACCCTAAGTTCCCCCGCATTATACATGATCCCAATACACTCTACGCCTTTTCAGAATCATGAACTATGCCAGGCTTGGGACTAGCTGTGCTTGGAGACCAGGCTGCGGTAGCTGTACCCCTGCCAGACAGTCTGCACTAACGTAAAGTTAACATTATCTCTCAAAACATGCACCAACACTCATGACAATTTCCCTCACTGTAGGGGTCGTCAGGACTGAGAGAATTGTCAGGAGGGTGAAATGGGAAAGTGAAATTGAATCTGGACATTGTGCAGTGGAAATTATCGTCAGGAATCTCATTGGGTATTTCAAGCCCTGAGTCTTGTTCGGCAATCTCCTCATTGGCCGATTCAGATTTGCCGGGTGTAACTTTCTGCCTGATTAGCCATTAGACCTTCAGGGGGCTGGGTGGGGAATCCTGAGCTGGTGATTGAAGGGGAGACCATGGATGTGGCATGGATATATATTGGCATACCTGAGAACCTTTTTCTTCTTCTTGAGTCCCCAAAGAGGGCTCATGGGGTTTACCTGTGGGATATAAATTAAGCAATTCACATCTCAAAGGGGTGTGGCTTAATCACAGGTGTGCAGGTCTTAAGGGACATAAAGTTGGAGGGAAGTGGGTGGGAAATGGGCAGAACAGGGTGGAAGGAGGAGAAATGGGCTGAAATTGGGAGGAACAGGGCACGAACTAAGAGAAGTGGGTAGAATTTCATAAGAAACTGACCACTACCGGAGAATCGGCCAATGTCCCCATAGACCCTGTTAATTACTTAAAAGACTGGGGGGTTGATTCACTAAGCAGTGATAAAGAGGTGATAAAGTGGAGATAACTTTTCCAGTTAATCACTTCTCCAATTCCTATGTTATTCTATGGAGCGATTCACTAAGATTTCTTCAGCTTTGGAGATCTTAGTGAAAAGGCTCCATAGAATAACATAGGAACTGAAGAAGTGATAAACTGGGGAAGTCATCTCCACATTATCACCTCTATATCAGTGCTTAGTGATTCTCCCCCCTGGAGTCTCCAGCATGGATCTGGAGAGTTCCCATACATGTATGTTAGGGTCTGCAGTGTGTATGTGTTGTCGGATAGTGTGGGTTGGTTACAAGCTTCTGTTGTAATCCCACTCCCCATGCTTCACTTCTGTTCCAGTGTTCCTGTCTAGGCTCAGATGCTGTCATGATACATTAGAGATTGCATTACTGAATCTCAGCCCAATACAAACTCTGAGGGAGTTGCACATGCCTCTTACACATGGGTCAGCTTTAGGTCAGTGGCTGGACCAGATGCCTGGATGGTCATGTTGCTGGCCCTCAGTGGCAAAGTCACTTGTCATTTCTTGAGATGAGTGTCAGCTCCTAACTGGTACATGGATTGGATGCTGCTGTTGCGGGGCAGTGCAAGCATACCTCCCAACATTTCGGATTGCCAAAGAGGGACACTTGTGTTTTAGGGGGTGTTGCTGGGGGTGTGGCTGGTGTGCGGGGTATTACCGATAATTTTTAGGTTATTTCATGACCTATAGAGTCCTCCTTGTGTAATCTAATAAATGACTTATAACAAGACCAAAGAATTTTATTTACACAGACTAATTTCTAAACACATACACTGAAGTCTAAACAAACAGTAATGTTCGTTATTTTTTTTTAAACGCCCCGGACTGGCCATCGGGCATACCGGGCATTTGCCTGGTGGGCTGGTCCGGGAGAGTGGTGAGGGACAATCTTCAGTATGCAAAAGGAAAATCCTGCCCTCCTTCCTCAAGGGGGCAGGGTTTTCCTTATACTTACTAAATGATGATTCTCCCGCGCTGCATCCGTCTGGGCCCACGACTGTATTGCAGATCTAAGGGGAGGTGGCCAGAAGGGACGGCAAGGGGATCCTTTTGGCTTGAATAGCGTTTAAACTACAAATTTGTGATTAAAGAAATTTAGCGCTATGTCTCTTATATTTCTTTTAACACGTAGAGCTATATTTCAGTACTTATAGTTTTGTAGTTCAAGTGCTATGCAATCCGAGAGGATTCCTTTCCCGCCCCTTCTGGCCACCTCCCCTTAGATCTGTAATCCTGTTGTGGGTCCAGACTGATGCAACGAGGGACAATCTGCACTCAGTCAGTATAAGGAAAACCCTGTCCCCTTGATGAAGGAGGGCAGGCTTTTCCTTTTTCTTACTGAAGATTGTCCCTCGCCACGCTCCATCCGGATCTATCTATATCTATACACACACACATATATATATATATATATATATATATATATATATATATATATATATATATATTTATATACACACACATAAAAAGCCCAGGGCTAGGCGTTTCTTCATTGCCTAGGCATGGACTGATGTTGCTCCTTTAATTTTCCTCCTACTGAATTTGTAGATCATCCCTTTAAAGAGGACACATATGAAAAATGCTGCATTCATACATTGCAACCTTATATATAACCACTGGAGCCCTGCAGCAGGTTTTATTCATGTGTGTCCTCTTTTAACCCTCTGAGTGCCCGCATACCCCTCTGGCACTCAAAGGGTTATATAGAGGACCTGGCAACCCTACATTTAACATCTTTAGAAATAAAAGGAAGCACAATAACATTGTTACCAACAGTTGCACTTTATTGGAGCATCTCTGCTGTGTACACTGCCTTTCAGACAAGACCATGCAATAGGATACATATCCTGCTGCTCCATGTATGTGGTGCTCTACTACCCCTCCCTTCCCACTATGCCTCCTAACCCATCATTTCATTTTTAACAAGCAGCTGCTACTCTCCCTTTTTGTTATACTGGTTACTTAATTAGGCGGACCCTGAGAGCTGATCTCTCCTACTTCCAGATATTTACCTTTTTGTGTTTGTGACTTTAAAAATGTACAGATTTACACGTGCCAGACATCTGCAGATGACACAACAGCTCTTCATTGGCTGTTCTTGTAAGACTGAGCTTGTGGCCACTTTGCATTATCTTGGAATTTAACAGGTTCCTTGCCATCAGAAAATTACAAGAACATCTCAGCTCCAGGTAACACAGATAAATAAGTAAATACATAAATAAATAAATAACATAAGAAATCATAATTTTACTCCTTGTGGACCATAGTGGCGCACCATATATATTCAATGCAGATAGCCGTAATAGATGGGTATTTAGCTAATGCAGTAGAGCCCTCAAAATGGAAGCATGTAAGGGATGAAAGACTTTAATAGCAGACACCATTTTGTTCTGTCCTACCTGATCTGTGCCTCAGATCCTTTGGGTCTTATGCACAAAAGACAAGAGGTGTGATCAAGAGGAACGACTGTAGGACACTCACTGGAGAGAAATAATGACGTTTAACTCCTTTGATTAGACTTCTCCAACTCATTCCAGCACAATGCACTGGAGACCTTTGTAATAATAATAATAATAATAATAATAATATAATATCATTATCTGAGCAAAGGTGTGTTAACTCTTTGAGTTCCAGAGGGGTATGCATTACATTGCAAAGCAATGCTTGCATATCCCTGTTAATCAATGGTTCAGACATTTAGGGATGTATGTTCAAAAGAAAAGTGTTGGAATTCTGGGGCAAACCAATTGCAGTATAGGGGGAAATGTAATATTCCCATTGATTTAATGTTAGAGATGTCTCCAATGCATCTCAAATCAATGGCTGTTTTTGGAATATTCAGGTCTCCCCTGTACAGTGCAGTTGGTTTGCCCCAGAATTCCTCCGCTTTTCTTTTGAACCTATGGCCCTTAGTCTATTACTTATGTTCACAAAGGGATGCTGTTAACTGTTTAAGAACCAAAGGGGTGCATTGCAAAGAAATGTGCAGTATATTCTTCTGGTTCTTAAAGAATTAAAATCCTGCACTGTTAGGGGTTACTGACATACCAGAGAACTCACCGGGTCTGTCCTGGAGATTTAGGTTTTCTGATTGATTACTGGTTTTCAGGGACAGAGGCTGATTCTTCAGCGCTCTGTGGGAACCCCACCCACTTTCCTACCTCTTTTGTCCACTTTTCCACCCATTCTGCCCACTGCCACCTTCCACTCCCTTGTCCATTTACATTCAAACCCGCCTCTCAACCCTCCAGCTCAGTCATCCTGAGTAAGCCACACCCACAATATGACATAAATACTGTCATTTGGAGACTCCTATCCCCAGTCCTGTGTGTTTCTTCAGCGTCCATGGATAAGAAGTTTCCCAGATATGGTTATTAACCCATGCATTGCACACCCCTATGGCACTGAAAGGCTTAAACTTTTTGTGACAGAGGCCAGAGCGTAGCAATGCTGATGTATCTGGTAGTGAGTTTGGACATTTACAGAATTTGGCCAACAGTGAAAACTTCCCCCCCCTTACAGCAGAACTTTCATGTTAATTACATTGTCACAGAATTTATTACTAACCTAGCGATATGAAAAGTTTTACTATGCTTAAAGTGGATCTATCACCACATTACAAGTTTTATTCAATATGTAGAATAATTAGCAAATAAATATAAAATGTTATTATTTAAAAAAAAACAAACACCTTATTTGCAAGAAAATTACACTTTAAAGTATGCCCAGCATCCTACTTCCGGGTACACGGCTCTTGCTACTCTGCCTCTACTCCCATCACTCTCCCCAGCATCCTCCGATGATGGAGGCGTTCTGTTAATAAGCTGGGACGATCTCGTTGGCAGTGATCGATATCTAGCCAATGAGATCGATCCAGCTTACTAACAGAACACCTCCGTCATCGGAGGATGCTGGGGGAAGTGACGGGAGCAGAGGCTGTGCGGCAAACTGCGGCAAGAACAGTTTAGCCGGAAGTAGGCTGCTGGGCATACTTTAAAATGTAATTTTCTCACAAATAAGGTTTTTTGTTTTTTTTTAAATAATGTTTTATATTTATTAGCTAACTATTCAACATATTGAACAAAACTTGTAAAGTGGTGATAGATCCACTTTAAGCTGAATAAGTTCATGGTAGTTCAGTAAAATCACATCTTCGGCAGGAACCAGAGGACAGACACTGGAGACATCTTGGGGGAAATTAACCTCTGAGTCTGCTCTGTTTGTCTCGTTCTCTGCCAGCATTGGTGGTGACGTTACTTTGTGCCTTAAGGCACCAGAAGGGACTGACCGCGCAGGCACACAGAGCTTCTCTTGTAAGCTCCGTGCAGCCCGATGCCTATGGAAGATGTGATTTTACTGAACTATCACAGACTTATTGAACTTAAAGGGGAACTTTCACCCCGCAATAACTTAACGTTCGCTTGTTGCTCACCTGGCGACTAGCTGCTTAGTAGCGCTAGTCGCCAGCAATATTACCCGGTTCTTCAGATATCGGCTTTTTGCCGATGGTGACAGGAGCAGGAAGCATGAACGTCTCTTCACAGTGACGTCCGTGCGCCTGCGCTGTCAGTCCCTTTTGCACCACACGGTGCAAAAGGGACTGACAGCGCAGGCGCACGGACGTCACTGTGAAGAGACGTCCGTGCTTCCTGCTCCTGTCACCATCGGCAAAAAGCCGATATCTGAAGAACCGGGTAATATTGCTGGCGACTAGCGCTACTAAGCAGCTAGTCGCCAGGTGAGCAACAAGCGAACGTTAAGTTATTGAGGGGTGAAAGTTCCCCTTTAAGGATAGTATAACTTTGCATATCACTAGGTTAGAAATATATTCTGGGGCAATATAAGTAATGTGAAAGTTCCACTTTAAACTGAAAATATTTACTGTATTGTATTGTGAAGTGAACTCTGATTAACCCCTTCGATTCTAGAGGTCTACAATGTATTGCTTTACAATGAGCTGGAAATGTCTCTAGTTTCCAAGGGGTTAAATCTACCCTCAAAATAAAATGTCTGTACATGATAATGGAGTTGATGTTGGTCATCTGTGGGAATCCTAGTCTGATTGAGATGTGTTGGAAAGTCTAGCATCCGAGGGGTTAAAATACACAGTAGAAAGGCTAAAGTTCCAACAAGAATTTAACCCACTGGGTGCTAGAGACATCACCAATGCACTGCAAAATACTGGGGACATCTCTGACATCTACAGGGTTAATGTTAAATGTACTCTATCCAGTAATTAACTCTTTGAGTGGCAGAGAGGAATGCAATGCATTGCAGTGTGCTGAATTCCTCACTGGCACTCAAAAGGTTAAATCCTACTCATTAGAGTTATAGTTACTTTTTACTTAAGCATACTTAAAGAAGCATGGTTCATTTTCCTTAACCGTTAAAGACACATGCACACAACGGCAAAAGTGGAGTAATTCTGGAGCAAACTTACTGCACCATAGGGCACAAATATAAATCCCATTGATTTAAATTTAGCTTTTAACCCCATGCATGTTAGAGAGGAATCCAATGCATTGCTTTAAAATACAAGGGGTTGAAAGCTCCATTTAAATCATTGAGAATTTTGGTAATTTTTGTTTGCACCAGAGTTGTTCCACCTTTTACTTTGTGTATATGGCCTTTACCTCTTCACTGCAGTGCCACTTCAGTAGCAAAAAGAGGTTAAATAAAAAAAATGCCGTTTAATCTCAGAAACCTCTGCTAATTGAACTAACTGGCTCAAAAGAGAGTTTCAGTGAGCTCAGTTTTTTGTAGGGATATATTCTGGCGCTGGTTCTGCTGGTTTGGGTGATTTGGGTTGGACAGGAGTTCCTCCCTTTCCCCCGTCTGAGATTTCTTTCTTCTCTTCTTTCTTGATGGTGATGGTACTGGCAGTATAACTCTTGCCTCCGGAGTAAGGCCCAGAGGAGTATGGGTAACCAATGCTGAACATGCTGCCTCCGCCCACCGAGGTCAAGCGTGTCTCCTCACCCTCCAGGAGTTTCCTGAAAACAGGGATCACAGAGGCTTTGGTTACATAAAATAAATAAATATACCCCTATTTCAGTGCTATGGATCTGCTGTCTTACTGCTTGGAAAGATTTCAACTCCATGCAAATTGTCAGTCTCTGTGATTTTCTATCTTAGGATTCTATGAGCAGGGCTGTTGCTCGGTATTGGTCGAGGGGACAAAAGCTTCAGATCTCATGCTTAAAACCCTGTGGCTTCTTTCCAGCCGGTAGAATGTAATAGTGCCAGTTTTCCTACTAGTATAGCTGGGCTTCACAGAGCAATAACACTGTTTTAGGTTGGCACAAGCCCCAGGTCTTTTAGAGAGTGAGACCAACAAATTCCCTTGTCTGTGGGTGACATGAACAAAATGACTGAGCTCTGCAACTGTGCCTCTGGATATGCTTTCTTTTAATCTGCCTTTTTGTGCATATGAGTGCATAATATCATTAAAAAGGCGGACAATTTTAAATGCAATAAACAGTTTTTTTAATGAGTAATCTGTGATATAGGAGTGAATCTGCATTTTCTTTTTAAACCATGTTTTTTCTTCTAAGGTGGATTTGGGCAGAATTAGGAAAAAAGCATCTTGTTTATGAATTGAGAACATTTTTCAGATACAGCTAAATATATGCATTATTTGCATTGACTCCAGCAGCATTCGGACTGCACTGACCACACCCATAACTCAGCTTGGAAGGTGTGGCCAGCACCACAATTAGGCAGCCAAAATGGGTAAATAGGCCCTGATTGGGTGACTCCATATGTGTCCTAAAGAGCCAACCAATCTTTGTGCAGCAGCAACTGAACTATTTATATCACACTTCAGCCAAAATTTTAGATGTTAGGGGTAAATAATAATATCAATGTTTCCTACTACTAGGTCAATCCCTTGAAGACCACAGGGGTGTGTGCAACACATTGCTTTACAATATATTGCATTCTTCTCTGGTCTTCAAGAGATTAACCCTTTGAGTGCCAGAGCGGTACGGAATGCATTGCAAAGCAATGCATTCCGTACCCCTCTGGCACTCAAAGGGTTAAAGGGATAGCAATACTTAAGTATTACTAATACCTATAGTAAAGTACTACTAAAAAAAAACGTATTGCCCCCAGTGTCATCTCTCAAACCTTTATGGTTTGAGAGATGAACGCTTCTAAAGTTGCCCTCTCCCTCCCCCTTCCCCGTAGTCAGCATTCTAGCTGACTGAAAGGAAATCCAGTGATAGATCATCAGGCGGCTCTGCAGCAGAGCCACGATCACGTTAATTAAAAAAAAGACTTTTACTAAAACAGTCTTCTATGTGTGCTTGCAAACCAAGCACACGTAGAAGACCATTTCAGTGAAAGTTTTCTTTTTTAGGAACGCAATGTGGCTGTGCTGGAGAGCCGCCTGAAAGTCGTACGACCTTCTTCCCTGCAGTAAGCTACAACGCTGACTATGGGGAAGGGGGAGGGAGAGGGCAACTTTAGAAGCGATCATCTCTCAAACCATAAAGGTTTGAGAGATGACACTGGGGGCAGTACGTTTTTTATTAGTAGTACTTTGCTATAGGCAGGGCTTAATATTTGAAGTCCTTTGCTACTAGCCAGACCTGAAGTTACTCGCTACTGCAAGCCATAGCATAGCCACCAGGGCCGAATTTCTACTCGCCAGGGCTAAATTTTCATTCGCCATTGGCTAGTGGTGAGTGGAAATTTTGAGCCCTGCGATATATTAAGTATTACTATCCCTTTAAGGAGGATATACAAAATGAGGTTCAAGTACATTGTTTATATGTGCCTGTGTATGTGTGTGTGTATATATAATAAGTAATCATGCTAAATGCATACTAGTGCTTATGTACAGAAGCCTTAATACATATGAAATGTATGCATGAAAATATTATTATTACCACATTTTCAATTTTTCACAAAGAAAACAGTCATAATCAATTTGAGATGACTCTAGATCAGTGTGTTTCTCATATTTCAGTGAGTGCTGCACAGGGCCGGATTTCCCAACAGGCACACAAGGCAACTGCCGAGAGCAACTTAGCTGTGCTAGCCACACAGCCAGAGCAATCTCAAAGTCCCTGCACCATTACAGGTTATTATTTAACCCCTTGGGTGATAGAGAGATCTCAAATGCATTGATCCGCAATGCATTGGAGATCTCTCTAGCAACCAAGGGGTTTAAGCGTTTTTTTTTTTTTTTTTTGTTTATTCTTGTTAAAGGCCAAGGGTATTGTGTGGATGGAACAAGGGATGGAGCTGTGTGTGGAGTGGGGGCGTGGCCATAGATGGGGCTAAGGGCTCCTAGAGTGCCTTGCCTATGGGAGCCTGGGATGTCAATCCGGCCCTGGTGCTGCTATACCTAGTAAGTTGAGAGGGTATCCTTTTGAAACAGTGCATAAAAAATATTGCGCGGCTTATTAACCATGTCTCCATGTCTAAAATGGCGACATGAGAACCTCACACATCATAAGAGCTTTAGGTTGTCATGTTGCATCTTTAAACGTCGCTATTTACTGCCCGCAACTCCCAGCATCCTTATCTTGCACAGCACTGCCCGACTCTCTCTAATGATATAGGTGGGGGAAGGGATGGTCCATAGCATATGACTGTCTATATGTATTGCAATTAAATCCAGCTCCTAAATTAGGCTTCATACGTTGTGCTTTAAGCTTCCAAAAGAAAGATCCAAGGGCTGGGCCTGAAATGAGAGCAGCAACTTCTCACTGCATCCAGCCCTTGGATCTTTCTTTTGGAAGCTTAAAGCACAACGTATGAAGCCTGCTTTAGGTGCACAGCCAGTCATATGCTATGGACCATCCCCCCCCCCCATATCATTAGAGAGAGCCGGGCAATGCTCTGCAAGGTAAGGATGCTGGGAGTTGTGTCCATTAAATAGCGACGTTTAAAGATGCGACATGACAACCTAGCGATTTTATGCAGCTCAATGTTTTCGCCATTTTAAACACGGTGACATGATTAATGCGGCTTCTAGCTTCACAATATTTTTTTGCAACGTTTCAAAAGTGAACCAGTTGAGAGCAGCAGGTCTCCATTATCTGGTGCAGACAAGGGACTCTTACTTACCCTAAACTCATAGCCACTGCCCTCGATCACACATTCTATGTGTATACAGATCAGTCAGAGGACAGACTCACACAAATAGGAGCACAAAAGTGCATGAAGACAAAATAATGAGTTATTCTTTACAAGATATCATGTTTCTGTGTTGTAAATTAAGTATCATGATAGGATGTCTTTGATTATTATTTTGCTTGTATTTTTCTCTGTTGCCTGCAGAATAAACCCAGCTGATCCCCTTTCTGTGGTGAAGAAAGGTACAACATGCTCATGTTGTTTTATAAAGTACAAAAGCACAAACTGGGTATAGTTGGAGGGTATTTTTTACCTGTATGCTGCAATTTCAATATCCAAAGCCATCTTGACATTGAGCAAGTCTTGGTACTCTCTTAGATGGCGAGCCATCTCTCCTTTGGTGGTCCTCAGAGCATTATCAAGCTGGTTAATTGTTTCCTAAAAACAATGATGTTAAAGAGTTATACCTGTGAAAAAGCATGAGTACATTCTGTGATTTTCTGTTGTCTTGTGTTTTGATTTATTTATGAATATACTGTTTAGTAACCCCAAAACCAATAAACTTTTTTTCTTATAGTAAAGATGCATGCCAAATGTTGGAGCTGGATGCTGAGTAGAAACATATTTCCTTTTAGACACTGTAGGCAACATACGGCTCTCTAGATGTCGCAGTGATGTTGGTGATTGCTAGATTAGGATAATATGAGTAATCAACAGTTGGCCACTTCTGTCCTATGGGAACTTAAATTTGTGGGGCTTCCCAGATATTCTGGTCATGTTTACTGCAATGGGCATGGCCAGTGTAATTCCAATACACCTACATTTGTTTGTTACTCCCTTCCTTCATATGGTATTAATGTCTGGGAAATGTGTATGTGTCTGATTCTACAGTGATGCCTCCAGAGATGTGCTGTCTAATTGAAAGGGACAGGAAGAAGAAATCGGAGATTGGATACAAGTGGCAACCATTTAACAGTGCTGTCTAGTGGGCTACACATTTAAATTCATCACCCACCTCTTTGCTTATATACCACTTCATTTTATGCTCAAACTCAAACCAGACATGTCTGTTTTGAGTCTGAACATTAAAAGGGCCTAAAAATGATGTGGGATATAAGCAAAGAGGTAGGCAGCAAATTCAAAATGTTGCCCACTGGACCACACATGCACAAGGTTGTTGCTTGATATACCCAGCTGCCCAATGGATATACCTGGGAACTCTCTGGATATGCCCCGGTTACTCCAGTTTTTCCAGTTAATTACAGGATCTCTGGGGACAGAGGCTGATTCTCCGTGGTGGTGAGCTTCTTCTCCTTCCCACCCTGTTCATCCCACTTCCTGCCCACTTCTCCTCCTTCCCACCCTGTTCTGCCCATTTCCTGTGCACTTTATGACACAAGGCCATTAAGTCATACCCTACCTGCAATTAAGCCCCACCGTTTGTGACACAAATCGCATCAAATATATCACTCAGTAGCATCACATAAGCTCCAGTCGGGGTTTCAAAAAGACAGTGTTCCCAGGTATACCAATGGATTGGATCTTCCACAGATCCATAGCAGCCCAAATATAAAGCGACCTTGAATATAAAGCGAGCAAATAAAGTATATGCATATATCATACATACATATATTTTACCAGCCAATGGTGAAGCTGTGTTCTGAAATGTACAAGTTGTTATATGAATATAAAAGCACACGAGCAAGACTGTTAAATTATATCTAGGTGAAGGTTTTACATAGTGCTGTCTCATACATTGATTCCCCTTACTATGGCCTGGATTCCATTGCAGTTGACAGTATTTATCAAATATTTTATTGACAGATTTTTCCATGGACTTTAATGGGTATTTGTTAGACAGGACAAGTCAGTAACATTTATCAACTGCAGTTTAATGTAGGCTCTGTCTGGTGCACTGAAACACCAGTTTCTCTAGAAAGGTATGTTGGAAATCATTGCTGTAAAGTAAAAGAAAACAAGAGAGGGACCTCTGGTCCTTTTGGAGCTGCGTGGAAATCAGGTGACAGTATTACCAGTGTAAACATAAGCTTACACTCATTAGTGCAGAACATTATATTACACAAGTGGAATGTTACCTGCAGCTGAGAAATTTCTTCATTACTCCTGTCCTCAGCTTCTTGTAGCTGCCTCTCTAGGGATTCGTTAGCACTACGAAGAGCATCAATCTCCAGGGTCCGGGCCTGGAGCTGTCGGCGATATTCTGTGATCTCCTCTTTGGCCTGGCGGACAGTGTCGTTGTTTCTGGCAGCCTCTTGAGACACGTTGGCAATCTTGGTCTGGTACCACTCTTCTGCTGACTGCTGGTTGCGAGTAGAAAGGACTTCATACTGCATGCGGATTTCTTTTAATGCAGCTGTAAGATCTGGCTTACTAACCACGTCCATCTCCACGGATATCTAGAATGAGAACAGTTCAAGAGTCACAAACTGGGAGTTACTTCATGGTCTCTAGATTTCAGTCAGATCCATACGAACACAGGATGTGAAAGTTGATACAAATGTCTTGCCCTTCCTTGCAATTTTTTCCCTGTCTGCTATAAAATTACATACTCTATTACATTCTTGGAGCCCTTGTATTTTCAGTAGTAACTTACATCAATCCCAAGCAAATTTGCATTTCTTCACTCCTTTAACATACTACCCATCTGGGAGGCTATTCCAATAGGGAGATACACTCTGATGACATAAACTGCTGTGAGAGAAACTCTTCAGTCTCTATGATATTCTATGGAGGCTAGGTACTGAATAATTTAGGTTATGTCATCCATGGCGAACATTAACAAGCTTGGCTATGGTGTCTTTCACAAGGGTGACTATTGCCTAGTGTTGATGCACCAAAGTCCAGAGTGCTGCAACTTTTCTGTGTTCCCTTAGCTTTTTTACAGTAAGTAAGGTCTGTGAAGCAGCCTATGGAACCACCGACAGACCTTTCACACTAGCTCTTCTCAACCCCCAATGAGTGGCCAACCCACATGAGCATAAACCCATTATATTGGCTGTCACTTACAAGGGCCAGCCATCGGATGTGCTTCTTCTGTGTCTGGACTGACAGTAGAATGCAGGAGAATATGAAAGAATATGGGAGGCAGAACTGTTGTAGGAGGCTGTTACTATCTGGTCACCCATAGAGAAGAGACCTAACCCTCCAGAAATGTTTAACTTTGAAACTCTTGCTCTAAAGTGGCGATCAGCCACATCACTAATATTCACTTTTAATCTCTTGGATGCTAGAGTGGTCTCCAGTGTATTGTGAAGCAATGTGTTATAGATGTCTTTGGCATCCAAGGGGGTTACGAAATAATTACTAAACTCTATTTCTGGCAATCATTAGAGAAGACCAAGAATTATATAAGACTGAAACCTTTTAGCAATCACTTAGTAATCCACTCACTTATAAAAGAACACAGAAAACAAATCTTATTATTTCATCTCAGTGTTAAAAAATAAAAATGTGGTCTAATATGACGGAGCATTATGAGCAATCTCAAAGACACCAAGATCCAAAAGGTTTGCAGAAAATGGTCTTGTAATTTTAAAGAAAGGAAGGGACTTTTCTTCCTCTCTGTAAAATGTCAGCTACTGAAACTTAGTGCGTGTGATTCCAAACCAGTGCGTCTGACTTAAATTTAGAGAAAAGTATCATCTGTAAAAATCAATTTATGGGTAGGGTTGCCACCTTTTCCTAAAAAAAAATACTGGTCATAGTTGTGGGTCAGTGAGGGCGGAGGCACAAAAGGGAGAAGCCATAAAAGGGGTTCTCTCACTCTCTCTTAGACTAAGCACACTCTCTCTATCTCAGACTAAGCACTCTCTCTCTCTCTCTCAGACTAAGCACACTCTCTCTCTCAGACTAAGCATTCTTTCTCTCTCAGACTAAGCGCACTCTCTCTCTGACTAAGCACTCTCTCTCTCTGACTAAGCACTTTCTCTCTCTCTCTCTTTCTCAGACTAAGCACACACTCTCTCAGACTAAGCACTCTCTCTGTCTCAGACTAAGCACACTCTCAGACTAAGCACACACTCTCTCTCTCTCTCAGACTAAGCACTCTCTCTCTCAGACTAAGCACTCTCTCTCTTTCTCTCAGACTAAGCACACTCTCTCTCAGTCTAAACTCTCTCTCTCTCAGACTAAGCCGGCCAGGTAGCAACCCTATACACAATCCCACTGTGCCTTCTGTCCCATCAACTCTATGAACAACACCTTGTGTTATCTCTCCCATCATCTAATACCACCCTGTGCCCTCGCTCCATCATCTAATACCACCTTGTGCCCTCCAACCCCCATCATCTAATGCCATCTAGTGCACACTCTCAAACCATCCAGTATCATCCTGTGTCCTCTAGCTCATCGTCATCCAATACCACACTGCGCCCTCTTTGCCCTTATCCAATATTATTGTGTGCCCTCTATCTCATCATCTAATGCCACCCTGTAACCTCTCTCCCAAAATCGAATACCTCTCACTCCCATCATCTAATACCACCCAATGCTCTCTCAGTCCCATCATCAAATACCACCCAGTGCCCTCTCTCCCAATATCTAATACCCCTCTGTGCCCTCTGACCCTCATCATCTACCACACCATGTCCTCTAAATATATACCACCCATTGCCCTCTCACTTCCATAACTGAATACCACCCTGTTCCCTCTCTCCCAATTTCTAATTCCACAATGTGCCCTCCAACACTCATCATCTAATAACAACTTGTGCCCATTCTCCCTTCATCCAATATCTTGAATCCTCTAGTGTATCGTCTTTACCATCCAGTGTCCTCTCTGCCTTTATCATCCTTTGCTTTGCCATCATCTAATGCCACCTAGTGCACTCTCTCCCAATATTTAATACCAATCTATTCCCTCTCACTTCCATCACATAATACCACCCTGTGCCTTCTCTCCCACCATACAATGTTGTTCTGTGCCCTTTATCCCATCATCCAATACCACTATGTGTCCTATCATTATCCAGTACCACTCTATGCTTTGTGTCCCATCACCTACTAAACAGCAGCCCAGTATTCTCCTTCATGCATCAAATACCACCCCGTGCCCTTTCTCCTAATATATAATTCCACCTTGTGCCCAACTATCATCCAATGTCACCTTGTGCCCTACATCATCATAAATACAGCATCCTGTGTTCCCTCTAAAGTGTAAAACCAACATATGCCCTCTCAGTCCCATTATCTAATTCTTTCCTGTGTCCTGTCTCTCACTTAATCTGTCTCTATGCCTCTATATCCCTGCAGCAGCTGGACACCTTTCCAGTCTTTATCCCCTGGTTCCCGCTTCCTATATCACCTTGCACATTAACAAAACACACATACAAACACACTCCATGCTGTGCCCGAGTGCCCAGGAGATCTCCTACCCGCAGCAGCTGCTTCTGTTTTCAGTCAGTAATGGAGGCAGGACCCACGAGGAGGAGCAACAGGAGGTGGAGAGCCGGCTGCAAAGGGAAAGAGGTCTCTTCTTGCCGCTGCTTTTCCCTATCTCCTAACCACTTATTAGTGCAGCGCCCCTGCAGGTAAGGAGGAGACAGGGCTCCCCGGACAAACATGACACAAATAATGGCTTTTCTATTGCTATACACACAAAGCGATACACGCAATGTTATGCACAAAACGCTAAAAGCAATACACACATTGCTATATACAAAATGCTATGAGCAATATGCACAATGCTATACTATATGCCAAACTTCATATGTACAATGTACAACTATGTATGCAATACGCCAAATGCTATATGCCGTTTGCAAATTGCTATACTCCAAACACTATACATGAAATGCAAACACAAAATGCAATATGCCAAATGCTATACGACAAACACTATACGTTAAACACAAAATGCTATATGCTCTATACACCAAAGCTATACGCCAAACGCTAAAGGCCAAACGCTATATGCATTATGCCAAACGCTATATGCCAAAACCAGAAACCAAACTTTAAATGCAATTCACCAAATGCTATTTGCTAAACGCTATATGCAATTCGCCAAAAGCTATATACCATTCGGCAAATGCTTACACCAAACGCTATATATGCAATATGCCAAACGCTATATGCAATTCATCAAACAGCATATGCCAAAAGCTGTTTGCCAAAAGCAATACGCTAAACGTTATATGTATTTCTGCAAACGCAATTTGTTAAACAATATATACTCCAAAACCAATACACCAAAGGTTATACTCAATATGCCAAACACGATATGCAATAGGCCAAACGCTATATGCAATACAGCAAATGAAATACGCAATTCGCCAAACGCTATACATCATATGCTATAAGCAATAAACCAAATGTTATATGCAAAACACCTTACAAACTACGTCAAATGCAATATGCAGTACACCAAACACTATAAGCAATACGCCAAAAGCTATTCACAATATGCTATATACCAAACATTATAATAAAATGCTATATGCCAAAAGCTATACACAAGATGCTGTAGCCAAACACTATATGCAATAGGAAAACCGCTATAATCAGTAGGTAAAAAACAATATGCTATACGCTATATGCAATAGGCAAAATGGTATATTCAAAACGCAACTCGCACAATGCTATTAGCCAATATGTTACACATAATTCACTATACACAAAACACTATACGCAACACACACAAAACATACAAACTCACACGCTCATGTTCACACACACTGTCACTCATACGCTCATGTTCACACACACACTGTCACTCATACGCTCATGTTCACACACACACTGTCACTCATACGCTCATGTTCACACACACTGTCACTCATACGCTCATGTTCACACACGCTGTCACTCATACGCTCATGTTCACACACGCTGTCACTCATACGCTCATGTTCACACACGCTGTCACTCATACGCTCATTTTCACATACGCTGTCACTTATACGCTCATGTTCACACACGTTGTCACTCACACACTGATGGAGAGTTATGCAACGCAGTGCTTTGTAATGCATTGCACTCCTATTTGGAGCTGAAAGGGCTAAGCACTGATAATTCAACAAGCCACTCATTAAAGCAGTATTATTATTAACCTCACGGGCAACGCTGTGCCAATATTGCTAGTCTATAATAAAGCCTCAAATCTTATTTCTTTACTAGGAGCTGAATCAAAGGATGATGTTGCATATAAATGAACAGAGTCAGATTTCCCATAAGGCAAAGCAGGCAGCTCTTAGGGCATTTGTAGATTAATAGCATCACCTCACCTGGATTATGTAGTACAATTCTATGCATGGATATTTCAGAATTGGACAGAGAGACAAGAAGAGCAACAGAATTTTGGGCATGAAGGAATTGTATAAAGAAGATATAGCCAGACTGTAAGGTCTGTTAAATTGTATAATTCTTAACCTAGAAATGTGGTGATGGATAAAAGTCATACATTTAAGAGAGGTTTTTTTTTTTCAGAAGGTGACATACAGGGTCATTAGATTAAGTCCTAGTGTATAGACTACCACCCATCTTGGAGTTGGGAAGGATTATGTAGTTGTACTTTTCTGTGATATGCTGTGGTTAAGGTTGAACTTGATGGATTTATGCATTTTTTCATCCAATATAACAAGAAACTATGTAATAGAAGCTGTCAGCTAATACAGTGGTTCTCAACTCCAGTCCTCGTGACATACCAAAAGGTTAGCTTTTATAAATATCCCTGATTAAACACAGGTAGAACAATAACAATGACTGATCCACTGATTACCCACCTCTGATCAAGTAAGGATGTTTTGAAATCCTGACCTATTAGTGTGTCCTGAAGACTAATGTTGAGAATCACTGAGATAATAGTTCAACTATAATTGCATCTTGGTCTTTGTCAAAAGTTCCCCAAAAATTTGATGCCAGGTGTGCTGCAGAACATGGCACATTCATGAATATTATATTGGACTGCCAGGGAGTATCTGACTTTGGATGCGGTACTTCACTATGCTATTGGACTTCTGGGCAGGCCAATTCATTCATCCACAAAATTGGATACAATGTCTATTTTTCTAGATGAGTTAGACTTTGGTCCAACTAAACTTCTAAGGTGATTGGTTGCAACATTTTCAACTGAGTGAGGGCTCACCTGTACAATATTAGCATTTATCATTACAGGAAGTATTGAGGGGTCCAACAAAGGCTAGGAGGCCACTTGGTGGATATTACTACTACTACTACAATTTGATGGTTACTGTCTTTGATTACTATATAGTCCTTGGATAGTGGGGATGAAGGAAGGATGGGGGGGGGGGGGTGGACAAAGAAATGCAAAGAGCTCAAATACTTTGCTTTACCTTATTATTACTATTCCTGTCCAGTCTGCACATATGGACATTTATACCAGGTGCTGGATGGTCTGCAGTTGTCTGGGGCGAGGGGGCTTGCCCTGATGAACTTTCCTGTTATTTCCCCCTCCCGAATTACGAAGTTGGAATTGAATTTATAAAACAAAAATCGCTCTTACACAATATCTCAATTCAAAGCATTGTCCATACATTTGTTCTTGCTTTATTAAAATTGGTGAATGTGTATCTCTTTGACTGACCATCCCTCATCTTTAAAATGTTACACACATGAAAAATGCATACTACAGGGTTGCTTTGATTTTGGTGCACTCCTGAAATATTACTATTCCCTATGTGTCCCTTTTTAAAGGTGAGGTATGATCAGCTTATCTTTGATGTATTATCGTAATGCCTTTGTATCTAAAACTTGTCTTTAATAAAATATATTAAAAGGTGATGCTTGGATCATAAATATATAAATATATAAATGGTAGAAGTAAAAAGCATCAATAAATGTTTAAATAATATAAAGAAATGTAGATCTACAGAGATGCTTTGAAAGGATTAAAAAAAATCAAAGAATGAAAAAAAAAAACCAGTAAATGCAAAATGTAAATCCCAGTGCAAATCACAGAAGCATTGTGGGTAATAAAAAACATTAAAATGAACAGCTGGACAGAGGGGATAGAGGGAAAACAATGTAGGCTGGATACTGTGATCCTAGGAAATCGTATTAGCAGCTCTGTCCCAGAGGAAGAGTTCATCTGCAGAACTGTGAAACTTAATAAGATGCTTATATGACTTGCAACATTTCCTGGAGATCACCTGCCTACACATCATTTATCAAACAAGGAAAAACACATACTTAATTGTATCGCTGCAGTTTTTGACATCTTGGGGAATTGTGGCTTTTCATGTAACTTGTACTGGAAGAAAAATAGAACATTTATATGTGACTAGGAAGATACAGTGTTGCCTGTAACTGACCTCCTTACACACAGAAAGACACACAATGTGACACACACAGTCACTCAAACACATTGTGTGAGGTTGATGTACTAAGAAATGGTGCAATTCTGGAGCAAACCCTCTGCATCATAGGGAAGAGATAAAATAACAAAAACGGACATTGATTTAAATGGCAATTTCAGTCTCTTGAATGTTATATAGAGCAGTCTGTCAGTGGATTGGTGAAGCTGGTTTGCACCAGAATTGTATATTTTCTTACTACATCAGTTCCACTGTCAGAGACACACAAACTCACTGTCACATACTGTCAGACACGTGCATTTACATACACACTGTCACGCATACAGTGCATGACACCCCAGCGTTGTATCACTTCCATTGGTTGCCACAGACTCACACAGGCACTGTGTTGTGTTACACACCAGCCTTGTTACACTGTCCACTGGTAGCACCAAACCATACATACACTGTGTGATACCCCAGCCATATTCCACTGTCCACTGTTAGCCATAGATCCACACATACACATTCTGCTTTCCTGCTTAGTTCCGCTATCCACTGTAAGTAACAGAACCACACATACACTGTGTGACACCCCAGCCTTGTTCCACTGTCCACTTAAACTCCACCTTATTTTCTGTCCCTGACATCATGCCTCTCCTTGTGTGGGATAAAAGAAACCACACACACTTGTTTGCTTCACCTCTTTCTTCTTTTCTCCTCGTTTTGGTAAAAAAATATATATAGTCAACAGCAAGTTCTTTAGTCTTAATTCTTTAACTCTGAGCGTGTTTGATGCTGCTAGTCCCGTCTTGTCTCAGGACCTCCAAAAAACACAAAATAAAAAACAGGGTATGGAGGGACAGCGCAACAAGATAGCTATAAGTAGTATTATTTATTCAATAATTTTTGAACATGTGAATAAAATTGCGTATATATAGCTTGCTTAAAGAAAGGCGCTTATATGAGGGTGTCCATTTGCGGTACACATAAATATAAGTAATTTAAAAGGTGACAGGCCACAACATGGAAAAGGCTGTGTCTGACTTAGAAATCTGGATCACAGAGCAAAAACAGCTGTGTCCAGTCTAGAATATACAAAATGGACAAGTACACAAAGCATGGGATGCAGAGAATAAAGTCTCAACCAAAAATAGACAACAGATAATTCTGGATCAGTAGGATGTAAATAGATATATATATACGACAATGTTTACAAAGCAAAAACAGTATCTTAAAAATGTGAAAAACTTTAACAAAGATAATAAAAGCCTTCAATAAAACCAAGATATGCTATGCATGTCCATACACTTGGATAAATACATCAATGAGTCAAAAACAGAAAAATCATTTAGAACACAAGTAGCCTCTGATGTCAAACTTTGGGGAAAATACCCCCAATTGGGAATGCCCTTACTTGATGTAAGTGGATAGCAGGCACAGAAGATAATATTTGCACAAGCCTCCGCACAGTCGTTCCCAGCTCCCGGTAATCCCACCGTGCTTCCGACTCTGGGTTCCATGCTCCTATGTGCAGTACTCTGGATGACGTCCATCTGAACTCTGAAACAGCCGTCTCTTTATCAGATCTCCTCAGGCGCTATCATCTCCGTTAATGTAAGGGCAAGTATCGAGGTCCGTGTGTATACATGTAACACTTGATTTCAACACATTTCGGGGGGGGGGGGGGGGGGGTAGGCTGCCTTCTTCAGGAGTGATGAACTAGTAATCCAAAGGGACTATGGGCTCTGCACCATTGTTCAATCTCCCTCAGTCAGACCAGCAGTTTATCTTGGCTGGTGGCCATGCCATTAATCTTGGCTGCTGACAGCCAGTAAGATAAGAATAGCATTGGTGAGCTCCTATCCCTTTTTAATTGAACCCTTTGAGCACCAGACTGTGTGGGGAGGGAGGCCCAGCCTCAGGTTTTGTACCTGGACCCCATAGGTTCTAGTTACACCCCTGCCTGTTTTCCTACTGTGTACCCTGTTGGTACCCATCTTCTTATACACCAAACTAACAGCCTTATGCACAGAAGAAAAGCAATTCTGGGGGAAACCAACAGTCCCAAAAATCCCATTGATTTAAACTCTTAACAGTTAAGGAGTAAAATGCCCCATTTAAATCAGTGGAAAGCTTTATTTGTCACCTATGGTGCAGCTGGTTTGCGCCAGAATTATTCAGACATCTTGTTAACCCATTCAGTGCCAGTGGTGTCTGCAACGCATTGCTTTGCAATGCGTTGCATACTTCTCTGGAACTGAAGGGGTTACACAAGGCTCAGAGAAAAACAATGCTCCAAAACCCCCATATATTTCTCCACTGCCCTCCCCTTAGTGCAAGTGGCATTCGGGGGGAGTTTCCAGGTTAAAGGGATAGTAATGTTTCAAAATAAAAGCAGCTCCAATTAATCTTCATAGTACTTGGGCCATGCAGAGTATTATTTCAATACTGTCAGAGTTGTAGTTCAAGAGTAATTGAATGGTAAAGTATCCCCCTCCCGCCCCTTTTACCTAGTGTAAGCCATCTCCTCTCAGATGTGGAATCTGGTCTTAAGACCAACAGCTCACAGCAAGGGACAATCTTCTTACTGTGAGAAGAATGAAAACCCTGCACTCCTTGACAAATTTTTCCCTTATGCTAATTGAAGATTGTCCCTCTCTGTAAGCCATCTGGACACCCGTTTTCTGTTCTGAGGTGAGCAGTGTTAAATCAGTAAAAGGGGTGGGAAGGGGATACTTTATCTTTCAATTACTCTTGAACTACAACTCTAACAGTATTGAAATAACACTCTCCATGGCCCAAAAACTTTATAGATTAATTGGAGCTGCTTTTATTTTGAAACATTACTATCCCTTTAAGTATCTTAGTAAATTGGTGTCAGGAAAACATGGGGCTTGAAAATGGATTCTTGCTGATTTTGTTCATGGTTTTAAAGGGATAGTAATACTTCATTTTAACTTTATTTTATTTTGTAGGCATTAAAAAAACATGAAGAATGATATAAGTCTTATCTCTGAAACCTTTATGGTTTAAGAGATATTCACAAAGTATCCCCCCCTGTTCAACCAGATCAGAAGGAAGGTGTCCAGGTAGACTGCAGAGAGGGACAATCTTCAATTAAGATAATGGAAAAAGCTGAAAAACTTGTCAAGGGGGGAAGGGCTTTCATTGTTTTCATACAAAGAAAATTGTCCCCTTCTGTTATCTGTCCTGTCATACAACCAGACTCACATCTGAGAAGAGATGGCTTACACTAGGTAAAAGGGGCGGGGAGGGGAACTTTGCTTGTGAATATTTCATAAACCATAAAGGTTTGAGAGATAAGACATATCATTCTTCATGTTTTTTTAATGCCTACAAAATAAAGTTAAAACGAAGTATTACTATCCCTTTAAGAGTACATTGCACCTTATGTATGTGACTGTGGCATTCATTTTTGCTTTACTTTTTCAACTGTTCTCTCTTCCAGCCAAATACATCCTATATAATAATGCGCAGTAGACACTGCTGCGCGTGCGGCAGTCATACGCAGTAGAGACTGCCCGCGCCGCGGCTGATACAGAGCTGGGCGCTCCGAAGGAGCGTCCAGCTCTGTATCAGCCGAGGCGCGGCCAGTCTCCACTGCGTGTGACTGCCCCGCGACCGGCTGCCAGAGGCTCTGTATCAGCCGAGGCGCGGGAGACCCGCGACCGGCTGCCAGACGCACTGCGGCCCGTGTAACGGGCTGTTCAACTAGTCATAAATAAAGGCTTTATCTTACTACATGTATGTAAATGATAGACTGCCTAGGTCTTTCCCATTGTAGTGATCCATAGCCCCTCAGTTACTAACTAGTGCAGAAAAAAGCTTTCTGTATTAAAAGAAAATAACTCAGCAGAAAATGCAAGTGAAAAATTTGGTGAAAGACCGTAAGTAGGACCAGTGCAAGCACAAGGCTGTAGCCCAGCGCATCAGAATTAGGGCGGTGGCTGTAGGATACTTATTATAGGCGGGCAGATGCTCTGCCTTTCCTCTCTTCTTCAACATATTCTCTTATAACCATTTGAGTGCCAGAGTGGTGCTGAACGCATTGCGAAACAATGCATGCCTCTAGCACTCACAGGGTTAATACAAAATGAGGATTATTAGTGCACTATTTATTTCTGAAAGAGAGGTGCTCATCTGTAACACGGGTTACTGGGAGGACAAAAGCCCAAAGATCCACTTAGGGTACCAAGTATCCTGCAATTTCAAACTAAATAATATTCCATATGTGACTGTTTATTTACCCTTTAAGGACCATAGGGGTGTGCAATGTACTGTGATATAATTCAATGCACTGCCCATCCTCCTTGTTCTCAGATAGTTAGAACATTGTAATTTCCAGTTTGTTTCACAAGGAAGAAGATACAAGTCACAGGATTACCTAGAATGTTGTTCTCCAAATTAACTTAAAAAGAAATACACTTTTGTTTTCTATGTACTCCCAAAGAGTTCATTATTTGAGAGCCAGAGGGGTGTCCAGTGCATTGCTTAGCACTCAGAGGGTTAAAAGCCCAAGGCAGAGACAACGGTCCTTAGTTAACAGGAAGAAGGAGAAGAGGAGCAGTTCTATATGTTCCAGTTCTATATGTTCTATAGGAGAGAATTATATATTCCAAATCCCCTTTGATTTACAACAAATGTACATTTTAAATGAAAAATTTGAGGCATTCTGGGTCAAACCAACTGATTTATAGAGGAGAATTAAAAATCCGTATTGATTTAAACAGGGATTTTAAACACCTTGAATGCTAGAAAAGTCTTCACCGCATTGCTTCAATATATGTTGGAGACATCTCTCAAGGGGTTAAAAGCATCATTTAAATCAATGGGAATTTTTATTCCCCAATTATGGTGTAGTTGGGTTGCTCCAAGATTGCTCCTCTCTAGCTTAATAACTAAGGTCCAATGGTACATTACATTTTCCAATTAAAAAGCAGATGTAAAGAAGAATATTTGCATCACTGAACAGTATCCATGGACCAGCAAAGTTTTTTGGGGAAAGTCATACATATTTTGCAACATTTTTTAGTTGTTTTTTTTTAAATTAACCCTTAGAGGGCCAAATGGGTACGCAACACTTTGCAATGCATTGCGTACCCCTCTGGCACTCAAAGGGTTAAAAGAACTGCATGGTGATACTCAGTGGCCCTACATGATGCTCCTTGTCCATTGTCACAGATGGGCTGTGTCGGCCCCTCTGCAGCACTGCTGTTCTTGTTATGTAAGATTGGGAGTGGCACAAGGACAGACCAGGATGTTACAATGTACCATATGCATAAAGGCAAACTGGAGTTATCCTGGAACAAACCAGCTGCCCCATAGAGGACAGATAAAATTCCTAAATCCCCATGCACTTGAATAGAGCTTTTTAACCCCTTGAATGCATTCAAGGGGTTAAAAGCCCAATTTAACTTAACAAGAATATGTATTTGACCCCTGTGGTGCAGTTGGCTGACTCCAGAATAACTCCAGTTTGCTTTTATACATATGGGCCAACTTCCCTAGGAACCATCTCCTATATGGGAGCACAAAGAGGACCACTTACAGACACCTGCACCTCAATTAACTATTTTGATGCTAAAGAGATGCAGTATGTTGGAGACTTCTCTATCAGCAAGGTGGTTAATTGCTATGGTATGGTAAAGGTAAGACTAAAAAATATTAAATATCTCAAAAATAATCAAAGAAGAGGGGTCGTTGGCACTCCTCTGTCACTTAAATGGTTAACAAATACAATTTAGGGCAAATGAAGTTTGGGGAGTTGTTATTTCTCCCCCTGGTGCAAATGATTTGTTCCAGAATTGCTCTTGTGTTTTGTGAATATGGCTCTTGGTGTTAATAGAGACTTATCAGGGTGTATGCATAAATACAGAGAAATATGATTTTTGGTTAAATATTTGTCCAGATTGATATTTTTTTTATGTATCTTGTAACCCTATGAGTGCCTAATAATCCTATGGCAATGCTTTTGGAAATGTCACTAGTATTGATATGGTTAAAAGCTCTAATTAATCAGTCTAGCTGCACCATAAGCAATAAATCAAAAATTGCCATTGATTAAAATGGGGCTTTTAGCTGTTTGAAAACTAGAGATCTCAAAAGCCTTAATTTACAATTCACTTTGGCATTTAAGAGGTTTAAACATTAAAAGTCACATTGAAATCAATGCTAATATTTATTTGTCCATTTTGCCACAGCTGGCTGTCACCACCAGCGTCACTTGAACCTGATGTACTAAAGAAAGTGGTGCGCGCAATTCTTGTGCAAACCATCTGCGCAAAAGGGAACAACAATTACCCAAATTTCCATTGATTTAAAATGAACATTTAACCCCTTGAATGCAATAGATCTCTCGCGCATATAATCTAAATCAGAGGTAATGCTGATTTGTACCCTATTCTGTAAAAGTAGTGCAATTCTGGAACAAGCCAATTGCCCCATAAAACAAATATAAATTCTGAATATTCCCATTACTTACATTTAACTTAAACCCTTTGAGTGCCGGAAGGGTATCTAACGCAATGCGTTCGGTAACTCTCTGGCATTCAAAGTGTTAAAATCCCTGAATGCTAGGGAGGACTCATTTCTTTGCGGTTGCTTTAAGACGCATTGGAGACCTGTACAGCATTCAAAAAGTGAACCTCTTGAGTGCCAGAGGGCTGTCCAGACACGCCTCTGCAACGCAAAGGGTTAAAATCATAATTAAAATCAATGAGAATTATTAATGTGTCCCCTAATTATTAATTTGTCCCGAAATGCGTCAGGTTCTTAGTACATCAGCTGACGTACTATGTTTTTACAAAGGGACTTATTTTCTATTTTCTATGTAATCCCTAAAACGCACATGGTTACACGAATTAACCCGCTGAGTGTTAGAGCGGTATTCAACGCAATGCGTTGCAACGCGTTGGATAACTCGCTGGCACTCAGAGGGTTAACCTTAATTGCACCACTATGACTTAGTACATCTCTTCCCCTCTCTCCTCCCCTCCCTACCGCCGAGCCACCGCCCTGCCCTTCCCCTGGGACATACCTGCGCATCTGTCACTTGAGCCTGGAGCTCAGCCAGTTCCTCCTCATGGACCTTCCTAAGGAAAGCCAGCTCATCCAGCAGGGACTCCACTTTCTTCTCCAGCTGCAGGCGGTTCAGTGTGGCTTGGTCCACATCTTTCCTAAAGTTCTTCATTGCTTCTTCTGCCTCTTCCCTCTTCCTTGCCTCCTGATCCAGTTTTTCCTGCAGCTGCTGGACGCATCCCTCCAAATGTTGGCAGTCCAGCTGCGCCTGGTCCTTCTCCTGAAGCTGCTCCTCCAACCTAGACCTCAGCTCCCTGATCTCCTGCTCATAGACCTGGCTGAGACGGGAGGGCTCTGACTGCTTCTGTCTCAGCAAGGTGACCTCCGACTCCAGCAATTTGTTCTGCTGCTCCAGGTGATGGACCTTTTCAATGTAGGTGACAAAGCGGTCATTGAGCCCCTGCAGCTGCTCCTTCTCATTGGTCCTCACTATTTTCAGCTCGTTGCTCAGGGCTGTGGACTGCGACAGGTCAAAGTGATCCTGTGCTGAAGTCAAGTGGCCGGGAGAGGATCTGGTGACCTTTCTGTAGGTGGAGGAGACGTTGCTGTAAGTTTCCCTAGGTCTATATGACGGGGATGACCTGGTGTACAGGTGGCTAGAAGACCTGGGAGAATCCCCAAAGATCTTCTTGTAGGATGAAGTGTAGAGGTCTCTGGAATTCATAGCCGGTACTTGGAGGTGGGTGTGGGATGCTGCTGGTGATAAGTAATGACACAGCTTCCTTCTGCTACTTCCCTGCACACGATGCACACTGCAGAGCTGCAGCATCACTTTATATATGCACAAGCCCCCGCCCGTCCTAGGAGCTGGACACGCCCAGCTGTACAGCATGCTTATTCTGCAACATCTCTTCGCCGCAGTTTTTTAAGGTAATCACTACATTGCCATAGGGATGTAATAAACTGCTTTATTTCAATTTAACCCCTCAAGATCTGGAGGGTTAGTACCAGAGCTGCGTGTGTATGAAACGTATTACATATAATTAAAAACTACTTTAGGGACCTGCAAGACACTGTATCAAATAGCTTTCTTTCAATGAACCCCTTTTGAGTGCCAGAGGGGGTGTGAAACACATTGCCAGCACCACTCTGCCACTCAAATGGATAATCTTGCCGCATATGACAGAAATAATTTGCTGCATTTTAAGCTGGTTAATAGCTAGAATAGTACTGATACATTAAACATTTTTTAAAATAAATATTTAGGGTCACTGATACCAGCTGAACCATTTAAATGTGCATTACACACCTTACCACTCAAAAAAGAAAATAGAAATTAATCTATTTTAATGTTGCATTAAAACGCTTTTTCGAGGTAACCCTTTGCTTGTCAAAGGAGAATAAAATACATTGCCAACACCCATCTGGCACTCAATTGGTTAACCCTTTGAGTGCCAAAGGTGTACGCAAGGCATTGCTTTGCATCAATCTAAGTTTGCATTAAAAAGCAGTGGTATCTTTGTAGAGGGGTGTAACACACATAGCCAACATTCCTCTGGCACTGAAATGGTTAATCCTGCTGCATATAACAGATCCACTATGTTACATTTTAAACTTGTTATTCGCTAAAATATTACTGATGCATTTAGGATCTTTAGTATGTATATTCGGCATAATTATATGCTTCACACACCCCTTTGTCACTCAAAAAAAAATCTAATTGTCACAATATTAACCTAAAATTCCATAACATATGTAGAATGTTTTTATTTATTTGTTTTTATTTACTTTATTTTACTAATTTTACTAGGAAATAAATACACTGATATTTGTCTTGTTCTAATGTATATCCTAGGATTAAATTATATTCAGTATTCAATTATAGGTGAGACATGCAGCTGTAATATTATTTTTCTCAGGACAATATATGTACATTATGTGAGTATAGAATGTTTGAAAAGAATAGTGGACTAACCTTTGATTGCATTTGCTCACATCAGCATACACACTTACTATAACACACACAAACACTCTCTCTATCCTATATAATAATTCACTACAAAGTTTGTAATGACGCAGTCATGCGCAGTAGAGACTGCCGGTGACGAGGGTACCAGCCACGGCGCGGGCAGTCTGTACTGTGCATGACTGCCCCATTGACTAGCTGGCAGTGGCACTGTGGCCTGTGTAACGAGCTCTTCAACTAGTCCTATATAATAATTCGCTACAAAGTTTGTAACGACGCAGTCATGTGCAGTAGAGACTGCCAGTGACGAGAGTATCGGCTACGGAGCGGGCAATCTCTACTGTGCATGACTGCCCCGCGACCGGCTGGCAGTGGCACTGTGGCTCGTGTAACGGGCTCTTCAACTAGTATTTAAATATTTAAATACATATGTACATGGACATTGCTGTATTGTACCTCCACCAAGCCCCCAGTTTTCACACACAAGCATGCACACACATATTCTCCCACATACACACACACACACACACATACATATTTAAATACAGATGTACATGGACATTACTGTATTATACCTCCTCTCACTCACACACACACATTCACCCCCATACACACACACACATGTGCACACACACATTCACCCACATGCCCCCCCACACATTTACATTCACACACACAAACACATGCGTGCACGCAAGCTTGTGCACGCACACATTCACCCACATACACACACAAACACACATCATTTCTGTTAAAGTTTTTGCCTGTTTTGGTTATATATTTGGGACACAATTAACCCTTTAAGGACCAGAGGGGTGTGTTAAAGGATTTCTATAGAGTACTATCACACCATTGAGTCTGATGTACTAAGAGCTCACTCATTGTGAAGGGAGTACCGATGGGTTTCTGTATGACAGGGATGGAAAACATGGCCTATCCAGCTGCTGCCAAACTGCCACTCCCATCATTTCTCTCCAGCCAATGGCTAGAGGGGGAATGATGGGAGTTGTAGTCTGGCAGTAGCTGGAGGGCCTAAGGTTGCCCATCACTGCTATAGGATCCAGTCTGTCAGATGTCTTTTTTTTAAAGTTAACTAACAGTATTGCTAGTTATTTCCCTGAATTCTACACACTTCTACTAAAGCCTGTTAGTAATATATTTATTAATTTAAAATGATTATTAAGATGACCAGATCTCCCCATTAATGCAAAACTCTTATGGAAAATTAATTGTGCAGGACTGAATAAGAATTAATGCAACCCTGCTGTGTTTATTTTCCATAAACATCCTACATTAAAGGTCTAGTCATTTAAAAACTATGAGTCTGTTACATTATTTATTCTCATTTCTTACAAAGCGTCCTGTAATGCATTGATCTGAAATGTATTAGAAGAGTTCTATCTTACACCTTATGGTAAAAGTGATAACATAAAGGTTATTTTATGATAGGGGAGTTCTATTACTAGCTATTCAAAATCCATTTCTGGTGACCGTGCAGCCCATCCCCCCCCCCCAGTCCATCAGCCCCACCCCTCTCACTGTATCTGTGCACCTCCCTTCTGCAGGAGATTTGCTGGGTGTGGAAGTGATGCCCCCTGGATTCTGCAGTTAGGAGAACTGCAGCATTTCCCCATGCTGCTCACAATGCACAGGCTGAGAGCTTATTGTGAGCAGATGGGACACAAGGAATGTCAGAGAGACACTGCACAGCACTGCTGGAGAATAGGAAGGGTGGAGGGGAGGCTGGGTAGGGTGATACTGGTGTTCTGTGCCATCTCTCTGCAGCGATTCTTATAGGATAGGACAGCATACACTTTAGCTTACATGGGAACTTTCAAAATCAAACTGACCTTGAGCTCTTTTCAATATTAACCCTTAAAGTTCCTCAGAACATAGATTTTAGGAGATCTGTCCCTGCCGGGAGTGTTCTTATTGGTCTTCAAGGAACCCTTAGCATGCTGTAACTTAGTGTTCTGATTGCCTGGACAGTGGATCTCAATCTTTTTTGCTTGAGGCATGCCTAAAACGCAATCTGGGACTTTCAGGGAACCCCAAACAAATGTAACCCTTTGACTGCCAGAGGGGTACGCAACACATTGCTTTGCGTACCCCTCAGGCACTCAAAGGGTTATTTTTATTTATCACAGTAAGAATATTGTCCCTTGCTGTGAGCTGTCTGGTCTCAAGAGCAGATTCCACATCCGAGGGGAGGCAGCTTACACTAGGTAAAAGGGACGGGAGGGGGATACTTTATCATTCAAGTACTCTTGAACTACAACTCTGACAGTTTTGAAATAACACTCTCCATGGTCCACATACTATGAAGATTAATTGGAGCTGCTTTTATTTTGAAACAATACTATCCCTTTAAGTTCAGGTGCATGTTTGTAATTGCCTTCACTAATTGATAAAATGTTGGAGATTTAAGTACACTAGCAGTGAAAATACCTGGGAAATCTGAGAATCTAAGATGCAACATGCAAAGTCTTAGATTACATTTACCTTTTTGTGCCTGTTAACTAGCAATGGATTTACCAGCCGAGAGCCAGCAAATGGAAACATTTCCGTAGTGCAATCTTTTTCTCAGTCATTGGTATATTAGTGTGTACTGTTCTATTGATAACTATGTGAATGGCTCACACACACAAATGCATTCTTAAAAGCCTCTGAGATGAGACATTCTACCAGTGATTAGTGAATGTCACCTTTTCTGGTTTTTTTTAGTTCACTGAGGACAGAGATCTCAATCAACAAATTGATTTCCCAGAAACTGTCATGCTTGCAAATTCTATACTGAAAAAAAAAAAGACAAGTTGAAATATAGATGAGGCCATGCAATTAATCTGGTCATTTCAAAGTGGAATGCTGCATCCAGTGGGCTGGCTTGGTATCCTTTTGAAACGTTGCATGTGAAAGAGCGTGCAACTGTATAATGCGTTTAGAACGTCGCTGTGATTAAAATGGCGACATGAAAATCTCGCAGTGCAGGAAAGCATGAGATTTTCATGTCGCAGCTTGAAATGTAGCCTGCAATGTCAGAAAGAGCAGCACTCTAACTCCCATCATCCTTACCATCTTGTTCATTGCTACCTCGGCTCTCTCTCTTCCTTTCTGTACATAACGGCTTCTCAATGAGCGCTGCCTCAGCTATCTCTCCCCTGTCATCCATCTGTAACAGCATAGCCTTGCTCAGAGCCATGCAGCTAACAGGCACAATTTGGCCAGCAATGTATGCATGAAGCACTGGAGGGGAAATAATACACTGCTCTCAATGAGAGTACTAAAGTACCAAAATAAATCAGTTCCAAACTATTTCTTACAGTGCCCATTATAAGGCAGGGTGGCCTAACAGGTCTGCAACAGCCAATAATGCAATGTCAGGCTCTTTCTCTCCCCTTCTGCACATAACTGCTTCTCATTGCGTTATTGGCTGTCACAGATCTGTTAAGCAACCTTGCCTTACAAGAGCACTGTAAGAAATTGTTTGGAATTAGTTTATTTTGGTACTATAGAACTATGGAATTCATTTATTTTGGTACTATAGAACTATCATTGAGAGCAGTGTATTATTTCCCCTCCAGTGCTTCATGCGAACATTGCTGTTACAGATGGATGACAGGGGAGAGATAGCCAAGGCAGCCCTGACTGAGAAGTCGTTATGTGCAGAAGGGGAGCGAGAGAGCCGGGGTAGTGATGAACAAGATGGTAAGGATGATGGGAGTTGGAGTGCTGCTCGTTCTGACATTGCAGGCTAAATTTCAAGCTGCACCATGAAAATCTTGCGCTTTCCTGCAATGCAAGATTTTCATGTTGTCATTTTAATCACAGCGATGTTCTGAATGCACTATATAGTTGCACGCTCTTTCGTATGCAACGTTTCAAAAGTGAACCACTGGTTTAGGGGATTCTGGGAATTGCAGCTGAAAAGTCACGCAAATTTGAATAAGGATTATATTTTTTGGTGCCAGATTTTTTTCAAGGCGTAACGCAAGATTAAAAAAAAAAAAAAAAAAAAAAAAAATTATATATATATATATATATATATATATATATATATTCATACATAGGGCCAGCACTCACAGGTCTTAAAAATATTGTACATTTATTATATGTCCAACGTTTCGGTCCAGTAAGGACATATAATAAATTTACCATATTTATAAGACCTGTGAGTGCTGGCCCTATGTATGAATTTTGTTATTTTGCTAAGCACCCAGGCAATTTGATATTGAAGATTGGAGTGCCAACACCGGAACTTTTCTTATATATATATATATATATATACACATACATAAAACATAGGAAATTCATTAGGGAAAAGATGTGTATTGGGTTTGCTTTCAAATTAGAAACCTAAGAGGGTATTTGAATTACCATAAATATATTCAAGGTCAATACATGAATTGTCAAGGGATCTTGGTTTATTTTGAGCAGAGAAAACAAATCTTTATAGTAAGGGCAGGAAAGATATAGTATTTGCTACGGCAGGGAACTAGTTGGCAAACATAGAAGATTTGTGTAACCCTTTGGATTCTAGTGCTGTCTCCATCAAATTGTAAAGCAATGGAGATTATCTCTAGTATTCATATGCAAATAAGAAAAACAAAAAGAGGGCACAGACAGTGCCTGATCAAATGTATTCCCATAAAATTGAATAAAGAATTGCACTCACATGAGTTGATGGTTGGAGGGGGGCTAATACCTTGCCAACAACAAAACTCACATGCAGAAAAAATAACCCAGTATGGGCTCAGAGAGCTCTGGACTTATCCTCAGCAACAAGACAAACAGTGTCGTTCTCGCCTATAGGTGGCGCCGGCCCTGCGTAAATACCTCAAAAGCCTCAGAGGAAGAGTGCATTTTACCATTGACTGATCAAAGTATCTGGATCTGGATTGAGATCTCTTATCTGATTTCCATTCTAAACAATGCAATGTGTACTTATATTTAAGAGAGATGTTCTCATATTTATCTGTATAACATGCCTGAGGAAGAGACCTAAGGTCTTGAAAGCTTGCATTCTAAATTTGCTAGTTAGCCAATAAAGGTATCAAAAACTATATTTGCCTCAGGCAAAAGAGTAGTCAGACAGAGGCACGGGTCAGCACCAGAATGAATGGTCAGACAAGCCAGGTCATACACAGAGCCCAAGGGAAACAGGACTGTATTGTACAACAACGCAAGGGCAATTGAGCCAGGACTCAGTCTGCCCTTTAAACCCCTCCACAGGAAGTAGGTAGGAGGAGCAGCTCAGAGGGAGGAAGTGGGTGGGAGGAGACTTCAGGAATCAAACACATAAAACAGAGGCCTGCTGCATGCTTGAAGCCTCGCTCCTGCAGATGACGCATCTAGCTTTGATGCATCCAACCATGCATCATTCCGGCGACATCCGTACGGCATGGACGGCTGCTGACGCCAAAGTCAAGGTTATCTGTAACAGAGATCTAGGCTCTGCTGAAGAGCCTCCGCCTGTCCCAGGACTGGATTCCCCTGCAGTCAGCTAGAGCGCTGATGTCAGGGAAAGGGGAGGGGGAACATTCAGTAAGATTATGTCTCAAACCATAAAGGTTTGAAAGATGGGACTGGGGGAATTTCTTTTAACTTTTTAATAGCTACAAAATAAAAATGTGTAAAAATAATCTATTACTATCCATTTAACACCTATTTTACAATGCCCTGGAGATTACTCTTGCATTCAAGATGTCAAAGAAATACTACATTTACAATCAGGGCTGCCACTAAGGAGTAATAGGTAGACTGTTACGTCCCTGTGCTTTGCTTTTTTGCTCCCATGCAGGAGCTGCAGTCAGGGGCAGACTGTTCTGGGGGGCAATTCCCCCCCCCCCCCGTGCTGGTCATAATTCTGTTGAGTAGGTGGCATATTTGAATTTAATACTTGCTTACTTTTATCACCCTCTATTGCTTTTAAAGGGATAGTAATGTTTCAAAATAAAAGCAGCTCCAATTAATCTTCATAGTATTTGGGATATGGAGAGTGTTATGTCAATACTGTCAGAGTTGTAGTTCAATAATAATTGAATAATAAAGTATCCCCCTCCTGCCCCTTTTACCTAGTGTAAGCCACCTCCCCTCAGATGTGGAATCTGGTCTTAAGACCAGACAGCTCACAACAAGGGACAATCTTCTTACTGTGAGAACAATGAAAACCCTGCCTCCCATGACAGTTTTTTTCCTTATGCTAATTGAAGATTGTTCCTCTCTGCAATCCATCTGGACATCACCTTTCTGTTCTGAGCAGTGTTATATCAGTAAAAGGGACGGCAGTGGATACTTCATAATTTAATTACTTTTGAACTACAACTCTGACAGTAGTGAAATAACACTCTCCATGGCCAAATACTAGGAAGATTTATTGGAGCTGCTTTCATTTTGAAACATTTCTATCCCTTTAAGAATCTGCCAGGTCCTGCCTTTCAGTTGTAAATCAGGACCTGTATGACATGACCAGGCAGGACTGAGGAGAGAAGCTGGTGGCAGGTAGTAGGATAACTATACCATTAATCTTACAATTGAAAAAAAAGCTGTACAAGTGACACAACACAGCTTACAGCTGAAATGGTGCTATACAAGTGATACCACTGAGCATACAATTGAAATGGAGCTTTCCAAGTGGCACTACAGAATTTACAGTTGAAATGGAGCTTTACAAGTCATAATACAGAACTTGCAATTGAAATTGAGCTTTATAAATCACACCACAGAGCTTAGAATCTGAAATGAACATACCTGGGAACTTTTGAAATGAGCTCACCCTGAGATATTTGAAATATTAACCCTTAACTCCCACAAGAAAGCAGATTCTATGTGTTATGTCAATGTTTGCTCTAAACCAGAGATAATCCAATCAATTTTTAAGGAACCTTTCACATGCTACAGTTCTGAGATATAACTTCTTATACACTCATAAGGCAAGCAGGACTTTTCCTCCTGCCCTTCTGGTAGAAATGTCATGGATTTGGACAATAAATAAGCAGTAAATTGGTGTAAATCATATAGGAGGACACACTGGACTCTCTCACCCTGAGAATTTGGCCCTTCACCCTGAGACCCTGAGATTTGGTTCCAAACTCTGAGTCTTTGGGTCAAACCCTGAGAGTTCCCAGGTATGGAAATGAAGCTACACAAATAACACCACAGAGCTTACAATGCACAAAGTAAGAGTGAAGCAATTGTGGGATAAATCAGTAGCATAATCAGAAACAAATAAATTACCCAAATTCCCATCCAGGTTTTAAACACCTTGAATCTTAGTTAAGTTTCTGAACCATTTATTGATTTGCATTGAATTGAAGACATCTCAAGAATTCAAGGAGGGTTATGCACTAAGTGGTGATAAAGAGGTGATAAAGCGGAGATGACTTCTCCAGTGATATCACGTCTCCAGTTCCTGTGTTATTGTATGGAACCCATGCACTAAAATCTCCAAAGTTCTAGAAATGTTAGTGAATTGTCTCCATAGAACAGGAAAGGACTTGGAGAAGTGATATCACTGAAAACTTTATCTCTACTTTATCAGCAGGAATTTGTATCTGTCCCCTTGTGGAACAATTGCTCCATTTCTCTTTGTGAATATATGCAATTAAATAGTCAGAGTATAACAGTGTTGAACAGTATGACACTAATATTAACAATGTGGCTATATTGTTTAATGATGCTGAGGGGGAAAATAGATGGGGTCAAATAGTGGGGTGTGGGGGACACTGAAAAGATAGGCGACCCTGCCAATTATTGTTGTCAGTGGCCCTGTCTGTGATTCACCTTTCTCTTATACAAAAAAAGCATGTTTTAACATTTAAAAATAGATAAGAAACATTTTCCATCCTCTGATTAAATTACAGTTCTTTTTCAGCATTCTGGGAAAGCAATTTCCATTGTACCTGCAAAAGAAAATTGTTTCATGCAGTCTGTTGAAAACCAGAGCATGTAAGCATCACTCAAAAAAGTCTCATATATACTAAGCCAATTCTATTTTATTGAATTATTATTATTATTTTTATTAGTATTGTATCTTTTTTATTGTTATTAATTTTAGTAATAATAGCATTTGTAGTAGTAATATGTGTATTAACCAGCCCCTCTTACAATTAAAGGGCTAATATTATTAACAGTAGGGTGGATATATCTGCTGTTGTTAACTCTTTGGATCTTAAAATGACATTGCACATCAATGTACTGACCACATCTGGCAGCACTAAAACAAACACCTTTTTTTCTGTGGGTTTCTTTAATACCAATGCTGTAGCCTTGAAAGCTGCTGAAGCCCATAATTTCTGTATGATCTGCCCCAGACCTCCCTTACACACTCAGCACAGGAGCCATGAATATTCAGGACTCTTGTATCCGCAGAGGATCATCTCACAGATAGGTTATTGACGTCCTGCTCTGCAGCAGAAAGAGAGAACAATCAAACCTCATCTGCATAAAGTCACATTTACTGCAGACTTTCTGGGATCTGGAGGTGGTGGTATTTCTATCAATCCAGATGATAATGGAGGTTTACATGGGACGTGGGACTCTACCCCTCTTTCTCACTATTTACTTAAATCATTTTCCTTCTCCCTCTCGTTATTTGTCTCTCTTTCTTCTTGATGATACTTTGGACTGAATTATACAGTGAGACTGTCATTCCATTGAGACAGGATAAAATAAAAACATAGTGGATGAGGCTGAAAAAAAGATATGAGTCAATCAAGTGCAACCCATGTCATATCACTCTTGTTGAAGCCATTTCCAATTAAGCTCCAACTGGGTAAATCATTCCTTCCTGGCTCCAAATGGCAGTTGGATAGTTCCCTTGATCAACATCCTATCTGCTTTGAAACCAACTGTCATAACTTGAAAGGTACCCATTACTTTTTTAACTCAACTACAGTATCTGAAAGCACAGAATCCTGAGGCAAATAATTCTATAACTTTACTGCCCTTACTGTAACCAATCCCTGCCTTTGTTTTAATTGAAAGTGCCTTTACGCTAGTCTTAATGGACGACCTCTTGTTTTTTGCTCAGCTCTCTGAGTAAATTGTTCCTTACAGAGTTCTTTGCATTGACTTTGAATCTATTTGTAAATGGTAATCATATCACCCCTTAAAGGGATAGTAATACTTCATTGTAACTTTATTTTATTTTGTAGGCATTAAAAAAACATGAAGAATGATATAAGTCTTATCTCTGAAACCTTTATGGTTTAAGAGATATTCACAAACAAAGTATCCCCCCACTGTTCAACCAGATCAGAAGGGAGATGCCCAGGTAGACTGCAGAGAGGGACAATCTTCAATTAAGATAATGGAAAAAGCTGAAAAACTTGTCAAGGGGGGAAGGGCTTTCATTGTTTTCATACAAAGAAAATTGTCCCCTTCAGTTATCTGTACTGTCATACAACCAGACTCACATCTGAGAAGAGATGGCTTACACTAGGTAAAAGGGGCGGGGAGGGGAACTTTGCTTGTGAATATCTCATAAACCATAAAGGTTTGAGAGATAAGACTTATATCATTCTTCATGTTTTTTTAATGCCTACAAAATAAAGTTAAAACGAAGTATTACTATCCCTTTAAGAGTACATTGCACCTTATGTATGTGACTGTGGCATTCATTTTTGCTTAACTTTTTCAACTGTTCTCTCTTCCAGCCAAATACATCCTATATAATAATGCGCAGTAGACACTGCTGCGCGTGCGGCAGTCATACGCAGTAGAGACTGCCCGCACCGCGGCTGATACAGAGCTGGGCGCTCCGAAGGAGCGTCCAGCTCTGTATCAGCCGAGGCGCGGCCAGTCTCCACTGCGTGTGACTGCCCCGCGACCGGCTGCCAGAGGCTTTGTATCAGCCGAGGCGCGGGAGACCCGCGACCGGCTGCCAGACGCACTGTGGCCCGTGTAACGGGCTGTTCAACTAGTCATAAATAAAGGCTTTATCTTACTACATGTATGTAAATGATAGACTGCCTAGGTCTTTCCCATTGTAGTGATCCATAGCCCCTCAGGGCTTTCATTGTTTTCATACAAAGAAAATTGTCCCCTTCAGTTATCTGTACTGTCATACAACCAGACTCACATCTGAGAAGAGATGGCTTACACTAGGTAAAAGGGGCGGGGAGGGGAACTTTGCTTGTGAATATCTCATAAACCATAAAGGTTTGAGAGATAAGACTTATATCATTCTTCATGTTTTTTTAATGCCTACAAAATAAAACAAAGTTAAAACGAAGTGTTACTATCCCTTTAAAGGGATAGTAATACTTCGTTTTAACTTTATTTTATTTTGTAGGCATTAAAAAAACATGAAGAATGATATAAGTCTTATCTCTCAAACCTTTATGGTTTATGAGATATTCACAAGCAAAGTTTCCCCCTCCCGCCCCTTTTACCTAGTGTAAGCAATCTCTTCTCAGATGTGGAATGCAGTCCATAGACTGGACAGATAACAGAAGGGGACACTCTTATTCCTATGAAAACAATGAAATCCCTGCCCCCCCTTGACAAGCTTCTCAGGTTTTTCCCTTATCTTAATTGAAGATTGTCCTTCTCTGCAGTCTACCTGGGCACCTCCCTTCTTCTCAGGCTGAACAGTGTGACATCAGTAAAAGGGGCGGGAGGGGGATACTTTGTCATTGAATTACTCTTGAACTACAATTCTGACAGAATTGAAATAACACTCTCCAAAGTCCAAATACTATGATGATTAATTAGAACTGCTTTTATTATGAAACATTACTATCCCTTTAATGTAAACAAACCCAGTTTGGCTAGTATCTCTTTATAACTGAGATCCTCCAATCCTATTATTAATTTTGTTGCACATCTGCACTTTTTCCAATTTAGTAATGTATTTTTTAAGAGCTGGTGCTAAAACTGTCTTAGCTATTTTAGCACCCTTATGTAAACTCCTTAGCACAGGGTCTTGCATTATACTGTACAGCCCTTTAGTGTGGGTCTTCTATTATACCATTAGACTGAAAGCTTCTTGGACCAGTGTGTTCCCCATTATACCACTACTAGTTGAACAGCCCGTTACACGGGCCACAGTGCCTCTGGCAGCCGGTCGCTGGGCAGTCACACGCAGTGGAGACTGCCCTCGCCTCGGCTGATACAAAGCTGCGGCGCGGGCAGTCTCTACTGTGCATGACTGCCACACGCGCAGCAGTGTCTACTGCGCATGTCGGGCGTTACACACAACTTAGCGAATTATTATATAGGATATTCTAAGTCCCTTGGGCCTTCTATTATACCAGAGAACATGGGCAAATAACATACAGCCAGCTGGCCAGATCCGTCCCTCTTGAGATTCTTTTTTTGTCACTAATAGTGTATTTATTTAAAAAATTAAGAAGGGAATGTTACATAAAAACAGAGAGGGGGAGGCCATGACATAACTCAGATGGGATTCATGGTAATATTCTTGAAGACTGGGCAGATCTACACCTCCTCTTTTTGGGGTTTACAGGATTTTACAAGCAGCTATAGGATGTTAATGCTGCCAGATATATTTATTTATATGAGATTGCAGGTGTTTTATCTTCAGGCGGATGGGCAAGGGGAGAATCTGAAAGTTTTAAAGCAAGAAGCGTAATAGGTTCATTTTCACGGAATTAACTTTCCCCAACAAGAAAGTTATAAATTTAGACCATCTCCACACCTACCAGACATAACCAAATATTTCACTTTAGCAAACGTACCAAAACTCTCACAGTAGAAGAATTCTGAGATGTCCATAAACAGATGAAATCAAATACCTTACCCTTCCCAGGCCCTGACAGCTTTAATTATGGTTCTATAAATCTCTGTAAGCCATTATCTCCCCCTTATTTGATAGACTCCTCTAATAGTGCCATACATGTCCATCCCTTTCCCCAGATATGTTGTATGCTGGCATCACACTAATTCCTAAGAAGGGGCAAGATCACTGCTATGCATATAATATTTGGTCTCTATTCTCAACTGTGATACAAAACTATTGCTAACAGACTGACCCCAATACTTAATCCATTCTCATCAAGTCAGTTTTATCCCCTCTTGTAAGAAGCCCACAGTGTTTGTGTCCTTGCGCAGGTCTGTTGTGTCTCCATAACTTGAATAATTAAAGCGGAACTACCACCGCTAAAATACTTTTCCAAAGTGACGTCTGCACTGTCAGTCCCTTTTGGAGCTGAACGGCTTCTAGCAACACCTCCTAGAGCCGGCTGGGACTGACAGCGCAGGCGTGCAAACGTCACTAGGGAAAGATATCAGCCTGGGAAGAATGGAGAATTCTATTTAATTCTATTTAACAAGGTAATAATTCTGGCGACTAGCGGTACTGAGTAGCTAGTCGCCAGATGGGGAATTATTAGAGATCAAGTATTTTAGCGGTGGTAGTTCCACTTTAATCTTGCTTTTTCTCGGTCAGTGCTTAGAAAGCTTTCCATTTGGTATTCTGGTTTTTAGTTTTCCAGACTCTCAAACATGTTTTATTGGGGGTCACCAACGGAACCACCTAAGATTTTTTAACAAAAACTCATTTTTAGCTAATTAGCGAGTAAGGCTTTGCCACCCACCTGCCCCTACTGTACAGTTAGGGAATAGTTATTTGTTAAACATTACTATTCTGAAAGACTGGACTAATGAACTGGGGCAGGTTCTCACACTATTCCACTAGACTGTAAATCCAATGACGCAAAGGGGTAGATTCACTGAGCAGTGATAAAGAGGTGATAAGGCGGCGATCACTTCTCCAGTTCCTATGTTATTCTATGGAGCCTATTCACTAAGATCTCCAAAGTTGAAAAAATCTTAGTGCATAGGCTCCATAGGATAACATAGGAACTAGATAAGTGATAAATCTCCACTTTATCACCTCTTTATCACTGTTTTGTGAATCTTCCTCAAGGTCACCCATTTTACTACTGGAGTGTAAGCTTCTTGGATAACAGTCTAAATTTATATCTTAGAATATAAGCTGCCCGAGTCCGTTGTTTGAAGTGACCATGTAACCCTTTAAATCAGGGAGAACTATAACAAAATACAAACTGCAGGGCTGCACTGATTCCTATTCAGTCCTATGCAATGAAGAATCCGTAAGCATCCATGATTCAAAGGGAAATGTGGTCACCTTAACACAGAGTTGTCTTTTTTATGGAGGCAGACAATAATCCCCTCACCCTCCAACCTAAGTGAGTAGCTGCAGAGCTCTGCATACCCTGAAGATCAATGCCTTGTATGTAGTTGTCTGTCATCACTAAAGAGGTGGGGGCTAGATGAGGCCCAGGAGATTCACAGACCTTACAGCATCCCCCAACAAACACATGCACACCAAATCCAGAGGCCAAACCTACTTCTCACTAATGTGGTGCCTGTGCTTGTGTCTGTCTCTCTGTGTCTGGTTGTATTTTTCAGTGCTTTACAAAAGTACACAATGTCAGTCAGCAGCCGCAACTACCAGCAAGAAGTTAGCACATATAAAAGGGTATAGAGTAAAGTTGTTTACTTTTGTACAAAAACAAATCCTTGGTAAGATGTATATTTTGTGTGCAGGGCAGTTCTTTGCAGAAGTGCACAAAAATATATTTTGGAGAGAATACAAAGACAGGCTATACAATTATTTAAATAAGGCTTTCCAAATTGTGTTGTTTTACTGTGGAAAAGACACCAACAGAGTGATATGGTTACAATGTCCAAATAAATTCAAAGACACTCCCTGTAGGCCCTTTCATCTGCAGGGCTGTAAAGATGAAAGAGGTCATCCACTAAGATTAGAGAAAAGGAGATTTCATCTTCTGTAAATGAGTGTTCTTTATTGTAAAGCAAACATTTACAACCGATAGATCTGAAATTGGCAGACACAGAAATATCAACAAAAGGCTTGTACTCCTTTTTAGCATCTTGTTATTACACAGGTATAGGATTAAAGGGTTGAACTTGATATTCATAACCTTTCCTCAACCTTCGTAATCAGGTTAATATGTAACTATGTATCTCTGCTTCTCCGTGTTAATTATTTTATGCTTATCTGTCTTGAAGTCTCTCTGTCTGGTTGTGTCTTTCTCTGTTTGCCTGTCTCTGCCTTATTATGTTTGGTTATATATTTCTGTGTTTCTGTCTCTGCCTTACTGTGCTTGGTTATATATTTGTGTTTGTGTCTTTGCCTTACTGTGACTGGTTTTATATTTCTGTGTTTGTGTATCTGCCTTCCTGTGATTGGTTGTCTCTTTCTGTGTTTGTGTCTTTGCCTTACTGTGACTGGTTTTATATTTCTGTGTTTGTGTATCTGCCTTCCTGTGATTGGTTGTGTCTTTCTGTGTTTGTGTCTTTGCCTTACTGTGACTGGTTTTATATTTCTGTGTTTGTGTATCTGCCTTCCTGTGATTGGTTGTCTCTTTCTGTGTTTGTGTCTTTGCCTTACTGTGACTGGTTTTATATTTCTGTGTTTGTGTATCTGCCTTCCTGTGATTGTTGTGTCTTTCTGTATTTGTGTCTTTGCCTTACTGTGACTGGTTTTATATTTCTGTGTTTGTGTATCTGCCTTCCTGTGATTGGTTGTGTCTTTCTGTGTTTGTGTCTTTGCCTTACTGTGCCTGGTTGTGTCTTTCTGTGTTTGTGTATCTGCCTTCCTGTGATTGGTTGTGTCTTTCTGTGTTTGTGTCTTTGCCTTACTGTGACTGGTTTTATATTTCTGTGTTTGTGTATCTGCCTTCCTGTGATTGGTTGTGTCTTTCTGTGTTTGTGTCTTTGCCTTAATGTGACTGGTTTTATATTTCTGTGTTTGTGTATCTGCCTTCCTGTGATTGGTTGTGTCTTTCTGTGTTTGTGTCTTTGCCTTACTGTGACTGGTTGTGTATTTCTGTGTTTGTGTATCTGCCTTCCTGTGATTGTTGTGTCTTTCTGTATTTGTGTCTTTGCCTTACTGTGACTGGTTTTATATTTCTGTGTTTGTGTATCTGCCTTCCTGTGATTGGTTGTGTCTTTCTGTGTTTGTGTCTTTGCATTACTGTGACTGGTTTTATATTTCTGTGTTTGTGTATCTGCCTTCCTGTGATTGGTTGTGTCTTTCTGTGTTTGTGTCTTTGCCTTAATGTGACTGGTTTTATATTTCTGTGTTTGTGTATCTGCCTTCCTGTGATTGGTTGTGTCTTTCTGTGTTTGTGTCTTTGCCTTACTGTGACTGGTTGTGTATTTCTGTGTTTGTGTATCTGCCTTCCTGTGATTGGTTGTGTCTTTCTGTGTTTGTGTCTTTGCATTACTGTGACTGGTTTTATATTTCTGTGTTTGTGTATCTGCCTTCCTGTGATTGGTTGTGTCTTTCTGTGTTTGTGTCTTTGCCTTAATGTGACTGGTTTTATATTTCTGTGTTTGTGTATCTGCCTTCCTGTGATTGGTTGTGTCTTTCTGTGTTTGTGTCTTTGCCTTACTGTGACTGGTTGTGTATTTCTGTGTTTGTGTATCTGCCTTCCTGTGATTGGTTGTGTCTTTCTGTGTTTGTGTCTTTGCCTTACTGTGACTGGTTGTGTATTTCTGTGTCTGCCTATGTCTGCCTCTCTCTGTCTTGTGTCCATGGCTGTTTCAAAGCAATATGGCCACATGGCCATTTTTTTGTTTTTTAACTTTAGTGGCTATGCATTGTGCAGTACACAGTCATACAAGACAGGACATGAAATGCATCATTAACATTATGGAGACCAAACTGATCTTTGCAGGAGTACATGCAAAAGAATAGAAGATATTTACACTATTACAGGAGGGGAGCAGAGCATTGCACCAGGCCAACAGAGCTTTATATTAGTACATGATACAGTCAGAGCATAGCACCATCACATAAAACTTTCAGTAGAATCAGTAGAGTAAAAAGAAAGAGAGGAAAACGTGGCAGCTAACATATACAGGCAAGAAAACATGTACTCACATGTACACATACACTGACTCACAAAATAAACATCATACATGCAAAGAGTTACCGGTGTCACAGAGCTTGCACTATAAAGTGAAAATACCCCACAGAGCTAGCAATATACAGTGACCCCCATCTCTTACATTATTGTCTAGGGTCATTGAGGCAAACAGCACAATACACGCACAGCACCAGACTGATCTATATGTTACTTCAGATACACTGTCACAGGGCTCTGGGCACAACACCATGTACAGTTCCAAACCCACTAACACACTGTAATACACCCAGCTCCTGGCACATCAGTCCACCCTAGAGTGCAGAACCGCATTACTCTGTTTTCTTCATAAGAATAACATGACCTTGTGTATAAAAGCAAAGTGGAGATATTATGGTGCAAACCAGCTGACAAATACAGTGCACTGTGAAGCATTCAATGAGTTACAAACCCCATTTAAATCTGTGGAAATTTGCATTTATCTTAAATGCAAAGGTTTGCCCCAGAATGGCTCCACTTTGTTGTTAAACATAAGGCCCGCAGTGTTTCTATCAATTGTTATTACAATTGCTTTAGACAACCTATCACAGAGGCCAGTGGAGAGATCATCTACCCTCCCCTATGGTGTATCACTGGGGAACACAATGTGAGTTTATAGACAAAGTATAGATCAAAATAGGAGGAGTAATGCAGGGGTGGGCAACCTGGGGCTTCTAGCTTGGTATCCTTTTCATATGTCGCATTGCGCACCGCTCATTGCCAAATGTCGCGCGTCATTAAATGTCGCATCTCTTTGGTCACGCATCTTCAAATGACGCATTCCAAATATCGCAATGCTAAATGGTGCATCTCTTTGGTCGCAATGCTAAATAACATGCAACAACAGCGTGCTCCATCCTGTCGCTAGAATGGTGCTATATGGGTGCAAATGGCGCTTTATGGAGCAAGGGCACAAGGACGCAAAAGGTAGCAAAACTGGCTCCACATGGGTGCAAGGGTCAAATGGCGCAATAACGCTGCAACAATGGCGCATAATGGCGCTATTTGGGTGCAATGTTATAAGGGTGCAAAAACAACGCAGTAATGACTTCTTTTAGGCCACAGCTGTCATCATTCTCAGCACGCCATCTATGACTCTTCAGTACCCATCATCCACTGCTGGCTGGTTGAAAAGGATTGTCCAGCTAAAGCTAGATAAACATAGTATTCCCACCACTGCAAAAAAAAACACACAGAGAAATCATTTTGATTGATGGAGAAACTGAACTACATATGGACAGCAGGTAAATGTTTATTGCAGTTCAGCAGTAAATTTGTTTACCTGACAACATCAGAAGTAGCACTTTTACTATACAGGGGTGGGTGGGGGGAGGTTCATGACACCTCTCAGTCTGGGGCTCCAAAGGTACCAGTGACCACTTTCCCCCAGGAACATATCACTTACAGCCTTCTCTTCCTACATGTTCAATCTGTTTTCAGGGTGGGGGATCCTCTGCAACAATGCATGTGTGGTGCATAACCAGGGATGGATTTACATCTCACGAGCCCCCTAGGCAAGTCATTACAGTTGCCCTTGCCTCTTTCCATAGCCATACCTCATTCTTTACATGACTCTATCCTAGCTCCACCCACTATTGCCTTATATGGAAAATGCAAGGCTATACCATGTGAGCACATAAAAAGCTATTAAAAGTGTCAGAGGGGTGCACAGCGCATTGCAAAGCAAATTGTGGGGTTAACAGCTAGAACTCCGAAACCGGTCTCCTGCAGTTTGAATTGTAGAACTCTCTAGCATCCGATGCGTTATATAATGACAAGTGCAGGGGTAATTAAATAGGGCACCATAAATAATGGGTGGGTGTATGGTGCAGGGGCATTAAGAAAGCTCTGGTACCACTCACAATTCAGAATGAGGGAGTGGTCATCACAGCTGAGGCTCCTCCCCACAAAATTTGGAGCTGTGGGCAGTTTCCTACTCTGTCTAATGGGAAACCTTGTCCTGTGCATAACAGAACCTCATATGGGCAACTGATATTTTCAAATAAAACTTCAACTTTGTTGAACAAAAATCCATGTGAAAAATCAATATCTTCCAGACACACATTCACCAGTAAGCTCTCATCCCTTCATCTTGCTAGCAAATCCTTATTGATCCTATCCTCTGCTGCCTTGGCAGGTGTTATTTTACTGTTCTCATACCCTTCTCATAGGGGAACTAGGATCTGTTCCTCTCAGGCCATCCATCCAGGCCCCTGGTAATTTGCTTCACTTGTTAGGTGTTGCAGGCCCCTGCCTAGGCAACCTCTCTCACTGGGGGATCTGGTGCAGTTCCTGACTATAGCCTCTGCTCCTGTGCACATGCTGCTCTTGAACCAGGGCCCAGAACTCTTAGGGGCACCTCAATACATACTGCTAATGCTAAGATGTACTTACATTGTGACATACCCTGGAATCTCCCACTATGCCAAAGTGAAGCCAGGTGAGCCATCTTACACTAATCGTGTGTAGTACCCTATTACACAGAGAATACATTTTGGATAAAATAAAAAAAATCCACATTCTAGAGTGAATGAAATGAGGCACAGTTCTAAATTTCCATTTATATTGTATTGGGGGCAAAATACCACCTACCCTGTTTATTGCTTGTATACTGTTATTACTGTCTCCAAGTCCAACTTGTTCTGGCCTGCAAGAAAAATACTGAGATATGGCAAGTGTAAATCTGAATTCATTTCAATTATTCACGAAAACAGAAGTTATCATAACGATCATCAAATATTCTACGTCTTTTCATGCAGTGGTATAATAGGAACTAGTGCAATGGTGCCCTCTGCTGGATATAGATAAATATAGCACCCTTCACTAAAGTATTTGGAAGTTATATCCCACTGTAAATTTCTTTAAAGCGAATATGATGTCAAAAATATAATCATAATATTTATTTGCTTCTGTCTAAATTTTTCATTCCACCAATTTGTTTCAACTTAAAATAAAAAAAGAAAAAAAAAATATTTTATTACATTTACCAGAGGTGATGGTTGGGGAGGCCAGGCTCCAGGCCTCATATTTAAAGACCAAGATCTTGTTCACTTGAACTCCGCACTGTGCTGGTTCCCCTGATTCTGAGCATAGGATTGCCTGATCTTTTCATCTCTCCTCTTCATAGCTTCACACCGATCAGGGTCCCTCCCATTCCCTCTACTTCCCCCTTTACCCTTGTCTTTCCTTGGTCTCTGTTTTGCTGTACACCCCCCTCTTCCTGGTGAACTCTCCCCTTTTGTAGTCTTGACAATCCTGTCAGTCCTTCCCTCCACTCCCCCTTCCTCTCCTCTTTTGCTCCTCTTCGTAACCTTTCTCCCCCTTCCTCTTTGATATTACTTGAACATCTGATAGGTACTCGCTCTCCCTCACTTTTCTCTCCTTTTGGATATCTTTATGCATTATGTTTTTGAACACTGTTGCTGATATTGCTCTTCCAACTGGAGTGTTTTCAGTTTTTCTTGATCACATGCAGTTTTATATATGTTAGCGACTTAAGCTCTCTGTTGCGGTCATCCTTGTTTTTTGTAGCATTTGTCATTCCTTGATACTAAAATAAAGCTTTTAAATGAAAAAAAAAGTTCACATTTTGGGGCACATAATGTCGTTATTGTCCCTACTAGCAATTGTTCAGTTGGACTGCATTAGGTTGGTCCAACCCCATGTCTCTTAGAAACCTAGTAACTCCCCTGCATTTCAGTCTTCAGGAATGTAGATATGGTGCATCTCTTGCAGACACGTTTTGACCTACAATAAACATATGAGCCAGAATATCCATCTGACATCTTTATAGCTCATTACAGAGAAAGGGGAGGGACGGGGAACTTTATCTTCCTATATCTCTTATATCACTTAGTTTATTATTGTAATAGCTACACTATCAGAGTTTAACCCCTTAAGGACCATTGACATGCCAGGGCCGTCAAGGCGGTCCGGCACTTAAGGACCAGTGACGGTCCTGGCACAGCATAGAGAACCGGAACTTTAAAATAAATAAAAAAAGCCCCATGGACATCAAGTGCCGGCCACACGTGCATGCGCCGGTCCTTAAGGGGTTAATAAAATTGGACTTTACTATCCCTTTAACCCTTTGAGCGCTAGTGCTCAGCATTGTGTTGCATGCCCCTCTGGCACTCAAAGGGATAAAAGCCCAGTTAAAATAAAAGTGATTTTAGGAATTTTTTTTGGCCCTTATGAAGCACTTTGTTTACTCCAGAGTATTATTCATAGTTGCCAGCAAAGCAATGCATTGTGAACTTATCCTTAAAGGGATAATAATGTTTCAAATTAAAAGGAGCTCCAGTTAATCTTCATAGTATTTGAGCCATGGAGAGTGTTATTTCCGTACTGTCAGGGTTGTAGTTCAAGAGTAATTGAATGATAAAGTATCCCCCTCCCGCCCCTTTTACCTAGTGTAAGCCACCTCCCCTTGGATGTGGAATATGGTCCATAGACCAGACAGCTCACAGCAAGGGACAGTCTTCTTACTGTGAGAACAATGAAAACCCTGCCCCCATTGACAGGTTTATCAGGTTTTTCCCTTATGCTAATTGAAGATTATCCCTCTCAGCAAACCATCAGGACACCACCTTTCTGTTCTGAGGTGAGCTGTGTTATATCAGTAAAAGGGGTGGGTGGGGGATACTTTATCATTCAATTACTCTTGAACTACAACTCTGACAGTATTGAAATAACACCATCCATGGTCCAAATACTATGAAGATTAATTGAAGCTGCTTTTATTTTGAAACATTACTATCCCTTTAAATTATTCTACTCCCTGCAGTGGGATTTGGATATATGTATTAACATACTGAGTGCTGGAGGTGTGAGAAACACATTGCTCTGGCAGAAAAAGGTTAATGTTTTGTGCTTTTCATTTAAATTTGTATTTATAATTTGTATTTAAATATTCCCTTATTATAATTATTCGTAATTTATTGTGTGTTAACATATGCCACAATGTTGTACAAAATAGTATGGAGAGTGTACAGTGACATACAGTGAAATGGTTGTACAGCGTTAGCCATCTGAACCTGACTGGATGAGTGAATATAAGAGACACAAGGGGTGGGGGGAGTTATACACTAAGGTGTGATAAAGTGGTGATAACTTCTCCAGGGATATCGCTTCTCCAGTTTCTATGTTATTCTATGGAGCCTATGCACTAAGATCTCAACTGTAATATAACAACAGCTTTAGATCCATAGATAGTCCACCCCTGCATTAGTAGTTGTTGACTGAGTTCAAACTGTTCTAGATACATACAGAACTTTCACACATGGTAAGCTTATGTGTTTAGACCATACAAATTAATATTTGGCCACAAAGGCTCTGGAACAAATATTATCTGTGTCAGGTCATAAGGAATTAACATAAGAGTCAAACCTGGCGTCTTCACCCTGCCCTTAGGATGGATTTTATACAGAACTATTGCCAGTGCAATCAGTGCAAGGCACCAGGACCTGCCATAATATAGGGGACCATTGACACAAAGGCTTGTGAAGGCCTAGCAGGTTAAGAGGCCACCCTACTTAAAATATCCTCGACCCCCAGGACCCTGACACTTAATTGGGCCTCAGGGGTAAGAGGGTGTTCAGGGCATAGATTTGATCCACGTGGGAAGCAGTTTTGAATTTGCTATCCTTCTGTCTCTCAGAGTTCCCCATAATGTAATTCAAGCAACAACCTGTAATGATCTACTGTGTATCTCATGGTAGATGAACTAAGATTTAGAGCAAGATGTGTTACCTCGTGACATGCACTCAGTTTTTCAGTACTGTGAACATACGACACACAACAATACCAGTTTCATTTGTTTGTTTTTTTTTCCATGTGTTATAATTGTTGTAATTCAGTTGCCAGTGTGAACTAGGCCTAACACTGTTTGCTCCAAGGGGAGGGTAGTGTGGGACTGTATTAGGGTTGCCACCTTTTCTTCAAAAAAATACCGGCCATGGCATTCCCTCCATAGACTTAACATTGGACAGAAGCCAATTTTTTACCGGCCTGACGGTAAAATACTGGCTGGCTGGCAACCCTAGACTGTATTGATGCTTACAGGTGCACCACTGACACCATTTACTAAACAAGAAGCAGAGGAAAGTGCTGTAACTTCACACCATTTCACTGCACATGGTGTGTGGAGGCAAAGGGGCTTGTGTACATTTCTTGTGCGTTACCCTACGGTGCAATAAACCTAAAGTCTGAGCACAGAAAATGATATATAATGGCAGATTTGTATTCTTCCCCACCAAGCTATTTTGCTGTTATATGGATATTAGGAAGGGTTTTGGAAAACTAACCCTTGGAGTGCCAGTATCTGGCACTCAAAGAGTAAAGCACTCACTAAAGAATGACAGATTTAATTTAATTGAATAATACAGCTCAGTAAAAGCAGAGAAGCCACTTAAAGATCATATTAATTGAATCAAAATGTACATTTATTTTTAGTTATTAAATATATGAAACACTTTTTTACACTTCAGTTTTCGTTTTATATTCGGCTACTAGTGCAGTTCTCAGTTCACGCCTGTTTTATTATTTCTTCCACTAGGTGTCACTGTGTGACCAGTAGAGTACTGGAGATCCTATGCAGCAGGCTACGTGAGCTGCATGTATTATGTGACCAGACCTTTTCTTTAAAGCAGGCATGTCGAACTCAAAAGTAGTCGCCTAGTCAAGGTCCACATACTCAACATTCCCCTGTAAAGGTATGTAAAAAATTATACTTAATAATAATAATAATCCTTTATTTATATAGCGCACACAGATTCCGCAGCGCTTTACACTCATATTGGTTCCTGTCCCCATTGGGGCTCTCAATCTAATTTCACCTATCAGTATGTTTTTGGAGTATGGGAGGAAACCGGAGTACCCGGAGGAAACCCATGCAAACACAGTGAGAACATACAAACTTAATACTGTTTTACATTTTCAAACTAGTTCAAATTAGTTTCTGTAACATGAATGTTACTTACAACAGTACCAGCCAAAAACCCCACATCCATATAACACCCATCAAAAGCACAATACCCTTATATAACCTCTCACCACGTCATCCATATCACCCTTACAGCACTTGTCAACCACACAACACCCTTCTATCCTCTATTCAGCACATGTCAAGCACACATTCAGCACAGAGATCCAGCATCTCCAGAGTCAGATGAAAGTCACCAGCTTGTTTTGATGCGCCTGTCAGTGAGGCTGATGTAGCAAGAAAGGTGGTGAGATTCTGGTGCAAACCAACTGTATTTTAAAAAATTCCGTTTTAAAGAGGTTTTTAATGTGCTGAATGATACGTAGGTCTCCAATGCAATACACACCTCCCAGCCAATCAGCTCTGAGCGGGGGATTGGACGAACCTGCTAAAAGCTTATTGGCTGGGAGGTGTGTAAGCACACATCCCAGCCAATGGCTGTGAATCCTTTTGAACAGAGACTGCCCATATATAAAGGCAGTCTCTGTTCAAATTCCCAAACACTGGAACTGGCATCGGCCCGTCAGATACTAGGGGTGTGTGTGCTCCTTCTGCCTTTCTATGCCTCCACCACTACTGCCGCACAATGGCATATATTTTCATTTAGATAATTTTTTGCAGGTTTTCGGATATGATGGGGACATGTTTAATGGGGACATCTCTTGTGGACTTTGGGTGTGTTTTACATTATTGACCCGCACATCTATGCATAGCTTATCCTTTTGAGTCCCAGAGAGGTACACAATGCATTGCTCTGCAATGTGTTGCGTACCTGTCTGTCACTCAAGGGGTTAAACTATGCACAGATATGTGGGCAAATTTATTGATATCTCTTTTTGTTTTTACAGGTATATGAGGAGAAGATGGAAGAAACAAGGCGGACCAGAAGAAAAAAGAAGGTGGAGAAGAAGGTAGAAAGATGATTAGTGAAAGAAGAAGGAAGATAGAAGAAGGACAGTGAATGACAGGTAAACGCTGCACAGACGAGCTATCAATCAGTACTTGACAGTATGTCAGGCACTGATCGTTAGCTTTTTTCCTTTGATGTTCCCATTATTTCCGCTATTTAGCAGCATTTTTGGAACTTAATGCACAAAATGGACGTTCGGCCACAAGATCTTTTGTGTGGCCTAAACGTCCTTGGTACTTTCAGCTGGTACGGCAATAGAATAGTGACAGACACTTTATTCTGTCGGCTGGTAGACAATTTAGTCCTACCGGCTGTGTTACCAGACTTCTTTAAATTGAGCCCTAAAAGTCACATTTACATCAATGGAGATTTTCATACTGCAGTTGGAAAGCTACATTCATACAGACAGAGGAATTATATGGAATAAAGAGATATGTTTTGGATGTTTTTTTTTAATGCATTTTTCTGCATTTTATAAGCAATTTATATTTTATTTGTAGCAAGGGTTTTTCACTTTTCATTTTCCTCCTAACATTCCTTGCTCTCAGTATATAAACATATGATTATTATCAGGGGAGGGGGGCAATTGCCCCCTGGGCTGGCGGGCCAGTGCCTCACTCAATATCCCACTTGCTGCTGTAAATGGAGCTACACTAGTGATACCACAGAACTTATGAAATTAATCTATATGCAAGTGATACCGCAGAGCTACAATTCAAACAGAGCTGCACTAGTAGCATAATCCATTTCCCTTGCAAGCTCTGTGGCATCACTATTCTATCTTTACTTAACCCTTTGAGTGCCAGAGGGGTACATAACGCATTGAAAAAGCAATGTGTTGTGTACCCCTCTGGCACTCACAGGGTTACATTGTATGCACTGTATACATTGTGTCAATTGACAGTTTCCCTACAGTGCTTTACAGAAGTAGTAAGTAGTACAGAGACAACAGAATCAGGCTAAAGTGTGCCCATTGCATTATTAGCAGGGTAAAAGTGCAGCAAAGCTTCGGAAGGGGACCCTGTCCAAAGAACTTACAATCTGATTAGTAATTGTGACAGCATTCAGAGATAGTAGTAGGAGGAGGAAGATAAGTGAGGGTATAAGATTTTTGTAAGGGAAGAGGAAAATGACTCTTGTGAATAGCAATATGGAAAAGGAATATATATGGTCATATCATCACCCTTGTTAGTCCAGAGGAAGGCACAAAAAAACCCCTACTGATGCCGTTTCCAATTTAGTTCAAAGTGGGTAAAAAAAATGCCTTCCTTACTATAAAATACAGTCAGTTATTTCCCTGGATCAACATCCTATCTTCTTTGAAACAAACAAATCTCAGTAGTAATATAGTTCATGGGGGTTATACACGAAGGTGTGATAAGGAGGTGATAAAGTGGAGATGACTTTCTACAGTGATATCATTTTTCCAAGTCCTATGTTATTCTGCACTCAGATGTCCTCAGCTTGGGAGATCTTAACACTACGCCCAATTGAATACTATAAGAACTGGAGAATTATCACACCTTTATTTCACCGTAGTGCATCTCTCCCCTAGACCCCAAACTACATCTACCGCCTTACTGACTTATGTGGGCACATGCATTCTGCCTGCTTCAGTATGAAAAAAAGGGACGTTCCAGTGGTTGCAGTTTCTGGTCCACCTCCATTGCACATGCCATCCACGACTGAGTGAAGGTGTTACATCTTGGTCCACCTCCATTGCACATGCCATCCGTGACTGAATGAAGGTGTTACATCTTGAACCAAGGCTCAAGAACAACATTCATAGTGCCCATTAACCCTTTGAGAGCCAGAGGGTCATGCAATGCATGCAGAGAAATGTGTTGCATACCCCTCTGGCACTCAAAGGGTTAAGACTTTCTGCACATGTCAGATGGAGCTCTTGGGAGCTGAAAGTGTAGTGATACCCAGCAGGGACAACGGAGCGAGGGTAGCCAGCAGATACAGGTAATTTTGCCTAGAGTCCATGACATGTAGTAGCTGAGAGAGATCCTCTTGTGAGTTGGCAACAGGAGGATATAGTGGAGGATCCTATGACTGGGCAGGAAGAACAGGTGCAGGTTATTGTGAGGGGTCAGATTCAGGCTGTGAGTGGACAAGAAGAGGGTCAGGATCCTGTGAGTGCTCATGTAGAAGAGGGGCAGGTTCTTGTGAGTGTTCAGGAAGAGAGGCAAGTTCCTATGAGTGTGGCTGAAGATGTGGTGGTGGGATTGGCTGTAACATCAGCTGAGGAGGAGAATCAGGGAGGCATGTTCGGCATATGCTGGGTCGGACTCAGGCTCTACATCAGGTGTTTCAGATGCAACAACATAATCTTCTTCTCCTCCTCCTCCTGTACTGAAGTCCTGGATGTGGGGATAATTCTTCCTGGGGTCTTGAACAGTGCAGGAAACTACACATGCTTTATGCCCCCTGTGTGATCAAACAGTAAAGATGGGAAAGCAGGTATCCCACCTTGGCACATCTGCATTGATTAAGCATATGCAACATAGGCATGCTGACATGTATGGCAAAAAAATAAAAAAAATGAGTCCCACTCCCATGCTACTGCTGCTGCTGACCCTGCTAGTACTTCTACTACCACCTCTTCAAAAACCTGGACACAAGAAAACCTCCACTAAGAAGACCAAATGGGCTGCAGAGACCCCCCCTCAGGCAGAAGCAATCCCCCATCAGCCTTTGCAACCACCATCCTCAGTGGCTCCAACCACCATCCTCAGTGGCTCACACCTACCCAAAGTGTTCCCACTCAGTCACAAATCTCTTCACCAATGCCATTACCCCTTCCAGACAGCAATTCTGTGCAAGCATGAATATGACAATTTGTGTCCACACATTTCACCCTATGTGGCACAATGACTGCACACGGTAAGGTTGTGGAGACATACAGAATTCAGGGCATAACAGAGCACCTAAGAACCATGCATCCTGCAGAATATTAGCCCCTTTTAGCAGGGAGGGTGAATTATTTTTATGAATTTCTTTTTTTTTATTTGTAATAATTTGTGTGAATGCGGCTGCTTTTGCGATGAATCATATATTTTTTTAATATTTCTTGGCTTACCATTGTGCAGGCTATTATACAAACAAAAGCTATTTCTAGCCTTAATTGTAGTAGGGAATTGTTTTTGGCTACTGTGAGTCAAGCAAGTAAACAATAAAATGTATGAATCACAGTTACAACTATCATATGTATAAATCAACAAAACAATCCTTTTTCTTGCCTCCTCCTATTCCTATCAACAAAAGAAATGTAATAATACAGGTACATATCAATATGTTTGAAGTGTCCGCAAATTATATATGGCATGACATAATATAAGCACCGTTTATAAAAATCAAATTAAAAGAAATATATATATATAAGCCTCAGAGGAAAGAACCTGAAATAATGGCACCCATCAGGGTATTAAAACTGTATTTCTTTTAAAAATTAAAATTGAAAAGAAGGCACCATTACTGAGGCAATTAAGCGACACCTTAGCGAGGCTATTTGTTGGTGAGGAAGCTGCTTTCTTTTGTGTGGTATACATATATCCATACGCCATATCACCCTGTTGAGCCAGAGGAAGGGGAAAAACCCATTAAAGCCATTTCCAATTAAACCTCAAGTAGGCCAAAAAAACTCCTTCCCTGACACAAAATGTCAGTTGGGTATTTATTACTCTGCGGATCAACATCCTATATAACCTTCCATTGTTACTATTCATAAACATTACATTAATCAGTGGTCTTAAGAGTGGTCCCAACAGTGGTATATGGTAGCAACCCTCCTCCTCAGTGCTGCTGCTTTGAGGATTGGTGTTTTTACTCTCGCAGTCAGACACAGTAGTTGGTTGAACTGCTACACCTTCCTCATTCATGCCATCAACACTAATAGGCGAGATGTTCAGAAAGTGGTGGTAACTGAAATTGTCTGTAATCAGAATAAAATGTTCTTACACCATGATCCGTCAATTCTCAGAGATGTTTCTGTCATTTTTTGCTTCCAATTCCGCCATCTCCGTCAAATTCTTTAGATGGATTTTCTTCTGAAAATATTGTCCTTCTTTTACCACCAACTCATAATCCGACAAGTTTTTCATTATGACGACTTTTTGAACATTTCACACTAAAATGCAACTCGTTGTCTTCAGTGTTCTTTCTGGTGATGGTGGAAATTTTTATAGAACTTTGACAAACTGCCTTCTCATGAGGAGAAAGATCATTATAATTTATTGCAAATGCTTCAGCAGCCATGGCTGCAGTCAGTTGGACTACCACTTTACTAACACACCCCTGCACTGGTACGAATCCTTTGTACTACCTCTACCAGTACGTTTGCTGGACATTTTTTTAACAGTGAACTACATAACAGAAGTGATTGTGTGTGATGTCTTGCTCTTTTCAAAATGCTATAACTCTTCTAGTATCAGTTTGCCTCAGTCACAGCTCACGTCCAGTCACATATCAGTCAAACTATTTTAATTGTTTTATTTATTATTTTATTAACTGTCCTTATCCCTAACACTGTGAACACAAAAACAAAACAAAAAAAAAACAGTCTACCTGTTCAACAGAGATAACAGTCATTTCAGGAAGGAACTTGTATTACATCTACTTTGTCTTCCCAGTCAATAACTGTTGCGATCTGACCTCCCTCCCGTGCAGCCGCCGGCTCGCATATGCACAGACCTGGTTCTCAGCTGCTTTTTTCACAGGGAGCTGATGTCATGCGTCACAATGTCAGACGCTCCTGAAACAGATATAAGGCCCTGCCTCCCTATCCTCTGCGCTCTCGTAGGGCTAAGAAGCATATTCTTGTCTCTTTTTTGTTCCATACCGGTTATTTGATTCTTGGCTTGTCTATCTTGTTATGCTTGTTATCAGACTGCCCCAGGCCCTTGGCTTTGTTTCCACTTATGCATCCATGGTGCCTGCCTCTGACCCCGGTCTGTTTTTTCCGTTGTGCTCCTCTTCCGCCTGCACTGACCTTCAGAATGCACCTTGACCACTTTTTTGGATCCTCCTTATCAGCTTTTCCGCTTTTCAGTTCCTTTTCGGGTACTTGCCTGCCTGGTTGTTTAGGCATCTTCAATATATAAATCAGCTGCCTGTTATCTTTTGTGCTGTATCACTCAGCACGTTTTCAGGCAGCTAACAGTCACACAACATTTTGGGGTTCTGTGTTAAATCTCATTTTCTCCCTTCACACCCCAAAGACTCCCCTAGCAAAGACATAACAGCCAGATCAGAATGAACTTGGATCACGGCTGCCTGTGTCTTCTTAATAAGCCACAGAAACAGAAGATTTTGGGTTAAATCTCCTTTGCACCCCCAGACACCCCTGGCAGAGAGCTGAATCACAGCTGCCTGTGTTTTCCCAATTAGTGATACAAACTTATGGGGTAAATCTCCTTTGCTCACTTCTCATACTCCCAGACTGCCCTAGCACAAAGCTAACAGCCAGATCAGGACGGAACCTGGACCACAGCTGCCTGTGTCTTCCTGGTCAGTCACACAAATGTTTGGGATATTTAGGTAAATCTCATTTGCTCCCTTTTCACAGCCTCAGACTCCACAAACACATAGATAACAGTCAGATCAGGAAGGAACTTGAATCACAGCTGCCTGTCTCAGACAACCTAGATTTTGAGGAATTTTGGGTAAATCTTCTTTCTCCTTTCCTCTCCATTAGAGTGCCCCCAGACTCCCCAAACACAGAGAAAAACGTTCCTGCCAACAAGAATCCCTAAAATACACTCCAGTTATACTTTATTTGCCTATCCTAAGTAGCAGTGCGATTGTGTTGCTTTCTCTATCTCTCACAAATAGAGAAATGGTATACTGTGGGAACCTGGCACCCCTTTTATACTATACCTGTAGGAAAAGAAGGGAAACTTGCCATGCTGTTGGGAGAAATTCTTACCACTGATTTCAATGCAATGAAAAAGTCAAAAATTTGCACTTTTCATGAGAAATTTCCCACCCTGCGGATGTGCCATTTTTCACCTGTTTTGCTTTTGAAGTGAAAAGTTTAATCCATCTTTATTAGTGTGTGTTGGGGTGTTATTAGGCATGATTTCAGTATTTCCTTAAATAATCATAGACAAAACAATTTGTAAACATTAATATTATGGCAGATCCACCAGTACTTATAACTGAGCCACCCTCACTCTTGAAAACTGCAGCTCAGAGCCTCCACTTTAATAAATGGAGCTGACCTCTACTGAGTGAGATTGCCTTCCAATGAGACATACCACAATTACTGAGTGAGATTGCCTTCCAATGAGACATACCACAATTACTGAGTAAGATTGCCTTCCAATGAGACATATCACAATTACTGAGTGAGACTGCCTTCCAATGAGTGATACCTTATTTACTGAGTGAGACTGCCTTCCAATGAGTGATACCTCATTTACTGAGTGAGACTGCCTTCCAATGAGTGATACCAGAATTACTTAGATGGCCATTCAGTGGGTGATGCCACAATTACTGTGTGAGTCTAACTTCCAATAAGTGAAACCTCATTAACTGAGTGGGATCGCCTTCCAATGAGTGATCCTACAATTACTGAATGAGATTGCCTTCCAGTGAGTGATACCACAGTTACTGAATGAAACTGTCTTCTAATGAATTATACTTCATTAACTTGATGAGACTCGCTTCCAAAGAGTGATACCACAGTTACTGAGTGAGGCTGCCATTCAGTGAGTGAAACTGGCTCCTAAGAAGTGAGTGCCATTAAAGGCCATACACATACAGTTCTGGGGTAAACCATCTGCACAATATGGGAGAGATAAGAATTCTTCAAATTCGAATTCATTAAAATGGGGCATTAAAGCCCTTTGTGTGCCAGAGGGGTATCCAACACATTTTATGCCCTGCTCTTGATCACTAACTAGCTCTCCAATGCATTGCAATGTAATGTGTTGGAGACATCTCTACCATTCAGTCGTTTAAAAGCAATGTATAAGTCAACAGGCTTTTTTTTATTTGGTGCACTTTTTTTGCCAAAAATGTCTCCTCTTTTATTTGTTCATGTAGCCCTTCATGAGGTTGGGACATCTAACAAGAGAATGTGTAATGAGTGAAGTAAAGGGATAAGCGCGATCTCCGCTCAGTTACATGCTTCTTGGAAAAAGCATGCTGTCTTGTAATCAGCTGTCTACAAGGTAACTTCTGCTTTACAGTAAATTATAAAAATGTTCTTTTGACAGTAGAGTGTGACACATTGCATAATAAACCACACTGTTTACGTGATGCTCTGGAAATATGAACAACAAAGAAAGGAAACTGAAAACCAAGGGAGCAAACAAAGGAGGGGATAAAATCCCCAGGGCTAATGTACATTACTGGCATTCTTCAGATAGAGCTGTGTACTCAGCAGACTGTGATAAAATGTAGCCTTACCTGTGCTGTCCTAGAGATACCTTAGGGGAATCGGATGACCTTGATGGTCCTGGTTTGCCAAGATAAACCATCTCCAGTGGCATGATCATAGTCCACTACAGATAACATGGTAGGACAGGCGCTACCAACAGTGCATGTTCTCAGGATATCCCAACTGGAGCACAGGTGACTAAATATTGGCTCAGTCCCATTAACTGGTCTGGCTGTTCTTCAACAAGGTTATCCTGAACACATGCACTGTTGGTAGCTCTTGACCAGAATTGGCTACTTCTGTGCTAGAGTGCAAACAGCTCTCACTAAACCTCTTGCTTAAAATGAGGCTAATGTACTAATAAACTTGTAACAACTTAGGGGCAAACCAACTGCACCACAGGGAACAAATACAAATTTCAGTTGATTTAACCAATATACAGAGCTGTAGATCTGTATCAGATGACCTCAGCTCTGTATATTGGTTAAAATCAGCTGACATTTGATTTTTTGTTTTGCCACAAAATGTTATTTTTGTCTCTTAGTACATATAGCTGATTCCTAGGTCAGAGGGAAGTCAGTGATGGGCTCTCCAGCTGCTGGGCCCTACAACTCACAACATCCCCAACTATCCATTGGCTTATTCCTGTGCAGCCCTGCAGAATGAAGATTCTGTACATGTTCTTGATTTAAATAGATATGGACCACCTTAACACTAACCAGTGATCCTCGTCTGCTGATGCTGGATCAGAAACTGCTTTCTTCCCAGGGCCGGATTTTCATCCCAGGACCCCCTAGGCAAGGCAATCTAGGTACCCTAAGCTCTGTCCATAACCACACCCCTTTTCATCACATGATCCCACCCGGAGTCCCATCCACTGTTTCATGGCACAGAATGTACGCTTGTCCTATAATAAGAACTAAAAAGCTTTAATCCCTTGGTTGCTAGAGAGATCTCTGAGATAGGGTTTTATAATGGGTGCAGGGACACTAGTATTGCTCTGGCCACACCCACAATGAAGAATGTGGGGTGTGACCAGTAGAGTTGAGGTGCCCCTCACAATTTGGAGCTCTAGGCAGTTGCCTACTCTGCCTATTGGGAAATCCGGCCCTGAATTTTCCAGCCTCACCAGTGTGGCCAGCCTCTGAATGCCCAAATGTGAGTTCTCATTATTTTAATGTTGTCTTTGTCCTATATTTATAACAGTAAACTGAAATTATTCTGGAGTAAGCCAATTGCATCATAGTAACATAGGAACAAAGTAACATAGTTGATGAGGCTGAAAAAAGACATGGGTCCATCAAGTCCAGCCCATGCCAAAAACACCCCTGTTGATCCCAGAGGAAGGCAAAAAAAGCCCTCTGGAGCCATTTCCAATTTAGCCCCAGGTGGGTAAAAAAATTCCTTCCTGACTCCAAATGGCAGTCAGGTAGTTCCCTGGATCAACATCTTATCTGCGAGCGGCCGGTCTTTAAGGGGGTAACCGCCCTTACTGTAAAGAATCCCTACCTTTGTTTTAGTCAAAAGCACCTTTCCTCTAGTCTTAATGGATTACCTCTTATTCTTAGTTCAGCTCTTTGAGTAAATAATTCATTAGCCAGTTGAACTGACCTTTAATATATTTATAAATGGTAATCATTACACCCCTTAGATGTCTCTTCTCTAATGTAAAAAAATCCAGGTTGGCTAGTCTCTTTTTATACTCCAATACCTTTATCAGTTTTGTTGCACGTCTCTGCACCTTTTCCAGTTCAACAATCTCTTTTTTAAGAACTGGTGCCCAAAATTGTACCACATATTCTAGATGAGGCCTAACCAAGGATTTATACAGATGTAGGATAATATTAAAATCCCTTGCATTTACCCCTCTTTCTATGCATGATAGTACCCCTGGGCCCCTGGGAAAATGGAGGTTATGGGCCCCCTTCACCTTGCCCCAGTTATGCCCCACCCTTTTTTGTCCCACACCCAAATTATTGCTCCAGCCTACCATGCCATTCAATACCTTTTTTTCTAACTTTATAATTGGCACTAATATTCTAAAATAAGGCAAGTGATGCCACAGAGCTTACAACTGAAATTGAGCAACACTATTGATGCCACGGAGCTTACTGTTGAATAGGAGCTATAACTGTACTGTAGCTCCGTTTTACCTGTAAAGTATAAAAGTGAACTACCCAACACAAATGCTACTGACATTCATAGGGGTAATGCACAATAATCATGTGAATGCCAGAGAGTTGGTGTCCCCTCTAGCAGTCAAAGACTTACTTCTCTACATAAGGAGTGTTCAACCTGCGGCTGTCTAGCAGCCTGTGATCTACAGCTCCCATCATCCTGTGGATGAGGAAAATGGTAGTCCAACAGCTGATAAAGAGTCAAAGGTTGACCATCCATTGTGTAGCCAAGTTACTCTTAATGCCAGATAAGGCAATTACTCTCAGTGCTAACACCTCTTTCAGTTTTCATAGTCCTTCACTGTATTCAGATTCAACACGTCCTCGCCGCCTAACCACTCAGTACAATCCAAAAACAAACAATCTCTAACACACATCCATACTAACTGCCTTCCTTACCGCCCACCAATACACATACCACCTAAACGCCGTCCTTTCCGCCTACTGAATAGCTACTCAAACACCTTTGTCCAAATATAAAGAAGAAAAAAAACGTACCCTTCTCAAACTCATCCACCACACAGCAAGTGAATTGCGTTGTCACATCCCAGTGCACAACAATTCATCCACACAGTGCGCACCTCTGTGGATCATCTGTTGTCACATAGCACCTACATCCATTATGTACATAGAGGGCCTGCACCTGATGTAGTCTGTCAGACCCGGTTTTGCTTCAACTAGGACACACAGTCCTCTGGAGCCAGTAGCCTCTCCTTTGCTGTTCCATCAGGTGCTGCGGAGCTCTGCACTAAAGTAGTGGACAGTAGCCATGAGCTGTTCACACTAAGGCCTCTCAATGCCTCACGGAGCACAGTGTAGCCGGCGCGGCTGCTTTAAGTATGCATAGGCAGGCCCCTACAGGCAAGCGGACATGAAGTCCGACATTAACATAATAATTGGGAAATTGGCTGTGGCGAGTCCCCCTCGGTCACGTGCCCTCGGTCAGTGCCCAAATGCCTGTATGGTCAGTCCGCCCCTGATAGTGCCCTATTTGCTCTTGCAGCAGCTGAGTGACTGCACACTGCTGTGAAGTCTATCATCTATCAGTACTCCTAAATCTTTCTCTAATGAGGATTCAAATTGAAATTTATAAATCCCCATGCATTTCAATAGAGCTTTTTAACCCCTTGAGTGCTACAGAGGTTGCTGTGCAATGCATTAGAGACCTCTCTAGCATTAAAGGAGTTAAAAGGCCAATTTAATTTAACAAGAATTTGTCCCCTGTTTTGCTTGTATAAATACGGCCCTTTGAACACAATGAATATTCTATAGGTGTTCAATTCATTGCTTTGCATTGAGATACACAAAGAAATGCGTTGCAAACCTCTTTGGTCCAGAAGTGGTTAACACGTTTATTTGTACCTGAATGTCAAACTAAATTCTTTTTCATTTTAGTCAAACTGGGTGAAAAAAAAATATTTTTTTTTGTTAAAAAAAAATCTTCCAATCAAAGGGTTAAACGTGTTACAGTCACAGCATAATTTTGGTCTGAGAAAGGGTTGATCCTTTAATTGCTGGAAGGAATAAGTCATGTAAGTCATGTACCTGTGTGGTTAGGTCTTTAGTGGATATTTTCAGCCTTCCTCCGCTCTTCCTCACAGTTATTCCACAACCCAGGCACACCATTCTTACACAGAGATCACCTCATACAAGAGTGGTACAGCAGGTCTCTCATTACCTGAGCCTGTGTGTCAGACTGAAACTCAAGCTGATTAGCTGGTTAGTACAGATACCTAATGGATCCAAGTCATTTTAAGGTGACTAATTAAAACTGGTCTGAGCATAAAAAACTGGCTCACGAGCACATTTATAGAAGCACGTGTGTGGTGCTCCCTTGTCTGTGAGTCACACTGAGGCTGACGAACTGAGAGGAATTGGAGTAATTACGGTGTAAGCCAACTGTGCCGTAAGGAACCAATAAAAAAAAATTCCAATCGATTGACATTGGGGCTTTTAACCCCTGGAATGCAATAGAGGTCTCTATGCATCACAATGCAATGTACAAATTGCCAGAGCAGCTCAGGGTATACATCTTATGAACATTGTAATGCATTATAGAGGACAATCTCCGTCAGGTTTAGGACTTTGATACCAGCAATCCCCCTATGCCTGCCCCATCACATGCACAGGGAATTTCCTCTATATCTTGTTTAATACATAGCGTTAAAAAAAAATTAATAACCACATTGTCCTTGCATTGACACAAGCAGTGTCAAGAGGAGGAATTTTGGTGTATGTAGCTTAGTAAATAAGCATTAGGCAACTGCAATCATTACTCTACATTCCCCATTTATCCTTATGGAATTTACATAGCAATGGGGACTTGGGAGGTGATTAGACTTGAATCTAAACTGATGGAATTCTATGATCTGGTTCTTCACTTTAGGCCAGTATGGGGGCAAACCATTTGCACTATAGGGGATAACTAAAAATTCCAACAATTCCCATTGATTTAAATTGAGATTATAAGCCTTTGAATGCGAGAGAGGCTCTCGCATTCAAGGGTTTAAAATCTCCATTTAAAGGGATAGTAATACTTCACTTTATCTTTATTTTATTTTGTAGGCATTAAAAAAACATGAAGAACGATATAAGTCTTATCTCTCAAACCTTTAAGAGATATTCACAAACAAAGTACCCCCCCCCCCCCCGTTCAGCCAGATGAGAAGGGAGGTGCCCAGGTAGACTGCAGAGAGGGACAATCTTCAATTAAGATAAGGGAAAAAGCTGAGAAACTTGTCAAGGGGGGAAGGGCTTTCATTGTTTTCATAGGAATAAGAGTGTCCCCTTCTGTTATCTGTCCAGTCTATGGACTGCATTCCACATCCGAGAAGAGATGGCTTACACTAGGTAAAAAGGGGCGGGAGGGGGAAACTTTGCTTGTGAATATCTCTTAAACCATAAAGGTTTGAGAGATAAGACTTATATCGTTCTTCATGTTTTTTTCATGCCTACAAAATAAAATAAAGATAAAACGAAGTATTACTATCCCTTTAAGTATTACTAATCCCTATAGTAAAATCCTTCTAAAAATACATGTATTTCCCCCAGTTCCATCTCTCAAACCTTTATGGTTTGAGATGATCACTCCTAAAGTTGCCCTCTCCCTCCCTCTTCCCCGAAGTCAGCGTTGTAGCTGACTGAAGGGAAATCCGGTCATAGATCATCAGGCGGCTCTCCAGCACAGCCACGATCGCGTTAATTGAAAAAAAAAATCTTTCACTAAAACGGTCTTCTACGTGTGCTTGCAAACCAAGCACACGTAGAAGACCATTTCAGTGAAAGTTTTCTTTTTTATTAACAAGATTGCGGCTGTGCTGGAGAGCCGCCTGAAAGTCGTACGAATTGCTTCCCTGCAGTCAGCTAGAACGCTGACTACGGGGAAGGGGGATGGAGAGGGCAACTTTAGGTTTGAGAGATGAAACTGGGGGCAGTACATGTATTTTTGAAAGGACTTTACAATAGGGGTTAGTAATACTTAAGTATTACTATCCCTTTAAATCAATTGGAATGTTCGGTTCTCCCCTGCCCCAGAACCATACCTGCGAACTTTTTAAACAGTGCTACCCGGAGGGTAACCCTGTCAGTGCCCAGGGGGAGGAAAATAACGCCATTCGCGTCATAAAAGGGGCGGGGCTTAGTAGCGTGGGGGGGGGCAAAAAACCCCTACAAAATGTATCTAAGAGGGCGGGGAGTGGGAGGAACCGGGCCCACCCGGTGATCCAAACATTGCCCCGGAGACCCGGTAATTCATTCTGAAATCCGGAGTCTCCGGGGCAAAACCGGAGAGTTCCCAGGTATGCCCAGAACACCACTTTTCTTTTGAACATACCAGCCTAAAGTAAGTATTTAAAGGTATAGCCCAGATCTGTATGTGTAGTATACCATTTATTCTATATACACTACTGGTCAAACGTTTTAGAGCACCCTCATTTTTCCAGTTTTTATTGAAATTCACGCAGTTTAATGTCTCAATAAAGCATAGAGCAAATAAACAATTGGACATTAAAAAGAAATCATGGAATCATTTTCCTTAACAAAATGTAATCTAAATTTTTGACTCATCAAAGTAGCCACCTTTAGCAGATATAACAGCCGTACACTCTGCATTCTTTCCACAACGGAAATCAAATATTGTTCTGAGAGTTCTTCCCAACACTGTTGCAGACGTTCCCACAAATGTGTTGCACTTGTAGTTTGCTTTTCTTTCACCCTTCAGTAACAACTGGAAAAATGGGGGTGTTCTAAAACTTTTGACCGGTAGTGTATGTTAATTATCCCCCCCCCCCCCCCGTATGCTAGGGAGATCTACAACATATTAGAGACTTCTAAAGCATCCAAAGAGATAAATATATTGTTTTGTTAGGGAAAAATAATCCTTTGTACTTACACCAATTCAGCCCTGCAGATACTGGATTTCCTGGAATGTCACTGCCCAGCCTACACCCTTATCAGGCTGTGTAATTACCTCTAATTATATGGGCAGCTTAGTTTGTGTTTCCCCCATCTGACATCACTAACAAACACCTTTACACCTCAGAACCTGTATGCATCACAGGGGGCAGCAGCTGGGAAACAAACACAGACTCAGAGGAAACCATTAGTGATATGGCTATTTCTTAACTGGATACTACTAGTAAACTAATAGATTGTAAGCTTCTTGGGTCAGGTTTCCCAATTTCCATTAGACTACTGGATTGTAAACTCACATTATACCACTAAATTATAAGCACCTTGGCCCAGGGTTTCAGATTATGCCACCAGATTGAAAATATCTTGGGGTCTTACATTAAAACACTAAAGTTTAACTCCTTGGGAATCTGTCTCACATTATACCAACAGACTGTAAATTCTGTAGGGTTTCGCATTAAACTGCTAGACTGTAAGCTTCTTGGGACACTATCATACCACTAGATTGCAACTTCTTGGGTCAGGTCTCCCATTATACTACTAGATTATAAACTCCTCAGGGCAATATCTCTAGTGATACCACTAAATTATAAGGTCTTCAGGGCACTATTTCCCATGATACCTTTAGATTTTAGGCGCAATGGGGTTAGGGCCTCACATTACTAGACAGCAAGTTTTAGATAGCAGGACCTCCCCTTTACTTCAAGCTATTGTGCACTGGCTGCATCTTATTTAAAGGGGCAGTGCCTCCTATAATGGGAAAAAAAAAATCACTTTTTTTTTAAAATAAATCCAGCATTGGGAAGCATATCCCTGACACTCCTAAGTGGCCTCATGATGTTAACCTCTTGAGTGCCAGAGAGGTACGCAACGCATTGCAAAGCAATGTGTTGCATACCTCTCTGGCACTCAAAGGTTTAAAAATGTAAACTTTAGTTTTTGATATTTTTAACATTTTCTCTAAATTCAGCTGTTTTCCTCTTGTTTACATTTCTCCCTTCCTTTAAACCTTCCGCTTATGATCAAAAGCCAATCCCACTGATGGAAACTTGAAGGAGGAGCATGAGCTGGTAATGCTGGCTGGGATATGAGCATCTGACACAACAGAGTAAAATAAATTTAGAGCAAAGACCCTGTCTGTTGCCATAGCAACATAAGAAGCTTGTTAAACAGATATAAACTAGTTGAAGAGCCCGTATACATGTGCCACAGTCAGGGGTGGACTGACAGGACCCAGGGCCCCTGGTCCAAAAAGAGGTCTGGGCCCCCTGCAGAAATATCCAAAATGCCCCTTCATCTCCACAATGCCCCTTCCACAATGCCCCCTTCATCTCCACATTGCCCTTTCCACATTGCCCCTTCATCTCCACAATGCCCCCTTCATCTCCACAATGCCCCCATCTCCACATTGCCACTTCCACAATGCCCCCTTCATCTCCACAGTGCCCCTTCCACAATGCCCCCTTCATCTCCACAATGCCCCTTCCACAATGCCCCCTTCATCTCCACAATGCTCCTTCCACAATGCCCCCTTCATCTCCACAATGCCCCTTCCACAATGCCCCCTTCATCTCCACAATGCCCCCTTCATCTCCACAATGCACCTTCCACAATGCCCCCATCTCCACATTGCCCCTTCATCTCCACAATGCCCCTTCCACAATGCCCCCCATCTCCACACTGCCCCTACCTGCAGTCCCTGGTGGTCTAGTAGCGCGGCTTAACACTGTGCGAAGTCCCGAGTGCCTCTAGTAATGCAGAGGCTGGGAGATGATGTCATCTCCCAGCGCTCTGTATTACTAGAATGGCGCGCCGGCGGCCGGTGTTGGAGAACTGGTGAGCAGTGCTGGAAGCGGCGGCAGGCCCCCTTCGGTCACGGGCCCTCGGTCCGTGACCGAATGCCCGTATGGTCAGTCCGCCCCTGGCCACAGTGCCACGCCACCCAGCAACTGCCATGGTGCAGTCATGTACAGTAGCACACCTCCCAACATTTCAAATTTCCAAAGAGGGACACTTGTGTTTTAGGGGGTGTTGCTGTGGGAGTGGCTGGTGGGAGGGGCATGACCAGGGATTTTTAGGCTATTTCATGACCTATTGATACCTCTTTGTGTAACCTAATAAATGACATATCAAGACCAGAGTATTTTATTTATACAGACTAATTTATAAACACATATACTGACATTTAAACAAACAACAGTGCAAGTTATATTGCTGTAGAACAATATGATACACTTAGCTGCACACCAATAAGTCTGATCTCCTAAAAAGAGGGACATCAGAGTGGGAAAGAGGGACAGAGGGATTTGGGTCTAAAAGAGGGACTGTCCCTCCTAAAGAGGGACACTTGGGAGGTATGCAGTAGAGACAGCTGCGCCACAGCTGATTCGGAATGGGGTGCTCCGAATTCAGACCGTAGTCCTCTCTGCGCACTGAAGGACTACTGTCTGAATTTAGAGTCCCACTCCATTATCAGCAGCGGTGCGGGCAGTCTGTAGTGTGCATGACTGCAGCGCTAGCAGCCATCTCTACTGCGCATGACGGCTTCTGACAAACACACATTTAGCAAATTATTATATAGGATATATTTATTTTTAATATGAATAAATTATGTAAGGACAAACATAACAAAATTAAAACACAGATCTGATGTATTTCTTCCCTTCACATGCCACTGTACTTATCTAAATTTTGTTGTAGAAGGTACTCCCCTTTAATTGAATTATCGTCTTCTAATGATCCGTATTAACACTATGTAAAAATCACTCAGAGGGAATTGCGTACCCCTCTGCCGCTCAAAGAGTTAAACATGTCTATCATTTGTTGTTAATGTGGGTCAGCGTTGTTTGTCTGTTGTGGGTGCTGTGTGCCTGTGGCCAATCAGAGAACACCATGCTTCACACTGCATTTTATGTACACAGGGTAGTATAGTGTTGGGAAATTCCAACCACAAACACTAGGATCTTGCAGCAAGCACTGCGGATAAGAGATGTGCTATGTTGTAGCATGTCTTGGCATGCCTCACCCTGCTATATGTATTGGATGTACACTGTTTGTGATGTGATACTGTGCAGAGCCTGCTTCCTGTACTGTACTTATCTAAATTTTGTTGTAGAAGGTACTCCCCTTTAATTGAATTATCGTCTTCTAATGATCCGTATTAACACTATGTAAAAATCACTCAGAGGGAATTGCGTACCCCTCTGCCGCTCAAAGAGTTAAACATGTCTATCATTTGTTGTTAATGTGGGTCAGCGTTGTTTGTCTGTTGTGGGTGCTGTGTGCCTGTGGCCAATCAGAGAACACCATGCTTCACACTGCATTTTATGTACACAGGGTAGTATAGTGTTGGGAAATTCCAACCACAAACACTAGGATCTTGCAGCAAGCACTGCGGATAAGAGATGTGCTATGTTGTAGCATGTCTTGGCATGCCTCACCCTGCTATATGTATTGGATGTACACTGTTTGTGATGTGATACTGTGCAGAGCCTGCTTCCTGCTGTTAACTAGACTGAAACTGACTTGTGGGGTTAAAGGCAGATTATTGTAAGATTAGTTTATAGCTGGAATTTACCCTTATTTCCAATTTAGGGCTTGAGACTGTTACCTGTAACTAACTTACCCCTGGATTTTATCTCATAGATTACTTATATAGCCTTTAGGGGAATCTGGAGACAAAATCACTGGAAAATTTGCATGGTCAATAAAATATTACTATTAACTGTCACACCATGAGAAGTGGTGCAATTCTGGACTTAACCAACTTCAGCACAGCAGGCTAATAATCATGTCAACATTTCTATAGATTAAATCCATTCCCACTCAATGCAGGCAATCTTTTCTATAGGCAAGTCAGTTAAGCCATGAGCACATTAGATAGAGTTTTTAATATAATGCGTATTGTAAGTCATATGATGTGGTAGAATGTAATAGATAGGACTTGCCTAAAATTGGGGCCTTAGAACCGTATGTTTAAAAATAAAGTGGATGAATTCTGGGGCAAACCATTTGCACTATAGGGGAGAACTACAATATTTCAGTTATTTAAATGGGGAGTTTTAACCCCTTGAATGCTAGAGAGATCTCCAACGCATTGCGAAGCAATGAGTTTGGGACCTCTCTGACATTCATAGGGTTAAAATGCCCATTTAAATCAATTTAATTATTTTTAAATTTTAGTTCTACCCTATAGTGCAATTGGTTTGCCACAGAATGCCACTTTTCTTTTGAACATACAGCCCTTAGTTTGGTAGGCATCATTGAACATATTTTGCCCAAACTATGCAACAAAATCTCAACTTGAAATAAGCGAGTTAATATGTAGATTATAATATATGGTACACACAGGGTTCACAATTAAGTAATTTATATAAAGTAATGCAAGACTGACAAAGGGCGATACTTTGTTAAAAAAGGAGATTAGTAAAGTAAAAGTGATACCTTTATTGGCTTACTGAATACATTTAGAGTGCAAGCTTTAAAGATAATTTAGGTCTCTTTGTCAGGCATGTGGTCTTGAAAGCTTGCACTCTAAAGGTATTCAGTTAACCAATAAAGGTATCAATTTTACTCTGCTAGTCTCCTTTTTAATAACAGATGTGAGCTGGTACCGTGTTAGCCGCAGAAATACAGGAGGCAAATATATTCAGGTTAATACCTTTATTTTCTAACTAAGCAGATTAAGGATACAAGCTTTCAAGACCTCTTAGGTCTCTTCCTCTGGAATGGAAGACACCTAAGAGGTCTTGAAAGCTTGCATCCTAAATCTGCTTAGTCAGCCAATAAAAGTATCAATTTGAGTATATTTGCCTCATTTTTAATTTGAGGATTGTGCAGTGTCCCCTAATTCCTTGCTGTATATTATGGTGTTTTAACACATTGAGATTTTTTTCTGTCCCATCACAATGATTCAGTCATCAGTGTCAATGGCCTAAACAGCGGCCCAACACCACCATGCATGCCTTCACTGCTGCAACTCTATAGTGACCATGGTTAGTCATCAGGGAATTGGAACAAGCTGCATTTGGGTTGCCCATCACCAATGGACTATTGCCTTGTCAGAGCAGTATGAACAGTCTTTTGGGTGCTTGTTATACAGCAACAGTGTCACTGTGTCACATTCACAATGTGAACAAGCCTTTACTCTCAGTTCCCTTAGACTGCCATCCTCTAGGTCCAGTTAAATATATTTTATTGCAACATTTCTCTGTGAAATAAGCTTCATTTGTGTCCTTAACCCTTTGTGTGTGTGTGTGGGGGGGATTTCAAATTTACAGGTCTCCAATGTAATGACCACCTTTCTGGAACTCAAAGGGGTTATCTGTTGATTTTTGCAATCTGACTTAACCCTTCTCCTTCTGCTCTCTATTGTACATACTGTATATACAAAAGATGCCATGCATTGAAAGAACTTAACCCTTTGCAATGCGTTGCATACCCCTCTGGCACGCAAAGGATTAAATATACAGTAAACCTTTATTATGGGGAAAAACACTTATTGTAGGGGTTTTCTGGCTATGTAAAGCAAACATACTACCATTGTTGGAAGATGCTTAAAGGGATAGTAATACTTCGTTTTAACTTTATTTTATTTTGTAGGCATTAAAAAAACATGAAGAATGATATAAGTCTTATCTCTTAAACCTTTATGGTTTAAGAGATATTCATAAACAAAGTATCCCCCCCCCGTTCAACCAGATCAGAAGGGAGGTGCCCAGGTAGACTGCAGAGAGGGACAATCTTCAATTAAGATAAGGGAAGAAGCTGAAAAACTTGTCAAGGGGGGAAGGGCTTTCATTGTTTTCATACAAAGAAAATTGTCCCCTTCTGTTATCTGTCTGGTCATACAACCTGATCCACATCTGAGAAGAGATGGCTAACACTAGGAAAAAGGGGCGGGGAGGGGAACTTTGCTTGTGAATATCTCATAAACCATAAAGGATTGAGAGATAAGACTTATATCGTTCTTCATGTTTTTTTAATGCCTACAAAATAAAATAAAGTTGAAATGAAGTATTACTATCCCTTTAATTCCAAAGTGCTTAAAGCCATTTCGAATCCTTTGAATTTCAGAGGGATACTCAGTGTAGTGGGAAGCAACGTGTTGTGCTCCACTCTGTTTCTCAAAGGGTTAATATAATATACTTAATGTAACAGTACCACCTGATGTCCACATAGGTCACCGGATGTGCAGACAATTGTTCTATGCAATGGGAGAGGTAAGATACAGTAGAATCTCCACAAATATGTACTAACATTTGTATAAAGTAACTTCCAGCAGTCACAGTACCTTGTTTTTACTCAGCAGGAAAAACAACCCTACAATATAATGCTTTTTCATAGTAAAACTTAGATATCTGAAGTAAATATGCTGTTTTCCCAGCAAGCCGGGAGTAACAATTTTCCTTCACACCCTGCACTTCTTGCTATGTTTATGTAACAGACTGCAGCATCCTGAGAAACAGGTGAAGACAGCAAAAGGGAAGTTGCATCCCCCAACCTGCTGGGAAAGACTACATGCAATATCATTTTTCTTCAGATCTATTAATGTGTGGAAACATTCACATACCAATCTGTGGGTGTTGCTAAACGCACTTTCATATTAACCCTTTGAGTGACAGAGGGGAATGGAATACATTGCTTTGAAATGTGTTGCATAACCCTCTGGCACTCAAATAGTTAAATGCATAATAACCGTTTATTTTGAGTTTACATAGTTTGCAAACACATAATATATACAGTCAAATTGCCTTTACTTTTTATTATTTTTGTTTTCATCTTCACCCATATTTTATACTTCTATGTTCCTGACAGGGAGATCCCTGGATCTCAGTTTACAGAGAATCTTCTAGATCAGTGGTTCTCAACCCGTTCCCTCAGTGGCTATTAACAGGCTAGGATTTTAGAATTTTCTTTTAAGAGCACAGGTGAGTTAATCAATACGACTGAGCCTCTGATCACCACACTTGTGTTCTAGCAGGGAAATTCCTAAGTCCTGGCCTGTTAGTGGCCACTGAGGGCATGGGCTGAGAACCCCTGTTCTAGATGATAGACCATCAAATCAGGATAAAATGTTACAGGTTAGAAATCAGAATACAGTGTTACACTATCCCTGCAGCACTAAATGCTTTGTATGTGATCTTGTCTACATTGTATCTTTATTACATTATTTCACTAGACCTGCTCTCATGTTCCCTAACAGAAAGCTATTTGCAAACAAATCCAGGTAGCTCATTGTCAAGGACATAAAACTTAGAAAGGAAAAAAAACAACAGGTGAAGATAAAAAAATCAAACATACAGGCAATTTGCCTGTTCATGTTATGTGCTTACAGAATATATTGTCAAAATATATAGTTAATGTTCCTTTAACACCTAGTTATATATTAACAACAGTATTCCTTTCACTATGAAGGAAGTATCGATGTGTCTGCGCTCTGTTCACTTATATACTTACCAGTATCGATACCACAATCATTAACCCCTTGAGCACCTGGTCCTCAAGGGGTTAAAACAATTGGTATTTTTGCAAAGGTTATACAAAAAGTGATAAAACAATTAAAAATGAATATATTAATCAGAGCTCAAAATTTCTACTCGCCATTAGCCAATGGCGAGTGAAAATTTAGCCCTGGCGAGTAGAAATTCAGCCCTGGTGGGTATATTATGGCTTGCAGTGGAGAGTAACTTTTCAGGTCTGGCTAGTAGCTAAGGACTTCAGATTTAAGCCCTGTATTAATATTGTTACATCATTGGATACTATATAAAATCTGGCTCAAAACATATGTAAAAAAAGAAAATGTGTGCTCATGTGCATATCTGGGACCTTTCAAAATGAGTTGACCCTGAGATCTTGTATATATTAACCCTTAAAGGTGCCAAAATATAGATTATTTGCAGTATGTCCCTGACACTGTAATCAAAATGAACTCCATTCAGTCCTTAAAGGGGAACTATCACCCTAAAGAAAGTCTGCCCCCAACAATTAGCCATCTAGCTATAAGCATAACAATAGTGCTATTAGCCAGCAAAATTACCGCTTTTCTCAGAAATCCTACTTGTGCCAACACTGCCGGCCAGGCTTCTTCCTTTAGAGGCATCTGCGCCATCAGTCTCTTCTAGTACCTAAAGGTACCATGCAGCAGCTCCTAGATGAGACTGGGACTGACAGCGCAAACGCACATATGTCTGTAAGCAAAGATGTCTGGGAGGGAGAGGGGGGACTGTGCGTTCGGTTATCTCTCAAACCATAAAGGTTTGAGAGATGAACCTGGGGGCTATTAAATTCTTTTTGAAATAGCTACAATATGGGGAATAGTAATATTAAAGTATTACTATCCCTTTAAGTATTACTATCCCTTTAATTGGTGAAGATCATACAGTAGGTAACATGGGATTCTCCCTCCCTGAGATTTTGGCCCTTCCCCTTCAGACCAGGAGAACTGGATCAAAACTCCTGAGAGCTCCCAGGTATCATCATGTGACATGTGGGGATGTTGCAGGGGGGAGCCAAATGCCAATCTCCATATGTGATGCCACCAAGTTACAAAGGAATTTTGGAAATCTATTAAAGTGGATCTACGCACATCCCAACATTACAAATGGGAAAAGAAGGACACTTTTGTTTAGGTGGTGTTGGGGGAGCGGCTTGTAAGCAGGGCAACACTAATAATTTTTAGGCCATTTCATAACCGATTAACACCTTTTGTGTAAATGAATAAATTGTTTAGAGCAAGACCAAAGTATTTTGTTTACACAGACTAATTTATAAACACACTAGTGAAAAAGCCCATGTACACTGACCAAGGTCCGGATGATGTTAAGAGGCTGGGTCCTGCTCTGTGTCCTGCAGTCATGCACTGTAGAGACTGCCTGAAAGCACAGAATACTCCCAGCATTCCTACACTTCCCAGCATTCTGTGCATTCAGGCAATCTCTACAGTGCATGACGGCTTCTGACAAACATTCTAGCGAATTATGGATGTACTGACATTTAAATAAAGATTAATGTACGTTTTATTGCTGTGGGGCAATATGATACACTTTTTAATGCCACACAGTCTGATCTCCAGACGGAGGCCAGGGTGGGAAAGAGTGACATAGGGATTTGGATCTCAAAGAGGGATGGTCCCTCTTAAATAGGGACACTTGGGAGGTATGGATATATACCCTCAAATAAGTGGCCCTTGAACTTACCTAGGTAGGTATCTTTTATATAGCAATCTATCTATTTATGTATTGCATTATATCTTTAGTTTCCTGCATATAGTAATCTCACATCAAATAATGGGATCCAACAGATATCAATGGCTCCTAAGGAACACAAGTTGTTATAAGACTGTAAACAGAAACAATGTTAGAAGTCCAATATATATATAAATATATATAACTGATTGCTGTGTGAAGGACACCTACAGAGGTAAAGCAAATTAAGTTGTTTTTTCGTAGGTTATATTTCCCCTGGAAATTAACTATAACAGGTAATCGTGCTACAATGGTGGCAGTATAGGTGAAGTTTAGAACGGGCATCCACAGTTGCGTTCCAAACTTAAAGTGGATTCACCTGCATCAAACAAGGGTGCTCAGCCACATCAGGCTCTCCAAACCTGTATGTCCATATGAATCCAAAGAAAGGTTGGGTGGCACTCCAAGAACAATAAGGCGATTGGATAAAAGCAGAATACTGTATTCCAAAAAATAATGATAAATTACAGCATTAGGACTGAGGTCCTGTTATATGTACCTGTGTCCCACCATCCAGTGATGTCTTGCTGTCCTTTCATCATTAGCTTTTGGAATAAAGTATTATGCTTTTATTATTTTTATTATTATGCTTTTCTTTGTGTTCCCTGGAAATTAACCTCTTGGGTACTAGTGGGTCCAGTTCTTTGCATTGCAGTGCATTGGAAATGTCTCTGGAATTCAAGTTAACCCTGTGAATGCCAGAGGGCTAGGCAACCCATATGCTTTGCAATGCACCATAACAAATACAAATTCCCATTGGTGTAATGCTGGAGAGGTCTCCACTGTCATTTCCCATCACTTTACCCTCTTCTTCCCACTCTCCGCCCATTTTAAGGGCAAACACACCTTTCCACCACCTAATCCTGCTCACCCTAATCAATCCCTGCCCTCTTTATGTGCAAATCATATAACTTGGATACATCCTTACCCAGACTTTTATGACCACCGGAGGCTTCGGACTAGAAAGCTCTCCAGTATATCCATAGGCAACATATGTACAGGTTCCACAGTTTTCATTGGTGTGTGTAAAAATTAAAGTGGATGAATTCTGGAGTAAGATAAAGGCATATAGGGGATCAATTAAAATTCCCATTGATTTAGATGGGGAGTCACAATGAATTGCAGAGACCTCTTTATGGCTATGCACTAAACAAGTTGTAGAGGGAATGCAGTATGTGTGCATGTCATTTCCCTGTACATGCTATGGAGCTGGGAGTATGGGGCTGGCTGGCATTACAGACTTAATGATGGAGAAGATTGTCCACCTGTGCACTATAGCGCTGAAATGCTACAGTGCATAGCCTAGACTGCAGACACTGGTGTTAGAGGCTAGCTGCACTTTTGAATTCGTACATTCACCTTATTGTGCCAGAAACACAATGGGTCATGTGTGCTAAAAGGTCACAGAGAGTATTTAATTGTGAAGGTAATAAATGGGCCTATACCGTCTTAGTTCTTAGGTACAAGGCTCTTTATGCACAAAAAATTATGACTTTGCAACTGTTGCACCAGAGGGTGTGTAATGTAGGAGTGTTTAGACATGTCTGGGCATGATGCTTCTCTGTATTCAGGTGCAGAATTAGTACACACTGGATGCACAACACCTTATGTATGCTACAGGGCTGGTGAAAAGTACTTTTGCAATGAAATTACCTGTACCAGATGCAGTGTGCACTATTGTATGCAAACAGATGCAAGCAATGTTATTACATATCTCCACAAAGGGTGAAATACCATGCACTGCTCTCCAGTTTTATATATCAGCCTGTTATGACCCTATAAATCAATCCAACAAGATCCAATGGAACCAACAAGGTCCAGTGGAACCAACAAGGTCCAATGGAACATTTCCGCCCTCAGTGAGAACAAATTGCTGGTCTCACACTACCCTGAGTTAAGGAAAAGGTTGAGTCAACTTGTCCCATATATCAAGGTCATAGTCCAGGATCTACTGTGTCTGACTAGGTGAACATGTCAGGACTTGCTCCCTCTTTAGACACACAAATACATTCTTGTGACAAGTTTAGCAAAAATATAGCATAGCTCCCAACAAAGGGACAGGACACATAGGGGCATATTCATCATCAACATCATTGTCAGGATAAGGAGGGGCAATTCTGGAGCCAACCAACTACACCATAAGGGACCAATAAAATTTCTCCAAATTCACAATGTTTTAAATGGATCTTTATATCCCTTGGATGCTGAGAGCTTTCAAACTAATTGCTTCACAATGCTTTGAAAAACTTAACATTCAACTCAATGCTCAGCAATGATTTGTACACCACTCTGGCACTCAAAGTGTTAGAAGCACCAGCTAAATCTCTTATTGTGCAGCAGGATTGCTCCAGTTCTTATTATTACATCAGTCTCACTATTGATTTATTCACAGCACAAGCAAATTGTTTTTGAAATCACTTCAATATGTATGTATGTATGTATGTATGTATGTGTATATAATGGCCCATACCCAGATAAAATGTAACCCCGTGAGTGCTAGAAAAGTTACGCAATGTGTTGCACACTGCTGCCCCCCCCCGCCCCCGAGTCCTTATGTCACCCTAAGAGAAGCTTACTTTGCTTCACTGATAGTTACACATTAATGTAGTTGATGAGGTACTTTCATTAAAGGGATGGTAATACTTCGTTTTATCTTTATTTTATTTTGTAGGCATTAAAAAAACATGAAGAACGATATAAGTCTTATCTCTCAAACCTTTATGGTTTAAGAGATATTCACAAAGTATCCCCCCCCCGTTCAACCAGATCAGAAGGGAGGTGCCCAGGTAGACTGCAGAGAGGGACAATCTTCAATTAAGATAAGGGAAAAAGCTGAAAAACTTGTCAAGGGGGGAAGGGTTTTCATTGTTTTCATACAAAGAAGAATGTCCCCTTCTGTTATCCGTCTGGTCTTACAACCAGATTCACATCTGAGAAGAGATGGCTTACACTAGGTAAAAGGGGCGGGAGGGGAAACTTTGCTTGTGAATATCTCTTAAACCATAAAGGTTTGAGAGATAAGAATTATATCGTTCTTCATGTTTTTTTCATGCCTACAAAATAAAATAAAGATAAAACGAAGTATTAGTACAGTGTGCAGAAATATTTGCCCTACAATCACTGTAATCACTCCTAAAAAAAAAAACAAAAAACAATCTATTTCACAAACTAATGGCAAGCATAACATATGCAGTTTTTAATTTTCTTTAAAATTAACTAACCTTATCTGAAGGTGACAAGTCTTCTTTAACCCCTTAGTGACAAGGGCTTTTTGACAGACTAGAGGACAAGAGCAATTTTGTCCATTTTAGTTCAACCATATTTTTCTTCTAATTCATTTAGTACACACACATTATATACCTTTAAGCATATGTAGGGCTTTCTTTTGATGCCACATTTATTTGTATTACCCATAATAATAAAAAAAAGAAAAAAATTAAAGAAACAACTTTTTTTTAGGTTGTGTTAATTTGTGCTCAGTTGGTTTTTAATTGGGACTGGATAAAAGTTATGGATGGTCTTTCATACCTCCCAAATGTCCCTTTTAGGTGGGCACTGTCCCTCTGAGATGAAAATCCCATCCTGGTGTCGCTCATTTTACTAGATCAGACTGCACAGCAATAAAACTCACATTAATGCTTACATAAACTTCAGTATATGTGCTTAAAAATTAGTCTGTGTAAATAAAATACTTTGGGCTTCTTCTAAATTATTTATTCAGTAACACAATGAGGGGTCAAACAGTCTGCTGTGTTTTTCTTTTAAAGGTATAGTAATGTTTCATAATAAAAGCAGCTCTAATTAATCATCATACTATTTGGACTTTGGAGAGTGTTATTTCAATCAGAGTTATAGTTCTAGAGTAATTCAATGACAAAGTATCCCCCTCCCGCCCCTTTTACTGATGTAACACTGCTCAGCCAGATCAGAAGGGAGGTGCCCAGGTAGATTGCAGAGAGGGACAATCTTCAATTAAGATAAGGGAAAAACCTGAAAAACTTGTCAAGGGGGGCAGGGCTTTCATTATTCTCATAGGAAGAAGATTGACCCCTTCTGTTATCTGTCTCATCTATGGACTGCATTCCACATCTGAGAAGAGATGACTTACACTAGGTAAAAGGGGCGGGAGGGGAAACTTTGCTTGTGAATATCTCTCAAACCATAAAGGTTTGAAAGATAAGACTTATGTCGTTCTTCATGTTTTTTTAATGCCTACAAAATAAAATAAAGATAAAATGAAGTATTACTATCCCTTTAAGTTCCCCATCCCTGCTTCTAGTACCTCAAAGTGCCTAATTTTTAGCCATCTGAGGCACTGGGAGCTCTGTTCTCTGATTCTTTCATCCGCATGATCACAGGGAGGAAGAGAGAGGCAAAAAACAATGACAAAGGCACTGTATTCTTTACATTGTCTTTATCACGTGGCTCTACCAACACATGTGATCACATGTGCGGATCCACCAGGGAAAGGCTGAAACTGGTTGCTTGTGCCCTGAGTCACGCTGTGATCATGAAAGTCTTCACATTCCTGGACTGTCACCCATCCTTAAAGGATGGAAATGTGCAAAGGTCGTCCAGGCACAGCACTCGATGAGAAGGGTGTTAAAATAAAAATATATCTTACATGTGCTGATTTCAGTTGTCTAGTATATGCACTATTTGTAATACTCACTTCCTGGTCAGGCCCCATGTGGCAGAAAGAGAAGGAAGTGAGGCTTGCACAAGGAAATTGCTTCCCCCATCTTTCTGAGTAACATGCAATATCATCTAACTTATGTTCTGTCAAGGTAGGCAAAGGTTTGCATCTTTATCTGTGAATGTTACAAAGCACTCTGTCAACAAAGTTGTAGGGTTACCATATTTGAACTTTCAAAATATAAGACACTTTGGTGTATCAACCAGATGTAACCCTTTGAATGCTGAAGGGATGAGCAATGAGCTGCAGAACAAATGTCTATAAATAAGATGCTACATTAAGACAATAGAAGTTTCTACAGGTTTATTGTGTATGGATCTTACAAAAGCTGTAGCAAGGGTTAGGGACCAGTAGCAGTAACAAGAGTCTAAGGCACAATATTCAAAAAGTCATCCTAATGAAGAAAAAAAATCATATTGTAGTTGGTGGTAAAATGATGATGTAATATTCAGAAGTTAATTTGTCAAGTTTATACTATTACTAGTAGTGAGAGTACTATTACTACTAGTGAGAGTACTATTACTAATTACATTTGCTAACATTTTCAGATGACCTCAAATTCTGAACACTTCACATTGCAAACTTAACCCTTAAAGACCAGAGGTCTGTGCAGTGCTTGCTTCACACTGTGTTGTTCACCCTCTGGCCATTAAAGAGTTAAGCAGGCTCATGCACTCTGCTGGCACCAGTAATATCTCCATGGATATGACATCCAAGATGTGATCTCTTGAAAAAGGCACAAGGGCAAAATTAATAGGAGCCATTAGGATTTTCTGACAAAGAAAAGGCAAGTGGGGATATTTATTAAGAGGTGTTAGTTCTTCTTTAATCCTTTGAGAAGCAATGTGGCGTTAGACCGGGGGCTTCAGCCACCTCAGTCAGCACCTAGCAAATCCCATGTAGCCTGGTTAACTGCCTTTCCATCTTGTTTTTCTTTCACCAGTTTAACCCCTTAATGACCCCGTGACATGCCAGGACCATCACTGCTTTTTTGCCTTGTGGACCGGTGATGGTCCTGGCAGGTCACATACTTTTTGCTCCTGTGGGAGCGCTGTAAGTAATAACGGGGTCTGAAATTGACCGTGCCAATACCGGAGCGGTCTCTCTCAGTCCCCTGTTTAGTGTGCTGGTACATGTCACAGGTCATGTGTGCCAGAGCATCGGCATAGATGAAAGAGGTCTTTATCTCCTTAAGGTCTAGTGGTCCCTGGAAGTTACCTTCCCTTAAGGACCACTTTGATGCGTGCCAACACGCTGGCACACATGACATGTACCAGTGCACCGAGCAGGGGTCTGAGAGACACCGCTGCATGCCGTTCGAGGAGCCCTGAATCGGAATAAAACATTTTTTTAAAAAAAGCTCTGTGGTCCTTAAGTGCTGTCCGCGTGCATGTGCGCCAGTCCTTAAGGGGTTAAACAGAGATGTGGCCCTCAGGTCAAAATAATTGCCCATTCCTCCTATATTAGAAAAATGAATGGGTGACCCAACACAAATATGAGTTTAACTCTTTGCGTACCAGAGGGGTATCCAATGGACTGCTTCACAGTGTATTGTATACCCCTCTGACACTCAAAGAGTTATAGTTAATTTTACTTATAGAGACCCTGTTCCTGCAGAGCTTATTGTAGTATTCTTCCATTGACATCAGTGGGATACACGTGGGGCCTAGCAGCAGAAAAAAAATATGGAAAACGGCCCGTACTAGGGTTTTTATGTTCACAAGAATAGTGGTGAATTTCTGGGGCAAAAACCAAATGTACCAGAGGGTGAAACAAATATTGCTGTTGATTTAAATTAAGCTTATAACCATTTGAATGCTGGAATAGTTTCCAAACCAATGCAAATCAAAGTGGTGTAGGCCTCTCTAGCATTCAAGGGGTTATAAGACCTACTTAAATCAATGGGAATTTAAAGGGCCCCCTTTGACCCCCATTCCTAGGAACTCTGCTCTACAGGACCGGCATGGCTACCCCTTTGCAGCCACTTCAAAGTTAGGGAATCCTGGAATGACAGCTAAGGGCAGTCTGGCGTCTTTACATTCCGTTACAGTGTTTATAAATTAGTCTGTGTATGTGTGTGTATGTTCCAGTCTCTTGGATTAATATGTAGACACAGATAGATAGATAGACAGACAGACAAACAGATGTTAGTTGAGAGTTGAATTAATTAATTAATTAATTCAGATTGTGAATTGATACTTTGTTGCACAGTGAAAATATAAATTCTGGTTCTCACTGCCCGTGAGCTGTAGACGTACATCCATAAAAACCTAAGGGACAGGGAAAAGCAGCCCATAGGCTGTGTTTTCCACACTTGTGTGATAGTCATAACATTTCTACTTCACACCTTTGTGTATAAGACAATTCTGCAGTGATGCTTTGACACATATTGAAGTGAAATAGGCCACTCTGTTAATTTAAATTCCTTGTAAATCTGGGCCATTATCGTAATACCTTAAATGTTACAGAATATTAACCCCTTCAATGCTAGAGATGTCTCCAATGCTTTGCTTAGCATTAGGTTGGATATGTCTCTAGCATCCAAGGAACTGAAAAACAGTATAGACCCAAGCAGGGCCCTTTTCTGTGGGGTACACAGTATCTGCACCTCTTTCCTAAACATAACAAGAAAATACATTATTATATGGTACAATCACTTTATTTCCCCAAAACTAAGTCCTGAATCCAAGAAAATAGGGGACAAAATATAAATATTTGTAAATCACCTTTTTATTATTTTATTTTTACGAATTTGATTTAACCCCTTAACAACTGGCCACACGGCAAGCACTTAAGGGCCATGGGGCTTTGTTTTTTTGCTAAATGGATTCAGGGCAAGGAATAAGGATCAGAGTATTGTAGCTGCAGCCGCGCAGGGTGCCTTGAGCTCCATGACATGCCAGGACCATCATGGGTCCTTAATGCAAGTTTACCTATGATGGTTCTGGCACATCATGGGTCATTAATAGGTTAAAAGAGGCTTGTCTATAGCTGTGTTCTTAAATTATCCCTGTCAAGCATCACACATTGGAATGACTCACACGTCTCTGTTTTACGCACTAATGCATACTATAACTTAAGGTGTGCTCTCTCGTTTTTGTCTTCTTGTTCCAGCCCATCTGCCCACAAACTGCATATCAACACCTGCCGCCATAGTATGTATTTATATCTTTATTTACGGAGAGATGCACAGTTGATGTGGAACATTAAGAAGAGAAAAAAAAACCTGAAATAACTGAATTGCTGAAAATGAAAAACATATACTAGAAAACAAGTCAACCACTCTTTCACACCAGCTTACAGGCCCGGATTTCCCCAATAGGCAGTGGGCAACTGCCTAGAGCTCCACATTTTGAGGGGCACCTCAGCAGTGCTGGCCACACCCATATTCTGAATTATGGGTGTGGCTAAAGCAATATCAATGACTCTGCGCCAGTTTTATACACCTTTACAGGCTATTAAGCTGTTGGATGCTACAGAGATCTCCAGTGCATTGCATAGCAATATATTGCAGATCTTAAAGGCAACCAGTGGGTTAAAGTTGTTTTTTTTTTGTTTTTTTTTGTCCTTGTTAGTTTTAGACCAAAGTTTTCGGTGCCAGGAAAATTGGGTGGAACTGGGGCTGGAGTAATGTGAGGAGTGGAGGTGTGGCTATGGGATGCTCTAAGGACACCTAGCATGGAGTCCGCAGGGGGTTGCTTGCCCCCCATGGATTTTAAAAACACGGCTCGCTATGCCGGTGAGCTTTTGTTATTTATTATGTGCCTGCTTCCAGAGCCGGATCATGGGCAAGCGTCATTGGAAGTGTACATGTGTCAGGACTTCCTGTTCTCCTGGCACATGTGCATATGGGGAGGCTACACAGCGTTGGTCATGCAGCGGCAGAGCAATAAGACAGAAGAGCTCCCGCCTGCTCGTTGTTTTTGGAGGTGACTTTTCTAAGTGGCAGGCACACTGGCCCTGGTCAGGGATCGGCACTGAGACGCACACGGTAAGGGCCAGTGTAATCTATAAATCCGCTGACCTTTGTGTATGCACTGACTGAGACGATAAAAAGTAAATAACAAATGTTGAATGTTGTATTACTTCTCCCATCTGTGCTGGTACTGGTCTGAGCCGAATATAGGTATTATCCCTCATCAGTTGCCCTCAAACGTACCCTGTTGGATATAGATGTTGATCCTGCTGATGTGAAAACAAGAAATCCAGAGAAAACCCACATAATGAGTGTAGCTAATATTTATCAAACGTGACTAAAAGGTAAGTCACAGTGGAGTGGAACATGGATGTCATTAAAATTATTCCCCCCCCGGAAAAGTTTCTGCGGATGCCCATAACACCTAGATCACTTTGCCTAGGCGAGCCTGGGATGCAAATCCAGCCCTGCCAACTTAACTTTCCCTCTGTATGGTGCTCAGCTATCTACTACCACAATTCATACTCTATCCCAGTTTTAGCCCATAAACGGCAACCCATTACATGGCTACCTATACCTACTGAAGTTCATGAAAAACTGGAGCTCGTGAGAGACATAGAAAAGGGTATGTACTAATATGGTTCATACTAAACTGGGTACTGGTATTGGTTTCTTAGCCCTACACCTGCCTAATGCCAATGGGCTTCCTTTGATAATAGTCCTCTGTATGCTTCCTGAGTCAAGGGGGAGGGCAGTGGGAAGTGTTGATGTATTCTGGTGTTACTTTCATTTGAGCCTTGTTTTATGCTATACTCTAACAAGGGGCAGTGGAAAGTGGCGTAACCTTATTTCATTTCCCGCTATGAGGGAGGTGACAGTGAATGTGTGTGCCAGTATCCATTAAAGCATTCATGTCTTCTATTAAGTAGTGTAGGAATGAGTAGGAAGACAATGGGGGAGATTCACTAAGCGGTGATAAAGAGGTGATAAAGTGGAGATGACTTCTCCAATTTATCATGTCTACAATTCCTATATTATTCTATGGAGCCTATGCACTGAGATTTCTTCAACTTTGGAGATCTTAGTGCATAGGATCTAGAGACTAACATAGGAACTGGAGAAGTGATAAACTGGAGAAGTCATCTCCACTTTATCACCTCTTTATCACTGCTTAGTGAATCTCCCCCATAGTCTCAGAGCAGAAATTAAGCTGCACCAAATGTTTCACAACTTGCAATGCATTTAAGAACTCAAGAATTCCATTAAAAATACTGGAATCTCTTATTTGTCCGGTATGATGCAGCTGGTTTGACCGAGAATATATCCAGTTCTTCTTAGTACATCAGCCTTGGTGTTAAAACCCCCCCCAAAAAACAAAAAATAGGAGAAATTCTGCGACAACCCAACTGAACCATAGGGGACACATTCAGATTCTCAAAATTCACACTTACAGTGCTTAAAGGGATAGTAATACTTCATTTTAACTTTATTTTATTTTGTAGGCATTAAAAAAACATGAAGAATGATATAAGTCTTATCTCTGAAACCTTTATGGTTTAAGAGATATTCACAAACAAAGTATCCCCCCCCTGTTCAACCAGATCAGAAGGGAGGTGCCCAGGTAGACTGCAGAGAGGGACAATCTTCAATTAAGATAATGGAAAAAGCTGAAAAACTTGTCAAGGGGGGAAGGGCTTTCATTGTTTTCATACAAAGAAAATTGTCCCCTTCTGTTATCTGTCTGGTCATACAACCAGATTTACATCTGAGAAGAGATGGCTTACACTAGGAAAAAGGGGCGGGGAGGGGAAACTTTGCTTGTGAATATCTCCTAAACCATAAAGGTTTCAGAGATAAGACTTATATCATTCTTCATGTTTTTTTAATGCCTACAAAATAAAATAAAGTTAAAACGAAGTGTTACTATCCCTTTAATGCTTTAATTTGAACAATAAACAAGCAATATTGAAATCTAACAAAAATTGCTAAGTAATTTTGCAAAACAGCATTGATCAATTTTTTAGTAAAATTGTTGTCTGTGTACAACAGGATAGGATATATCCAAATAAGTTCCCTAAAAGATTCAGCATCAGCAATTTTCTTGAGAATTTCCACAGAAGTGCTCATGCACAGGGCCGGATTTTCCATAAGGCAGAGTAGGCATCTGCCTACAGGTGCACCCTACAGAGGGGAGCCTGCCATAGAAATCAATTTTTTTTTTTTTTTTTAAGTGGCGTGCCGTGCTGCGCCGCATGTAAGGTCTGTGCCTTCTTCGGCACAGACCTGTAGCTGCTGAGCTCCCTCTTGAGCTCTTTAGTAATACAGAGCGCTGGGAGATGACATCTCCCAGCGCTCTGCATTAAGAAGAGACCGCGCGGGAGCTCCAGCAGCTACAGGTCTGTGCAGAAGCACAGATCTCTCCTGCCGCTGGACCACCAGGGAGGTAGGAAATGTGAGGCTTAATGTGGAGATGATGGGGGCAATGTGAGGGCAATATGGGGATGATGGGGGGCAAGCAATGTGGAGCTGATGGGGCAATATGAGGGCAACGTGGAGCTGATGGGGGCAATGTGGAGCTGATGGGGCAATATGAGGGCAATGTGGAGCTGATGGGGGGCAATGTGGAGCTGATCCGGCAATATGAGGGCAATGTGAAGCTGATGGGGCAATATGAGGGCAATATGGAGCTGATGGGGGCAATGCGGAGCTGATGGGGGCAGCTGCTGGGTGCCATGTGGAGCTGATGGGGTTAATGTGGAGCTGATGGGGTTAATGTGGAGATTTGGAGCACTGTGGAAATGGCCAATGCGGGGGGCGCTTCAGATTTCTGTGCCTACAGGCTCCTGAGATGTAAATCCGGACCTGCTCATGCAGGCAGAAGAACCTTCCTAGATGGGACTCTGCAAACGCAACACAGTTCCTTGCCACAAGGGAGACTTACCTTTCAGTGGGATGGATTCCTGATTGCTTAGTTTGTGACATGTTGAGTCACCATCAAATCTGAACTGAATTGTTGCTGTTTTATTGAGTAAATATTATATTAATGTTATTCACTGTGTACACTCTGTTTACTTTGGGAGACATAGCTACAATACTCTGACCCTTATTCCTTGCTTCCAGTTGAAGAGTAGATTGTGAATGTACTCATCTTACATAACCCTTTAAAGTCCAGAGGAGCGTGGAACTCATTGATTCACAATGCACTGCTCACCCCTCTGGTCCTTAGAGAATTACTCCTTCTAAGTTCTAAGGGAGAGAGGAAGATGAGAAATTCTACAAAGAAGAGGGAGGGCTATATCAAGCAAACTATATCAAACTATGGAGCACTCCTACTTACTTATTCCATGGTCATGGCTGCCACAGCTGTGGGCAGGGGCATTGCTGCATACTGAATAAAAAGGAGGGAAACATTGATCATTCTTTTTGCAGGTCAAATTGGTTTACTTTTTCAACTGAACCAGAAGAAGAAGGGACAGGGTAAGGTATAAAGTGGAGTGAAGCAGGGTGGGATAGCAAGAGGGGGTGGGATCAAGAGGGGGCAGGAATGAAAGGGGTCTGAAGGAAAGAGTAGGAAGCGGCCAAGGAAGGAGTGAGAGGGACCTGAGAAGGACAGCAGGCCGCAGTGTGAATGAGAAAAGGGCAGGGAAAGAGAACAGGTTGGGATGCAATAGAGTGAGAAGAGCCAAAGAAAGGACTGACTGAGAAAGGGACCTGGAATATGAGAGAGAGAAGTAGGGAGAATGTGGGGGAAAATGGAGGAGGAAGATGGAGAGATGTCCAGCAGATCTACCAAAGAATTTCTTACCTGAACAGCGATTTGCTGTGATTTACTTCTGAATGTAGGTGGACCTTAATTTATTTTCTAATGGACATTATGTTGCATTTCCAGCTTTCTTTTTGGGTAAAAATGCAAAAGAAAGGTAAAAAAAAATCATCTGTTTAGCGAGACTATTAAAGTTTTGAGAAACAGCCTGTTTCATACGAAATCCAAACTTACAGAATTGTTTCACTCATCCTGACTGAAGGGGGTTTAGCCTCAAGTCTCATGCATGTTGCCAGCTTGGTAGATGCAATGGTGCTCATCTCCCTACTAATAAAGGTGCAACTAGACTGCACAGAGGACTAATACTGCACTAGGGTTGCCCAAACCCCAGGTATTTTTACAACGTACCTACTCCCATGCCTGCTTGCTATGTACTCTGTGCAAAATTTTCAGCATGGCCAGAGCAATCTGAATAAACCTGCATCAGAGATGCTCCTGGTTTATAATGGCTGGATTATTTACCAGTTTGTATACTGATCCAATGTCAAGTTCAATATTCATTTGGCCAGTTTATTTACCAGGGAAGGTTATATATAAAAAAGTTATAGAGTGAAGACACCATTGTATACAAATGTGACCTCAGGACTACCTTTCTTGACCATTGGGGAGAGGGAGGGATTGACTGTGTGGCACATCTCCAGTTTTGTCAATATTATGACTTGTGCCAGTGGTTATTGACATAGTGGGTGGTGGGTTTTAACTGGGATCCTCGATATATATGCAGGGCTGCTACCATTCTGGGTCCCGTCCTGCCAGTGGCCTTGCAAAGCTAAAGAAAATAGGCCCTCCCTCCCTGTTTTTTCTTTGTCACAGCACTCCTGTTGGCAGTTAGGGCCCTCGCCAGTGGATAATGAACTGTCATCTTGCCCCTCCATTAGGGATTTGGAGAAATTAGTCCATCCCCTGTTGGTTAATGGCTCTGCGGAGGACGGACACTCTGGTTGTTTTGTGCAGTATCGTGCCTCCTGGTCTGAGCAAGGATGCAGGCATATGCTTAATGTTATAAATGTTTAATAAATTACTGTGTCCCTTTCTGACCCAAGTTGGTTGTCTGTCTAGTTCTTGGGTGGGAGAAGGGATTGTTCTTGGGGAGTATGTGCCTCTTAAAGGGTTAGTAACGCCCTCTTATAAGTTTATGATATATTACAGATTTAAATGTCCCATCTCTCAAACCTTTATGGTTTGAGAGATATTCGCAGCTAAAGTTCCCCTCTCTCTCAGGTCAGTGGTAAAGTTGACAGAAGGAGATCTGTGTCAGCCTACTTGAGGCGGCTCTTCAGCAGAGCCGAAATAGCGATATTTAAAAAGAACTACTTCATTGGAATGGTCTACAGGTGTGCTTGCTAGACCATTTCAATGAAGTAATTATTTTTAAATATCACTATTTCTGCTCTGCTGAAGAGCCAACAGCTCGTCCCAGGACCGGGATCTCCTGCTGTCAGTAGAGAGCTGACATCAGTGAAAGTGGGAGGGAGGGGGGAACTTTAACTGCGAATATCGCTCAAACCATAAAGGTTTGAGAGATGGGACTTGCCCCACATAATATTTTTTTTTTATCTGCAATATAGCATACATTTATAAGAGGGCATTACTATCCCTTTAAGCAGTCATGCACAGTGTATGAAGTGCTGCAAGGACAAACCTGTGCTACTTCATACAGATTTTTTTTCCTTATGAGTGCCAGAGGGGTGCACAACATATTGTAAAGTAATGTGTTGTGCCAGATGTTGCTATATTGTCCATTTAAAACCAAACATGCAAGAAAAATGCACTTTGTAGAGATGCAATGATTACTAGACTTGCAGGAATACAGAGTGCATTCTTTATATACTCTGTTTTAAAGGCATGCACTCCACTTTTCCTCAAAGGGTTAAATGCAAACTTGTATATAGAAAACATTACTACCAATTAACTCGCTCTTTACAAGTCGAGGTTTTGGTTGCATAGTTTGGCCAAATATCTTCAAGCTTGCCTGCTTTGCCAGTGCACCCCAATTTAGTAAATTCCTAACTAATACATTTTGCCATATCATATGGCCTACACACTGTTCCATATCTGAAGTGTTAGCTACACCTTGATAGGCTTACAATGACCTGACATTAGATGTGGATTGTTTTCCAAGAATTTGGATGTATTTCAGGTTTTGAGGTCTCCATTCACTCACTGCAGGTCTCCCCTAATGGCAGGTCATTTTAACTCTATAAAGGTTGGGATCCCATTGCACCAAAAAAATAATAGCCAATGGCTATATTTAACCCTTTGAGTGCCAGAGAGGTACGCAAAGCATTGCTTTGCAATGCTTTGCGTACACCTCTGGCACTCAAAGGGTTAAGAACAAAAGAAAACAATAGATGCCAAAGGCGCACAAAATATAAAGTCTTTTCTCCACTTCTCAAACCAAGAATAATCCTTAAAGTGATAGTAATACTTGCAAATTACTAATCCCCATATTGTAGCTTTGTTAAAAAGAAACTTATTGCCCTCAGTGTCATCTCTCAAACCCTTATGGTTTGAGAGATGATAGCGCTCAAAGTTCCCCCTCCCTCCCCTTCCCTGACTGAACCCTGGGACATACCTCATTTTATTCATATTTTTATTCTCTACAATAATAAAACTACTTAAATATAAGCCATGCTATCCCTTTAAGGAGACAGGTGTACTTTAAGAATGCAACATCTTGTGGGATTCCATTGCAACTGATCAATTTATCAAGAGTGGTTTCTAAAACATCCTCCATGGATACCAGTGGGACTCTGTAAGATGTAACCAGCGATAACAATTATCAATTGTGACATAATCTAGGTCACATGTATTGAAACAAAAACCCTCCTTAGAGACCAAGGATCATGGGGCATATTCAGTAATCTTCAAGGAAGAATTTACAAACCATCTGCCTCATAAGGATGCACAAAGATTACAAACTATAATCAACATTAAGCCCTTGAACATTACAGGTTTCTTAAATGTATTGCAGGACAAGAAGTTTGAAACCAAGGTATCATTACATGTTTGTTTGTTTTAAATAGGCTATATGGACTTACAGGAAATATATAACTGACACCTGTGCCAGATAAAAATATAGTAGTGATATAAAGGAAAATATTACTCATTATCCTGGGTGTGGAGGAGAGAATCACCACAGCAGGCACCTCAAACAGTATTCATCTACCAGTCCTGGATGTGCGCCGCACATGAAGGGGGGGATTCCGGAGGCTGTCATCACAAGGTTGTTCATGATGGTTTGGTGGGAGGAAAGGAGGTGCAGCTGAACCAGATGTGAAGAAGGTCAATAAGGGAGCATCAGGCAGTGGTGCAAATGCTGGTGATAGATGAGACATAGATGCCTGTGCAGGGATTGATATTGCAGGGAAGGGAAGTGGTTCAGCAGCTGATGAGGCTGGAGCAGCCTGGTGAGCTGCACCACTGCCTCAAGACGTTACCTGCTAATTTCTGGTGCAAGCCACTGCTTATATTACAGGCAGGCCACCTTGCACCCTTGATGGGGTCTACATTGATCTGTGCATGGGGGTTGCCAGGGAACAGGTGGTTTTCCCTATCCCAGTGCTGACACAGTGACACTGGCTCTGTTTGGTCTGGCCTGAATTGACTGTGCTCAGATGTCAGCACTGACATTGCTTCTGCATCTGTTCTTGGCCTGTTAGTGGGGCCTAAGGGCAATTGGTGATAAGCCACTCCCACTGGCTACAAATACAGAGAGATGGCTGAAGTCTTAGTTCTTTTCATTTCCTTGAATGCTCGGGAGGTCTGCACTGCAGGAAGGAAAAATGAGTTGGTGACTCATCTAACATTGAAGTGGTTGAAAACAATAGTATGTGCGATGGAGTTTCTTTTGGTAAGTTGAATTGTTTCCCTATGATTTGGGTGTTTTGCCTGAAACAGGATTGGGCAAACTGAGGCCCACGGCACTATTCCCATCATCCTTGTGCAGCCACAAGAGCAGGAGGACCTAAGGCTGCCCAGTATTGGCAGAAAAACAGAATATACAGTGCAGTTGATAAATATTTGGACAGTGACACACATTTTCTTGTTTTGGCTCTGTACTCCAGTAAATTGGATATGAAATGAAACAATGATGAAGAGGATAACGTACAGACTGTCAGCTTTCCTTTGATGGTATTTACATCCATAAACCATGAACCGTGTAGGAATTACAGCCCTTTTTATACATAGATGTTGAACATGCATCAAAGGGATAGATACTTAGAAAAACTGCCCCAGGTGTACACATGAGGAGCAGTGGTGTGCAATGCATTGCTTTGTAACACATTGCCCTCCACTCTGCTCCTCAAGGGTTGAAAAACATGGGGCAGCTGAGAAGATACTTGTATTACCATCAGCCAGCTGGTCCTAGAAATGTAGTATGCCAAACCTTCTTGACATTCCACTGACAGTTTTTCAGACACCATGGACGGTATCAGTATGTCATTCCGTGAACTGTGGTACACTACCACTGATGGTTCCCCACCAGTGGCACTTCTCAACATTTCCACCAAGGTCATCTTCTCCTTACCAGCCATTTTACAATCGTAATAACTGTGCTTCAAGATATTGATAGGGCAACTGGTGTTGCTGACGGAGCATACATGTCATACCGGGTCTCTGGTGTCCTTGCCGTCCGGCTCGCGGCTTCCTCGTCTGGCCGGAAGTGACGTCACGCTGGCATCCGGTGCCGTTGCCAGGGACGCTCCAGTCACTTCCGCCAGGCAGGTATATAGCATGCCTGCCTTCTTCTTAGGACGCGTTTGTATAGCGTCCTGTACCCTGTGTTAGTCTTGTGCATTGTGACTGGGGGCATCCATCCCTTGTCAGCATTACCTGCTGTCTTCTTAGGTCCCTTGAGTTCCAGCCTTGTCCGGTGGTCCAGCCTGCCAAGCTCACCTTCTCTGGGGTTCCTGGTCTTCTGCTTCTCCAGTCAAGTCTCTGCTTTCCTGACTCCGTTCTGTCTCCTGTTGAAGCTACCTTCAGTCCTCTGGGATCCTGCTACATTCTCTTCCTGTGTTCCTGAGTCCCACCTGAGTGAGTACCCAGTTTACTTTTGGAGATTGTTTCCTCCCTGAGGATTGGGTAGTAGAGTTTGGCTGTACAGTGTCATCGCGGGCCCCCTTTGGCTCAACCGAAGGGGACCAATCTGGCTTCGCGGCCAGCATCTTTAACCCGGCACTTGCCGCAGCACGACACTGTACAGTCAACCACCGTGCCCGAGCGCCGCCCACCAGCGTCGCACTCCAGCTTCTCGCTCCCCAATCCTTTGTTGGAGGAGGCTGATCTTCTGCTGTTCTTGTGCGGGGGTTTCTTCACTCAGCTTTCCCTTCACTTCCAGAGCTAGTTACTGATATTATACAAACGCCACCCCTTTTCCCTTTATGGCTGTAGATCCGAGCGAGTTGGCGGCGGCCTTGCAGCAGCAGGGTGCCGTTTTGGAGCAGCATGCCACTCAGATTGGTAGTTTAGACCGTAAACTGGATGCCATCACTGGGCTTCTCCAGCGCTTAGAGACCTCTTCCACGCCTGCAGTTTCTAGTGAACCGTCTCCTCCGCAGTTTTCGCAGTCCTCCTTTGTTGCTGCCCCTAGGTTGCCTCTCCCAGAACGTTACGACGGGGATCCTAAAGAGTTGAGAGGGTTTCTGAACCAATGTCTGCTGCACTTTAGTTGCAATCCCGAAGCATATGCTTCCACCCGCGCTAAGGTTACGTTCATCGTCTCCCTTCTAAAGGGCCAGGCTTTGGCGTGGGTGTCACCCTTGTTGGATCGTCAGTCTTCGGTCCTTGATGACCTTGATTCCTTCCTTTCTGCTTTTCGTGCCGTTTTTGATGTGCCAGGGCGTCAGGCACAGGCTGAGGCGGCTCTCCTAGACCTTCAACAGGGACAGCGGTCTCTCACCCAATACGCCGTGGAATTCCGTACCTTGGCTTATGACACGGATTGGGGGGAGAATGCGCTTAAGGCGGTGTTTCGCAGGGGTCTTTGCGACCGGCTCAAAGACGAGCTTACTACCCGTCCCATACCTCGTTCTCTGGAAGATCTCATCCGCCTTTGTTCGTCCCTGGAGCACCGGGTCCTTGCAAGGAGGATGGAGAGAGACCGTGACCGTGTCCGGCATCCGGGGCCTCGCCCGGTGGTACGCCTTGCACCCCGCTTCCACCCTCCTAGCTCTCCTGCTCCTTCTACTCCTGAACCAATGGAGATCGGTCAGGTGTACAAATTGTCCGACGCCGAAAAGACCAGGCGCCGTAACCTTGGCTTATGCCTATATTGCGGGTTACAGGGACACCTGGCTCGTACGTGTCCTAATAAGGCGGGAAACTCCAGGACTTAGGAGCTGGGGGACCCTTTCTAAGTCCACGTTCGGTCCCCATGGTCCAAATGTCTCGTGTGACCCTATCTGTGGTATTGTCCTGGTCTCAGTCTTCTGTGGTTGTTTCGGCCTTCATCGATTCCGGGGCTGCAGGGTTGTTTTTAGACGCGGGTTTTGCGCAAAACCATTGCATACCATTGTTTCCTCGTCATCCTCCTCTACGAGTCGTGGCTGTGGATGGTACTCCTGTGGGATCAGGCATCATCTCCTTGGTTTCTGAGCCTTTGTCCTTGAGTATTGATGGTACCGTCCATGACCTCGTATCGTTTGACATCATTTCCTCACCCCGAACACCTGTCATTCTGGGGCTTCCTTGGTTGCGACGCCACAACCCGAGCATTGATTGGGTTACCGGGAGGGTAACCCTTTCGTCCTCTAGGACTGGACCCTCTTTGCTGGTCGCAGCATCTGAGTTGGGGTGTTCTACTTCTGAGGAGGTAGACTTGGACAGCTTGCCGGAGCCTTACCATCCTTTTGCCGATGTCTTTAACAAGAGAAAGGCAGAGGGTCTTCCACCACATCGTGATTATGACTGCGTCATAGACCTCCTTCCTGGTACTCATCCTCCTCGAGGCCGGGTCTTTGCTTTGTCCGTACCTGAGACCGCCGCCTTGGAGAGGTATATTAGTGAGAGTTTGACTCGAGGTCACATCCGTCCGTCTACCTCTCCGGCAGGGGCTGGGTTGTTCTTTGTTGCTAAGAAGGACGGCTCACTTCGCCCCTGCATCGACTATAGGGGGTTAAATGCCATTACACGCCGTAATTGCTACCCCTTGCCTCTGATACCGGAGCTTTTGGACCGCCTGAAGGGGTCGACAGTCTTCACTAAGCTGGATCTCAGAGGAGCATATAACTTAGTTCGCATGCGAAACGGCGAGGAGTGGAAAACCGCGTTTAATACGCGGTTCGGGCATTATGAATACCTGGTAATGCCTTTCGGACTGCGTAATGCTCCAGCCGTATTTCAGGCCTTCATGAATGACATCTTTAGAGACCTTCTTTTGTCCTATGTTATTGTGTACTTGGATGATATCCTGATCTTTTCCGGTAACCTTGCCGAACATCGTTTGCATGTACTGACAGTTTTGGGGCGGTTACGACAACATAAGCTCTATGCTAAACTTGAAAAGTGCACCTTTGAGCAGGCCAGTTTACCTTTCCTTGGATATGTGGTGTCGTCTTCTGGTCTGGATATGGACCCAGCCAAGGTAGCAGCTGTAAGGGACTGGCCCCGTCCGAGTACCCTCCGTGCTCTTCAACGGTTCATAGGATTTGCAAACTATTATAGACGGTTCATCCGCGGTTTTTCCAGAATAATTCAACCCATTGTGTCTTTGACCTGTAAGGGTGCTGATCCTGCTTCTTGGTCTGTGGAGGCTATGTCTGCTTTCGAGGCTCTAAAAGTTGCCTTCACCTCTGCTCCCATCTTGACTTATCCAGATCCGTTACGGGCCTTCACTTTAGAGGTTGATGCCTCTGAGACAGCGGCCGGCGCAGTACTTTCCCAGCTAAATCCCAGGACCGGTAAACTTCACCCGTGTTCTTTTTTCTCTCGGCGCTTTTCCTCGGCGGAACGGAATTACGACACGGGTAACAGGGAGTTGTTGGCCATAAAATTGGCTTTGGAGGAGTGGCGCCACCTTCTCGAGGGTTCTCCACATGTGGTCTCCGTTCTCACCGACCATCAGAACCTGGCATATCTAGCCTCTGCTAAACGCTTGAACGCCCGTCAGGCTCGTTGGGCGTTGTTCTTTGCCCGTTTCCATCTACAGATTTCGTATATTCCAGGATGTAGAAACACCAAGGCTGATGCTCTGTCTAGACTCTTCGAGCCATGTCCTCTTGATAACCCCGCTCCTGAGACTATCCTTCCAGCTTCTTGTTTTCTAGCTCTTCTGTCTACCCAGACCCTTAGGGCAATTCAAGCCGCTCAGAACCTTGCTTCTTCTTCTTCTTCCTCTTCTTCTCGTCTTGAGGCTCGCAGTCTCTTCGTGCCTTCCCAACATCGTTCCGAGGTGTTGCAATGGGCCCATCATTCTTCTGTGGCCGGTCATCCTGGTATTCGTCGTACCCATGATCTCCTTTCTAGATACTTCTATTGGCCAGGGAGCCGTGTTGATGTAGAGGCGTACGTGACCTCTTGCCCGACCTGTGCTCGCATGAAAACCCCCAGGACTCGACCTCTAGGACTTCTTTTTCCCCTTCCGGTGCCAGCTGTGCCTTGGACCCAGATCGCGATGGATTTTGTAGTCGATCTTCCAGTTTCCGCCGGTATGTCAGTAATTTGGGTAGTCATTGACCGGTTTAGTAAGCAAGGGCACTTTATTCCCCTTCCCAAGGTTCCTTCGTCCACTGAGTTGGTCGATCTGTTCATCCAGCACATAGTTCGTATCCATGGTTTGCCCCTTCATATCATCTCAGACAGAGGTCCACAGTTCGTTTCTCGGTTTTGGAAGGCTGTGTGTTCTCGGTTGGGTATTAAGTTACAGTTTTCCTCGGGTTATCATCCGCAGACCAATGGCCAGACCGAGCGATTGAATCAGTCCCTGGAGTCCTATCTCCGTACTCATTGTAATCATCGTCAAGATAACTGGACTAGTCTGCTTCCCCTGGCCGAGTTGTCCTATAATTCCTTATTACAGACCTCCTTGGGTTGTTCACCCTTTTTTGCAGCTTTGGGGTACAATCCTCGTACTCTCCTTCTATCTCCTGGTTCTTCTCTGGTACCTTCCGCTGAGACCAGGGTAGAGTCCTTGGCGGCTCATTGGCAGATGGTCAGATCCACACTTCTTTCTGCCCAGGTCCGCCAGAAGGTTTCCGCAGACCGTAAACGGTCTCTCGCACCTCTCTTTGTGCCAGGGGATAAGGTATGGCTCTCTGCCCAGAATGTTCATCTTTCCCAGCCCTCGAATAAACTGGGTCCTCGATTCCTTGGTCCGTTTCGGGTTACCCATCGCATTTCCCCTGTGGTCTACCGTTTGGACCTGCCTCGGACTATGCGTATTCATCCGGTATTTCATGTGTCCAGGTTGAAACCATGGGTTCCCTCTCGTTTCCCTCATCCGCGGGTTGCTGTTCCCCCTCCTGTTTTCCGTCGTGGCTGCGAGGAGTATGTCATCGACGACATCCTGGATTCCAGGAGGTTCCGGGGTCGTGTTCAGTACCTGGTTAACTGGCAGGGTTATGGTCCTGAGGAGCGGTCTTGGGTTTCTTCTCGGGACATTCACGCACCCGCTCTGCTTCGCCGCTTTCGTCGGCGCCATCCCGCCCTGTCTTCGTAGCGGCCCCCGGAGGTGGCCGTTGGGTGAGGGGCGATGTCATACCGGGTCTCTGGTGTCCTTGCCGTCCGGCTCGCGGCTTCCTCGTCTGGCCGGAAGTGACGTCACGCTGGCATCCGGTGCCGTTGCCAGGGACGCTCCAGTCACTTCCGCCAGGCAGGTATATAGCATGCCTGCCTTCTTCTTAGGACGCGTTTGTATAGCGTCCTGTACCCTGTGTTAGTCTTGTGCATTGTGACTGGGGGCATCCATCCCTTGTCAGCATTACCTGCTGTCTTCTTAGGTCCCTTGAGTTCCAGCCTTGTCCGGTGGTCCAGCCTGCCAAGCTCACCTTCTCTGGGGTTCCTGGTCTTCTGCTTCTCCAGTCAAGTCTCTGCTTTCCTGACTCCGTTCTGTCTCCTGTTGAAGCTACCTTCAGTCCTCTGGGATCCTGCTACATTCTCTTCCTGTGTTCCTGAGTCCCACCTGAGTGAGTACCCAGTTTACTTTTGGAGATTGTTTCCTCCCTGAGGATTGGGTAGTAGAGTTTGGCTGTACAGTGTCATCGCGGGCCCCCTTTGGCTCAACCGAAGGGGACCAATCTGGCTTCGCGGCCAGCATCTTTAACCCGGCACTTGCCGCAGCACGACACTGTACAGTCAACCACCGTGCCCGAGCGCCGCCCACCAGCGTCGCACTCCAGCTTCTCGCTCCCCAATCCTTTGTTGGAGGAGGCTGATCTTCTGCTGTTCTTGTGCGGGGGTTTCTTCACTCAGCTTTCCCTTCACTTCCAGAGCTAGTTACTGATAATACATCCTTCTGGAATTCCCTCCATGCTGTATGGCACTGAACTGCTCTGGTGGAACAGCCCAGATTTAAGAGCATTTTGGAGTTGGCTTCATCGCTGAAGTGCAGCACCGTTTTCTCCTCCGGGCTGATTATGGGGAGCCTGTGCTCTGCTCCATGGGATGATGTTGTAGAGGACTCTTGTTCTCCTGGCTGTGAGGGAGGTGGCCATATCGATTCCTCCACTGTCCCTGTTGTTACAGCCCCCTTCTTCCTCCGTGATCCACCACCCTCTTAAGGTTAAGGGTGTGCCTAACTTTAGGATTCCACCTGATGCAATTTCCATCACTGTTATGCCCCCCCTGCTCCCTCGCCTCTACTTTTCCCTCCCCCTTTCTCTGTTTGCCCAGGGACCCCACTATCTGCTTCCCTAATTTGCCTTCCATCTACTGCTGCTCTCCTCCCCACATCAAATTACCAACAGACATACCCAAACTTGCAGGGTTGTTTTTAGACGCGGGTTTTGCGCAAAACCATTGCATACCATTGTTTCCTCGTCATCCTCCTCTACGAGTCGTGGCTGTGGATGGTACTCCTGTGGGATCAGGCATCATCTCCTTGGTTTCTGAGCCTTTGTCCTTGAGTATTGATGGTACCGTCCATGACCTCGTATCGTTTGACATCATTTCCTCACCCCGAACACCTGTCATTCTGGGGCTTCCTTGGTTGCGACGCCACAACCCGAGCATTGATTGGGTTACCGGGAGGGTAACCCTTTCGTCCTCTAGGACTGGACCCTCTTTGCTGGTCGCAGCATCTGAGTTGGGGTGTTCTACTTCTGAGGAGGTAGACTTGGACAGCTTGCCGGAGCCTTACCATCCTTTTGCCGATGTCTTTAACAAGAGAAAGGCAGAGGGTCTTCCACCACATCGTGATTATGACTGCGTCATAGACCTCCTTCCTGGTACTCATCCTCCTCGAGGCCGGGTCTTTGCTTTGTCCGTACCTGAGACCGCCGCCTTGGAGAGGTATATTAGTGAGAGTTTGACTCGAGGTCACATCCGTCCGTCTACCTCTCCGGCAGGGGCTGGGTTGTTCTTTGTTGCTAAGAAGGACGGCTCACTTCGCCCCTGCATCGACTATAGGGGGTTAAATGCCATTACACGCCGTAATTGCTACCCCTTGCCTCTGATACCGGAGCTTTTGGACCACCTGAAGGGGTCGACAGTCTTCACTAAGCTGGATCTCAGAGGAGCATATAACTTAGTTCGCATGCGAAACGGCGAGGAGTGGAAAACCGCGTTTAATACGCGGTTCGGGCATTATGAATACCTGGTAATGCCTTTCGGACTGCGTAATGCTCCAGCCGTATTTCAGGCCTTCATGAATGACATCTTTAGAGACCTTCTTTTGTCCTATGTTATTGTGTACTTGGATGATATCCTGATCTTTTCCGGTAACCTTGCCGAACATCGTTTGCATGTACTGACAGTTTTGGGGCGGTTACGACAACATAAGCTCTATGCTAAACTTGAAAAGTGCACCTTTGAGCAGGCCAGTTTACCTTTCCTTGGATATGTGGTGTCGTCTTCTGGTCTGGATATGGACCCAGCCAAGGTAGCAGCTGTAAGGGACTGGCCCCGTCCGAGTACCCTCCGTGCTCTTCAACGGTTCATAGGATTTGCAAACTATTATAGACGGTTCATCCGCGGTTTTTCCAGAATAATTCAACCCATTGTGTCTTTGACCTGTAAGGGTGCTGATCCTGCTTCTTGGTCTGTGGAGGCTATGTCTGCTTTCGAGGCTCTAAAAGTTGCCTTCACCTCTGCTCCCATCTTGACTTATCCAGATCCGTTACGGGCCTTCACTTTAGAGGTTGATGCCTCTGAGACAGCGGCCGGCGCAGTACTTTCCCAGCTAAATCCCAGGACCGGTAAACTTCACCCGTGTTCTTTTTTCTCTCGGCGCTTTTCCTCGGCGGAACGGAATTACGACACGGGTAACAGGGAGTTGTTGGCCATAAAATTGGCTTTGGAGGAGTGGCGCCACCTTCTCGAGGGTTCTCCACATGTGGTCTCCGTTCTCACCGACCATCAGAACCTGGCATATCTAGCCTCTGCTAAACGCTTGAACGCCCGTCAGGCTCGTTGGGCGTTGTTCTTTGCCCGTTTCCATCTACAGATTTCGTATATTCCAGGATGTAGAAACACCAAGGCTGATGCTCTGTCTAGACTCTTCGAGCCATGTCCTCTTGATAACCCCGCTCCTGAGACTATCCTTCCAGCTTCTTGTTTTCTAGCTCTTCTGTCTACCCAGACCCTTAGGGCAATTCAAGCCGCTCAGAACCTTGCTTCTTCTTCTTCTTCCTCTTCTTCTCGTCTTGAGGCTTGCAGTCTCTTCGTGCCTTCCCAACATCGTTCCGAGGTGTTGCAATGGGCCCATCATTCTTCTGTGGCCGGTCATCCTGGTATTCGTCGTACCCATGATCTCCTTTCTAGATACTTCTATTGGCCAGGGAGCCGTGTTGATGTAGAGGCGTACGTGACCTCTTGCCCGACCTGTGCTCGCATGAAAACCCCCAGGACTCGACCTCTAGGACTTCTTTTTCCCCTTCCGGTGCCAGCTGTGCCTTGGACCCAGATCGCGATGGATTTTGTAGTCGATCTTCCAGTTTCCGCCGGTATGTCAGTAATTTGGGTAGTCATTGACCGGTTTAGTAAGCAAGGGCACTTTATTCCCCTTCCCAAGGTTCCTTCGTCCACTGAGTTGGTCGATCTGTTCATCCAGCACATAGTTCGTATCCATGGTTTGCCCCTTCATATCATCTCAGACAGAGGTCCACAGTTCGTTTCTCGGTTTTGGAAGGCTGTGTGTTCTCGGTTGGGTATTAAGTTACAGTTTTCCTCGGGTTATCATCCGCAGACCAATGGCCAGACCGAGCGATTGAATCAGTCCCTGGAGTCCTATCTCCGTACTCATTGTAATCATCGTCAAGATAACTGGACTAGTCTGCTTCCCCTGGCCGAGTTGTCCTATAATTCCTTATTACAGACCTCCTTGGGTTGTTCACCCTTTTTTGCAGCTTTGGGGTACAATCCTCGTACTCTCCTTCTATCTCCTGGTTCTTCTCTGGTACCTTCCGCTGAGACCAGGGTAGAGTCCTTGGCGGCTCATTGGCAGATGGTCAGATCCACACTTCTTTCTGCCCAGGTCCGCCAGAAGGTTTCCGCAGACCGTAAACGGTCTCTCGCACCTCTCTTTGTGCCAGGGGATAAGGTATGGCTCTCTGCCCAGAATGTTCATCTTTCCCAGCCCTCGAATAAACTGGGTCCTCGATTCCTTGGTCCGTTTCGGGTTACCCATCGCATTTCCCCTGTGGTCTACCGTTTGGACCTGCCTCGGACTATGCGTATTCATCCGGTATTTCATGTGTCCAGGTTGAAACCATGGGTTCCCTCTCGTTTCCCTCATCCGCGGGTTGCTGTTCCCCCTCCTGTTTTCCGTCGTGGCTGCGAGGAGTATGTCATCGACGACATCCTGGATTCCAGGAGGTTCCGGGGTCGTGTTCAGTACCTGGTTAACTGGCAGGGTTATGGTCCTGAGGAGCGGTCTTGGGTTTCTTCTCGGGACATTCACGCACCCGCTCTGCTTCGCCGCTTTCGTCGGCGCCATCCCGCCCTGTCTTCGTAGCGGCCCCCGGAGGTGGCCGTTGGGTGAGGGGCGATGTCATACCGGGTCTCTGGTGTCCTTGCCGTCCGGCTCGCGGCTTCCTCGTCTGGCCGGAAGTGACGTCACGCTGGCATCCGGTGCCGTTGCCAGGGACGCTCCAGTCACTTCCGCCAGGCAGGTATATAGCATGCCTGCCTTCTTCTTAGGACGCGTTTGTATAGCGTCCTGTACCCTGTGTTAGTCTTGTGCATTGTGACTGGGGGCATCCATCCCTTGTCAGCATTACCTGCTGTCTTCTTAGGTCCCTTGAGTTCCAGCCTTGTCCGGTGGTCCAGCCTGCCAAGCTCACCTTCTCTGGGGTTCCTGGTCTTCTGCTTCTCCAGTCAAGTCTCTGCTTTCCTGACTCCGTTCTGTCTCCTGTTGAAGCTACCTTCAGTCCTCTGGGATCCTGCTACATTCTCTTCCTGTGTTCCTGAGTCCCACCTGAGTGAGTACCCAGTTTACTTTTGGAGATTGTTTCCTCCCTGAGGATTGGGTAGTAGAGTTTGGCTGTACAGTGTCATCGCGGGCCCCCTTTGGCTCAACCGAAGGGGACCAATCTGGCTTCGCGGCCAGCATCTTTAACCCGGCACTTGCCGCAGCACGACACTGTACAGTCAACCACCGTGCCCGAGCGCCGCCCACCAGCGTCGCACTCCAGCTTCTCGCTCCCCAATCCTTTGTTGGAGGAGGCTGATCTTCTGCTGTTCTTGTGCGGGGGTTTCTTCACTCAGCTTTCCCTTCACTTCCAGAGCTAGTTACTGATAATACATCCTTCTGGAATTCCCTCCATGCTGTATGGCACTGAACTGCTCTGGTGGAACAGCCCAGATTTAAGAGCATTTTGGAGTTGGCTTCATCGCTGAAGTGCAGCACCGTTTTCTCCTCCGGGCTGATTATGGGGAGCCTGTGCTCTGCTCCATGGGATGATGTTGTAGAGGACTCTTGTTCTCCTGGCTGTGAGGGAGGTGGCCATATCGATTCCTCCACTGTCCCTGTTGTTACAGCCCCCTTCTTCCTCCGTGATCCACCACCCTCTTAAGGTTAAGGGTGTGCCTAACTTTAGGATTCCACCTGATGCAATTTCCATCACTGTTATGCCCCCCCTGCTCCCTCGCCTCTACTTTTCCCTCCCCCTTTCTCTGTTTGCCCAGGGACCCCACTATCTGCTTCCCTAATTTGCCTTCCATCTACTGCTGCTCTCCTCCCCACATCAAATTACCAACAGACATACCCAAACTTGCACACAAACACACACTCAGTCTCTTGCACTTAAGCTCATAAACTCACTTCTTCACTCAACCCAATGATAGACTCTCAAACATATAATACAAATAAACCAAATATGAAGTAAATGAAGAGTTGTCAGACAAATAGATGTCAAATGACAAAAATAAAAGGAAATCAAAATAAAGAGCATGTGCGTTATATAGTGATATTTGTAGTATATTAGTGTAGTGTTGTATAAGTAGTTGTATGAGTAGGTATATAAGTATAAATGCAAAGTGCGCAGCAATCACAAAACTCTCCAATCCTAGAACTGGTACTAACCACCATCCGGAACACAGTGTCTTAACTTGATAAAGCCTGAAACACAACCAAGAAAATTGAGTCGTGAAACACCTTATATAGGGTCCCAAGTCTTTCCTCCCGATGTGAAGCGCAAATCTCCTATTAGCATTCAGATTTCATAATTCTATTCTTAAGTTTTCAGCCTTTTACTTTCTGGTTAAAGACAGGAGTTTGGTGATTATAAGAATGACACAAGATGTTAGCCAGGTTTCATTGTTGTGGCTTTGGCAAGAAGGGTCCTCATATACAAGGAAATTAATAACGCACTAAGGGCTCGATTTAAAGGCAGCCGTTAACCAAAAAAAACACTAACGGGTGCGTTAAGTGTCATGTTGCAATTCAAAGATCCGTCTAAACAACAGCTAACGGCAGTTGCACAATTCCTACGGCCGCTACACTTACGTGCATTCAGACGCATGGAACAACATGGAACAACATACCCCAGAGCTATTCAAAGGCTTGCGGTACTGATAACGGCTGAAAAAAAGACACACCTAACGGCTAAAAGTTAAGACCCACTTCTCACACACGTTAGACACTTAACGGCCAAAACTAAACACCCGTTACAGAGGAAAACACACAAAAGGCTTACCGCACAACCATGTAAATGGGAAAATTAACCCGTGCAATGCCAAAACAACACAAAAACATGCACACACAACACAAATCACTACACACAAAACAACAACCAACACCACAGGAACAATGACACACAAAAAAACAACAACACAACATGGCACGGAACAATGGGGGTCATCACACAAAGCGGACCCTGCAAATACAAGCTCACCTGGGCAACATCAACACGCGACCTGCACCCCACAACTGCACGCCCGCAAATGGCACACACAGAACAAGCACAACACACCACATCTTATAACACACACACACCTGCAAACACTTACCTGGACACAAACAACTCACCATTGGTCAGCACTCACCTCATCACCACACCTACACAACGCCCTAGCAAGTACTTAAAGGGACAACTCAACACACTCACTTGTGGCTTGTTTTCCACTCAGGGAGGGAGAGAGAGAGATAGACAGAGAGAGAGAGAGAGAGAGAGAGAGAGAGAGAGAGAGAGACAGATAGATAGATACAGATAGATAGAGACAGATAGAGAGAGCAAACAGTATGTTGGGTTACATATTGTTGCGAAGACTGCGGAGAAGGCGTGCAAGGGAGAGAGCTAGGGAACATCAGCAAACCCCAAGCACGCCTCATCAACAGCCTCCACCTGTTGCAAGTGAGGAGGCTCTGGCTCAGCAGCCACACAGGAGTCCATCCCCACCTGGAGGGCACAGGATGTATAGACGACCACCAAGGCCCAGGGTATACCGCCCAAGGGTCACACTCTTTGGAATGGCTGATGACGAGGTCATTGATCGCTACAGGTTGAGGCCTGACAGCATCATTGCCTTGTATGAGGTCATCAAGGAGCAGGTGGATCCCATCTACATCCACAACCATGCCCTAACTGGCCTGCAGAAACTACTCTGTGCCATACACTTCATGGCAAGCGGGGCCTTCCAGTCCACTGAGGGTTACGCATCTGGCATGTCCCAGGCCACATTCTCCAGAGTGCTGGCCCAGGTCCTGCCAGCCCTCAAAATCAAGGCCAGTACCCATATACATTTTCCCACCACCGACATGGACTGGATACACGTCAAGCAGGCCTTTTACGCAAAGGGAGGCATGCCCAGGGTCATGGGTGCTATAGATTGCACCCATGTCCGGATTAAGGCCCCAGCACGTGACGCACAGATATTCATCAACAGGAAGAACTTCCACTCCATCAACGTGCAGATGGTGTGTGACAGCAACATGAGGATCATGAATGTCTGTGCAAAATATCCTGGCAGCACACATGATGCATACATTCTACAAAACTCCTCAGTCCACAGAGATTTTGAGAATGGAACCTTTACAGGGGGATGGCTACTGGGTGAGTTCACAAAACAAAATCACACCACATACACAGGCGTACACACCACTCAGCTCAGCATGCACCTGACCCACACCTACTACGTCCACCACACAAAACATCATTCACACAACATGTGCTCCCTGTTTCACCATGTCACTCACATTACACAGGTGATGCTGGCTATGGATGCAAGTCCTGGCTACTGACCCCTCTGGCCAATCCCCAAACACATGCCCAGGAAAGCTACAACCAGGCTCATGCCAGAACCAGGAATGCTATTGAGCGGACATTTGGGCTCCTCAAGTCAAGATTCCGATGTCTGGACCACTCTGGGGGAGCACTGCAGTATGCACCGGCTAAGGTGTGTGACATCATTGTGGCGTGCGCAATACTGCACAATATCGCAGTGGACACCAGGCTGCTGGAGCACATCCCGGACCCCCCCATACAGGAAGTGCCCATGGACATCGGGCATGTGGAGGAGACCATGAGAGGGGCACAGATCAGAGACAGGCTCATCACGGAATACTTCACCTGTGAGTATAACACAGGCATGCAAACAATCCATGCAAGTCCCCCAGCAGTCCTGTGACACTAACCACACTGCACATTTTGTTCTGTCTCACCCCACAGGAACAGTGACACAGCACTGCACTGGCAGTGGACGTGGAAAATTGTGTGTGTGGACTCAGCAACCATCCTCCATTCCACTCTCCACGTTGACATACAGACCCCAAGGATATCACGCACACCCTCAGGAGAAACAAGGTACAACATATTACCCATGTTCATCACCTTACACGGCTTGATTGACAGCAACTAACTGGATATGCCATGATTAGAGCCTGAACAACCATGCTAGCCCAGTAGTGAAAGAGTATTATCTAATGATTTGCATGAGAAGGGACATCAGACTCAATATGGGACCTGTACTGTGCTACAGCTGAGAAGAGCAGCACAGGGGTGGATGTACAGTGGTATGGGCACACAATGTAGAGGTCATGAGACGTAGATCAGATTACCACGGACTCCATGCAGACCTGTGAGTGTGCAGACGTATGTGCCCCTGACATGAATACACACATCAACAAATGTGTCCTAACAGTTCCATGGAACAAATGACATTGGGCTGCCACTGTCACTTTCACAGTGGCAGCACAATGTCATTACTTCCATGGAGCTCTCAGAACACTTGTTAATGTGTGTATACATGTCAGGGGCACATATCCCTAGGACTGATGCACATGTCCTTAGTTCCCCACAGAATTGGTTACAGATGAGTACACAACACATTGTCAAGCAATGGTTTGTGCACTCACCTGTAACTGTGAAAACTGAGGGGATGAAAAAGACTAAATTGTTGTTGCTTGATGATCAGTTCAGGTCTACTGCTCCAAATCCTGTCCTCTTGTCCCGCAGGCATCCGTAACATGATCCATCCTTGAACTGAAGAGCTTCCATGTGACTGGATTGATGTCTTGACAACACCTTCATGAAGATCACCCCTTGCTGTTTATGGTGATGTTGTTGGTGATGCAAAGTTTGACCTGAGGTTCACACAAACCTCTACTGGAACATTCTCATAGAGACACAGAAAACACTAATTCTTGAGTGTTGTAACCTGTACAGTCAGGATGCTCAGCTACAGAGTTGTCAAACCTCATGGACAACACATGAGCAGGGCAGCAGTGTTACTGAAGTATTACAATTTAGTTTCAAAGTACATTTAGTGTTCTCATACAGGTGTTCAATGCATATAGGCAATACACACACAAAACACATGTACATTCTAATGTACTTTGAGACACAATAAAGATGAACCATCACCATTCTATCTGTGTCTGTAGGAGGATATATTTGAGAACACATATGTCAATGTGTTACCACACCCAGGGTAGAGTATGCCCCATACATGGAAAGGCAACACCCACATCACAGGAGTCCACCACTTGTTTGCCAGTGACTGGACTCTGTGATGTATCAATGCAAACAGATGATGGTGGCAGTGATGCACCAATGTGTTGTGGGAGTGATGAAGAGGTGATACAGGGGACATACTTCCACAGTGAATACCTGTCCACAGTATCTGTATTGCTCAGTATAATCCATGTTCGGAGATTTTGCTCCACTTTGACATATCTCAGTACATGGGCTAACGAACAACCAGACTAAGTGGACATGTGTTATCACTGGTGAAGTCTGTTACACCCTTAGGGAAACAGCAACTCAACTTACAGGAGACCCCAATGCTCAGCCCAGGATATCAATGTGTGTGCTACACGTTGAAATCCTAGGTTAAAAACATTGGCTTCTTCAGTAAGTCAGTTGCACAATGAGTGTGTGAATCCAAGACAACATGGATACATGTCCCATTTATCTATCCTGCTTATAATGTCCCTGCTAAATCACAGAGCTGTTTGTCTGGTTATCCCATTAACCCACTGAGTGCAAGAGTGGTCCCCAACGCATTTCTTGACAATGCGTTGTCTACCACTCTGGCACTCAAAGGGTTAAACACAGCACATGATGTAGACAAATGTTCAGTGTTGTACAATTTGTTGTGCTAAGGGGTATGTTTTGTTGTTCAAATTCAACACACAACACCGCCATATAACACAGTGGTGTAATATGGCTCCAGGGATGTATTACAAGTTGAATTTGTACAACGGTGTGTGTGTGAACCCATGTTGTAGCATCACACTAACATTTCACATAGGCAGAGGTTGTGTTCACTGCATTGTATGGCAATGCATTGGAGACAACCCTGCCACCCAATCCATAACTGAAGACACAACAGATCAGACTGGAATTAAAAAAAAAATGTTTTCTTTATTGAGGGGAAACTTAACAGGTTGGGCCTTTCATTTTTTCTTCTTTGGGTGGGGGGCCTTAGCCTGGGTGCCAGAGGTGGATGCCCTTGTGGATCTCCTGGTAACCCTCTGCCCCCTAGGTGTTGCTTCAGGGGTAACACTAGAGGGGGTGGTGGTTGCAGTAGACCCCTCAGTGGAACGCAAGTTCTCCCTCTCCATCCTCAGGTTCTCCCTGCGGTTTATCTCCCTCAGCTCCACAAGGACCTGTGTTAACATGTCCATCACACCAGTCCTGAGCTGCTGGAGTAGTGTATTCCCCCTGGACACCTCCGACTCCAAACCTTGGATCCTGCTCTCCAATTGGACAATGTTCCTCCTGGATTGCCTCCTGCTCCTGGTGATATTGCTGTCAGTACTCCTGCTCGACCGGAGTAGTCTCCTCTGAAGGGCCATACACTCCGCCTCCATCCCTGTGAGGCGTGCGGTGCTGGAGGTGGATGTGCCCGGTGTCCCTGGTGCTGCTGTTTCTTCCTCTGCTGCTGAGGGTGCTGTTTCTTCCTCTGCTGCTGAGGGTGCTGTTTCTTCCTCTGCTGCTGAGGGTGCTGTTTCTTCCTCTGCTGCTGAGGGTGCTGTTTCTTCCTCTGCTGGAGGTGCTGTTTCCTCCTCTGCTGGAGGTGCTGTTTCCTCTGCTGCTGGAGGTGCTGTTTCCTCTGCTGCTGGAGGTGCTGTATCCTCTGCTGCTGCTGAGGGTGCTGTGGCTGCTGTTGGAGTGGCTGGTGCAGATGATGGGCATATGCCCACCACATCAAGTGATGCAGAGCTGCCCAGAGATGTGTGTGCTGGTGGAGGTGTGAATATGTCCCTGGGTAGGGGGCGCTGGGGCTCACCAATCAGGCCCAGGTGTGTGTAGTCCAGTGGCCAAGGGTCATATGGTGGCCACTGATAGGTGGTGGGACCCCACCTTGGATCATACCTTGGGGCATGCTGTGGAGCCATCCAGGAGGGTGGGTTGATCTGGGAGGCATATGGCCCATATTGGGTGTTGGCCACTGTCCCTGGCAGCCATTGCCTCCCTGGCGGTGGTGGTGCTGCTGATGGAGGGTAGTAGCTGGTGGAGGTGGATGGATGTGTCCACCTCTCCTCCTGTGGCATCCAGCCACTGTACTGGGGAGGTGCAGCTGGAAAGGGTGGTGCAGCCTGTGGTGGTGCAGCTGGAAGGGGTGGTGCAGCCTGTGGTGGTGCAGCTGGAAGGGGTGGTGCAGCCTGTGGTGGTGCAGCTGGAAGGGGTGGTGCAGCCTGTGGTGGTGCAGCTGGAAGGGGTGGTGCAGCCTGTGGTGGTGCAGCTGGAAGGGGTGGTGCAGCCTGTGTTGGAGGGGATGGTGATGGTGGGTAAGGTGACCACCGGCTGGTCCCCTCCTCTGTGTCCTCCTCACTGGGGGGTGACATAGCCTCCTCCACTGTCTCCTGCTGGGCTTGACGGCCGTAAGCTGTGTGGAGGAAGAAGATGTTGTGATTAGTGACCTTTGCCATATGTTTGTGGAGACAATTCTACTTTGATATGTGTTGAAGAAAAATATATGTGTTTGTGTTAATCCCCCTGGGTAAACAAGGGTACTCCCACTGCTGAAAGGTGTTTGAGTTATTATGGGTGAAGGTTTCATTCTGAGGTGCAATATCACAGTGGCCAGAAATAGTACAGTGGGGCTGTTGCTACACCCTCCCATGTAGATATCTGGTCCCTGTACCAGAGCTGTCCATATGATTGTGTAGTAACAGCACCACTGTACAATATCAGGCCACTAGGATATTGCCCCTGACATATCCATGTCTGAGCTGTGATACCTTTTGCATCAACACACCTTTCAGCAGTACGAATACCATTGTTTAACTCGGGGGGGGGGGGAGATCCAACAACATATATTTGTCTTCACAACTTGTAGGGATGGCTATCCCTCCAGGGGGGTGGCAAAGGTTAAGTCCACCTTGATGTCAGATTGTAGACATTGTGGGAACAGATGTTGTTCTCTGTTAGTCCTATCCTTCCTACCCTCATGGTTGTTCAGATAATGCTCTATGTGACGGATGTAGATTTCAGTCATTTGTCTACACGAGGGATTTTCAGCAGAGACAAAATCAACCCATTTAGAGAACAATACTTAATTGGAATGGTGTACAGGGTGTGCATGATTTACAAGCACACTCTGTGGACCATTCCAAAGAGGTATTTCTCTCTATATGTTGTGACTTTGGCTCTGCTGAAGAGCCTCCGTGTGGTCAAATGATGGATATCTTCACCTGTCACATGGAGCAATATCTGTATAACCATGAGTGTTGGAGGGATGGGACTTAGATCAAGACACATCTGTTAACGATGGCAATGATATGACATCATGATGACATTACCCATTGCTATCCCATTACAGTGACACACAAGTAGAAATGGTCATATATGTATGTGGATATGTACCCTTCATATGGATGGAGTAATATCCTTCCAAGATGTGATGCCAGAGAGCATTTCATTAGGTGTGATTGCCTTACTGGCTATATATGTGCACCCATCCAACAAGACATTGTATTGATATGATGGATATGAACATACCTCGTATATCCCATCTACGTAGGGTGTGATATACTATGTATGTGTATTTGGATGGTAGCAATGTAGGTTGATATGTGATGGGTGCACATATCTGGCCAGTAAGGCAATCACATCCAGTGAAGTGATCTCTGTGTTCACATCATGTTGGAACATATTTAGTAACATTTGAATCCTAAGGGCAACAATCCAGCCAGTAGTGAGGGATATCTTTGATTGAGGCCTGTTTTTTTGTCTGTGTATGAGCCCATCCATCCTTCTGTGTGAGGCAACCGTACTCAGTCCTAGATATCCATCAGTCATGGCCTGTTGGTGACCAAGGTACAATGTTTGCTATTTGTTTCCCATATGTATCCTGCATAGAGATGCTGGTGTACCATCGATCCATGGCATCAGCACCCCTGTGGATCCATGTGGGAATCAGATATGGGATATGTCATTTCAAGTCAGAGAAATGATTGCAGCCACAACACCAATGCCTACTTTTTCCTGCTTGAATTCTGTAAAATAGTTTTCGGCCTGTGTGTTGCACCTACAAGCATTTATTCTGTGTGACACTGTGATGTGTGATCTGATGCCCCCTTTTGTGATTCAGTAAGCGGTGATGTTGAACCGATGACATGAACATGATGGTGACTTCTCCAGTGATCTCCTTTCCCCATTTCCAGTGTTTTCCATGGAGTCTGTACAATGGGACCCTATGAACTTGATTCTTGTTTTGGCATATTCTCCATGGACTAACACTGGTACTGGTGAAGTGAGGGTGTGTGAGGGTTACTTTGTGTCCACCATGTGTTTGTCACCGCTTAGTGAATGTCCCCTGTGTAGCATGTGATCGTTGGCCTATTGACTTGTTTGTTGTCAGGTTAACCCCTTGAGTCCCAGAGGGGTTGCCAATGCATTGTTGATCGATGCATTGATGATCCCTCTAGCACTCACGGGGTTAGGGTGGGGGTGGGGACATGGGTGACATTGTGTGTGAACAGTGATGATCTATTACAGTCGACAATTTGAAAATGAAGGTTTGTGTATTGTGTGTAATGAGCACAGCGACAGGAGGGTTGAAGTAGGACTTTGACAGGTTTGTCCCAAGTTGGACGTTGCCATTTGTCCAGGTGTTGTGTCCTTTTTTTAACCCTCATGGTGCTGTGTTGGTGCAGTTGTATGGCTGAGTGATGGCCATGTGTTGAGGTGTGAGTGTGTGTGCAGCTGGTGTTGGTTGCTGTAGTGTGTTGTTCTGTAGTGTTGCACTTACCGGTAGTGTGGAGGCTCCTCTCATCCCCAGTGTCAGTTCCTCCCACGACCCCCTCGATCATGGTCGGGGACATGTTCTGCCGCACCATCTCCTCCCAGCCGCAGAATGTGATGGGCACAGATGGGCCACCTCCGGTGCCTCGGGCTTGCTTGGCCATGTCAGACATCTTGTTCTTGACCACCCTCCGGCAGTCGCCCCATCTCTTCTTCACAGACTCCACGTCCCGCCTGCATGTTGCCACCGCGTTCACCCGGCTGCAGATCTGGTTCCAGGCTGCCTTCCTCCGCGCTGCCAGGCCAGGGACCTTTGCCGTCGGGTGGAGAACACTCTGCCTCTCCAGGACAGCTTCCACAAGAGCCGTGTTCTCCTCCTCACTATATCTGGGATCCCTGATCCTGCCCTCATCAGCTCCGGCATGGGAGGATTCAGAGCCGGAGTGCCCTGCCTGGTCTGACCCTGCCTGTGTGGGGTGCTCCCCAGGAACTACCCCTCGTCCCACTGCAGGTTCTGTCCCTGTCCTGCGTGTTCCTGCTCTGGTGGGCCTGGTCCCCCTCCGCCCTGCGGATCTCCCTCTCCCACCCCTGCTCTGCTGAGGGATCCCCTCCTGACCTTCCTCCTCCTCCACTACTCTCCCCATCCCTCTCTCCTGTCCTCCTCTCCTTGACATCACTCACCCAGTCACACCCAGGCACTCCCACAGGCCCTCACAGACTCACTCGATCCAGTCACTCTCTGTCACACACTTTCACTCCCAGATTCACACTGTCAAAATAAAAAGTAATATGTGTAAGGTGTTATGAAATAAAAGGACTATGTGTATGTATGTGTATGTGTTTGTGTTTGTATGTGTGTATGTAATATGTGCAAAAGTGTGATATGTGTATATATAGTGCACCTCTCTCCTCTCTCCAAACTGCAAAACTCCTCTACCTCCAATGAACGCGCCTCTCTCCCTCTCTCTAATGACTATCCTCCGCTCCTGGGTCCTGATATCTGGCTCTGAAGAACTCGATAACAGACAGTGTGTGGCGGTTATTTTTGGGTATATATAGGTGTATTTGAAGTTATTTGATACATTGGGCCTTTGGGATTGGATGTGTGTTTGAATTTGTTTTGGCATCAATCAGGGTTGCTTGACAACGGCAGCCGTTATGTTACATGTTGTTTGGAGCTCAGTTATCGTGTGATTTGTCCGCCCGTTGTGCATTAACATGAGCGACAACGGGTTTTGTGTTACGTGTTTTTTGTGTGCCTACGCTCGATAGCTATTCTCGTAGAGTAGCTATTGAATCTGCCGTAACTCCTGTATTATTTGCGAGCGATGTGCCTTTTTCACTTAGCGGCTGGTTTAACGGTTGGCTTTAAATCGAGCCCTAAGTTTCAATGTAAATGGACAGATTTTGAACTGAGTATTTCAACCACATAGGGAAAAGCTCAGATGGAATGGAATCACGACTGTAGAATGATGCACCAAATTGCAAAACTTGGTAAATATACGAGCCCTAATGGAACAGAAGAAGTTGAAAAACAGCTGAAAACTAGTCTTTTCAATACTTTTGCAGGCAGAACGCATATCGGACTGTAATGGACTCCAGGCCAAAGACAGAGTTAGGGCTGTGTGTTCAAAAGAGAAGTATAGGAGTTCTGGGGCAAACCACTTGCACTATAAGGGAAAACTAAAAATCTCCATTAATTTAAATGGGGTTTTAACCCCTTGAATGGGATTAAAATCCCCTTTTAAATCAATGGGAATTTTTGGAATTTTTAGTTCTCCCCTATAGTGCAAATAGTTTGTCCCAGAATATATGGCCCATAGTATTTAATAGGGGCAGTTTGAAAGTAATACGATATAGTAAAATATATTTGATGGGCTAATTAAGATGCCTTGGCGAGGCAGGCAAACTTGAACATATTCTGGCCAAACTATACAACCAAAATGTTAGCTTGAAAATTGAGTTAACATGTGGGTATTAAATACAGTAACATTTGTTATACACAAGTTCACATTTAAGCATTTAAAAATATATGTAGTAGAACAGATTCCCCTTCTTTTTGCCCAGTTTAGTTACCAGTTTATAACATATACAGTTTATTTGCCACTTCATGTACTGGCCAGTTTATTTAAAGGAACACCAAGTTCCTGATTTAACTTTTAATTATTATGAACTTATATTTACCATATGTGAAAAGGTATTATTCCTATGTTATATCTAAAATATAATCCTAAACTTGACAACTACCAAATGTAAACTGTCCTATTCAGAGAGCATAGATTTATTTATTTATTTTTTAATTTTTATTGAATTTTTTGTTTCTCACAGACATCTGGGTATACAAATAACAATACAGAAACATAATAGAGCAGTGGCAATATAATTCAGAATTGTTATAAAAAGTGAATGGTTGTCACAATCAAGACCAGTCATCTGCGTTTTGTGGGGGAGGAGCAAACCCATAAATAAACGGGTGCACGCAAACCAGGAAGGAGACAGGAAAAGACAAACAGGCATGGGATAGGGGAAGGAGAAGGGGAAGGGAAGAAAAAAAATTGGGGGGGGGGGGAGATAAAGTATTAGAAAGCAAGATAGGAAAAAAAAATACAGGACAGATAGATATATGGACCACATCTGGCGAGGCCTGATTCTGGAAAGGATGTCTCAAGGGAGTACCAGAGCCTGCCTTAATCATAGTCGGAAACAGAAGAGGAACACACACTACAGCCCATCAACGTACACACTCTCCCTGTTTAATGTCCACATACTCCAGACATCATTGTGGCGAGGAAGAGAGTAATTTAAAATCGAGGTCAGGCACTCCATCATTTCACTGTGTGTTATTCTGGATAGAATCTGGGAAAGTGAGGGGACTGCAGGGGATCTCCATAACTGGGCTACCAGGGAACGAACGGCAGAGAGAATATGTCTGAATAAGGTTTGTAAGGGCCTGTGGGCAGCCGGGATGGGTGCCCCGAGGACCAGCACTACCGGGTCGTGAGGAAGAGAGATCGTGGTGAGCTGATGTATTAGTGCACAAGTCCGGGTCCAGAAATCCTGGATGACCTGGCACATCCACCAAATGTGATAGAGAGAGCCAGGATCGGCACAATAGATTTCATTTTTGATGTTTGTAATGAGAGATCTGATCTTGTATTCTGGAAGGCTATTGTATCTCAGCTTCAGTGACTGTGTTTGGCTCAGGGGTTACTGGTCCGGCAAGCGTTCCCACTGCTGGCCTTATGGGTGCGGGGGTATTTCAGGGAATGAGCACTGGGGACTCTCAGTGGCAGGGCATGGGAAAATTCGGTGGGACTTTGCCACAGGTGGCTCAATTGGGTGCGGTGCCAACAACAGCTTTTGGGGCTGCCTATATGTGTTGGACTGGCCCCTTGGTTATTCATTTGAAGATGGAGGTGCAGGAAAAAACAAGTTTGTGGAGATTTTCTCCCTCCTTCAGCTAGATGAGGCTCCGTCTGAGAAGGAAGAGAAGGACGCGGAAAAGAAAGAAGAGAAGGAACGCCGGTGGTATCGGAAGATACGTAAGGTGTTTGGTAATTGGATACATGCTTTTTCTGTCGTGGCAAGTCTTATAGGGGAACGCTTTCCTGTTAAATGCTTCTCATTGTTTTGTTAACAGGACAACATTTGGAGCGGTTTCAGGATTTATGGGGGGCTAGCATGGTGGCACTATGACGAGCAGTTCCGCCAGAGGATGGCGGTTTGGCCGTCTATTTCGTGGGACCAGATGAACATCTGGTTGTGGCTTGCTATTATGATCTGTCCGGCTGGTTCTCCCATGGGCCTGCAGTCCTTTCAATCTGTGCCGGGGGGTTGGGGCTCTCCGCCGCGCCTTCCTCCTCGTCGCGGAAGGCAGAGTACTGCTGGAAATTTAATGAGGGGTATTGTAAGTGGGGGGGATCCTGTAAGTTTAAACACCCCTTCTCCAAATGTTTCAAAAAACAAAAAGGGGGAGACAAAGGCGGTGCTGTGAGAGGTAAGGGGGATGACACCAGTGTCTGTAGAAAGGATGTGCCCTTGGTTAAAGATGTACATGGATAGGGATGTGGCGCGTCTTTTGGAGAGTTTGAATATGGGTTTCAGATTCCTTGTTGGGAGGGGTTTAGGGTTCCAGAGGCGGGCAATTTTCAATTGGCGATCAGACACCCGGGGATTCTTCATGAGAAGGTGGAGAAGGAGGTGGTGCTGGGTCGGATGGCAGGTCCGTTTTCATGGTTGCCACTCCCCAGTTTTCGGGTGTCACCATTAGGAGTGATTTCCAAAAAAGAACAGGGGAAGTTCCGCCTTATTCACTTTTGAGCTTCCCCTTCGGTTCTCGGTAAACAATCCAATTGACCCATCTCTGTGTAGTATATCCTACGTATCCTTTGATAGGGCCTTTGCATTGGCTACCCAGGCCGGTCATGGTGCCTGGTTCTCCAAGGCAGATATTGAATCAGCCTTCTGTCTTCTTCAGGTGAACCCTGAAAGTCATCATCTCCTGGGGTGTCAGGTGGGGGAGGACTACTATGTTGACCTGTGTCTTCCCATGTGTTGCTCCCTCTCTTGTGCCCTTTTTGAGAGTTTCAGCACATTACTTGAGTGGGTAGTGTGCAGGGAGTCCGGATTTTCCTCCATCCTGCACTATCTTGATGACTTTGTTTGTGTGGGACACGGGGGTCTGGATGTGTGCAGGCGGTTGCTGCACACTTTATAGCAAGTTTTTCTGGACTTTGGGGTCCTTTTGGCCAGTGAGAAGATGCAGGGGCCAACGACTTGTCTGCGCTTTCTGGGGATTGAACTGGATTCAGTAACCATGGAGCGTAGGCTGCCAAGGGACAAGTTAGAGACTTTGCGTGCAAAGGTGGTGGTGGTGGCTTGCTGGTGGGCTCGGAAGGTTTCCCTATGGGGTTCGCAGTCTTTGTTGGGCAAGCTCAGCTTTGCTTGCCGGATCATAATGATGGGGAGGGTTTTCAACCAGAGGTTGGTTCAGGCCACCGGGGGCACCCTCACATCACATCAGGATTAGATGTCCGTTGAGAGAAGATCTGAGGGTATGGGAGTTGTTCTTGACCGACTACAATGGTCGCTCTTACTGGCAGTAGCCCGTGTGGACGAGTGAGGAGTTGGATTTGCACATGGATGCTGTCGGATCCCTGGGCTTTGGGGCATTGTTTGGTGCAGACTGGTGTGCCGAGCGGTGGCCTGAGATCTGGGTATCGGCAGGACTGACAAGGAATATTTTATTCCTGGAATTGTTTCCTACTGTGGTGGCTGTGACTCTGTGGGGAGACAGGATGCGGGATGGACGGGTGGTGTTCCATTCCCATAATATGGAGGTGGTTCAGGAGGAAAATAATCTATCTGATTCTGCTTTTCCTGTACTAGCTGTATTGCGGCACCTGGTGTTGTGTTGTCTGTGATTGAATGTCTCCTTTCAGGCACATCACGTGCCCGGTATTCTGAATGTTGCAGCTGATGTGTTGTCTCGCTTCCAGGTAGCATCATTTCGGGAGGCATGCCGGGGGAGCTCTGTTGGAGGATGTATACCTAGGGGGGGATTCTCTAGAATTCCAGATTCGTGGGTCCAAGACTGATACGTTTGCATCTGGGGTTTGGGTGACTATTTCCCATACGGGGCACGGCGGTCTGCCCGGTAAGCTGTGTTCATCATTATCTCAAGGTCTGATCTTCGGTCAGCAGACCGTTGTTGGTCCATTGTGATGGGGTTGTTCTTACTCGCTTTCAATTCCTGCGGTTTTTAAGTTGGATGCCATTGGGGGATTTTGGCGGGTATTTCTTCAGGGTTGGGGCTGTCACGAAAGTTGGGTCCATTATGAGGATTGGTCGCTGGGAATCTAGCCTCTTTCAGTCTTGGTTGTGTTTTTGTCACGGTTTTTTAAGACACTCAGACCATTGGGTGAATAAGAACACAGTTTTATTAAAATAAGATAAGGCAATAACACGCCCTCTAGTGGTGGTAAATATATACAGATAATATATAGATATAATGGTAAATGCACAAATGACTTAAGTACAATTACACAGTAATAGAATAGAGTATACCCCTCAGGGGTTAAGTCCTTGATAACAGTCAGTCTCAGATGTGGATGTTTGGAACGCCCAGGGTGTTATAAGGCTGATGCTGGAGACCAAGACTATCACCGGCTGGATACTGGACTGCCCCGCCACGGTGTTCAGTAAGAAGCACAAGAGTCCCCGTAGCCCCCTTGGGCGTACCTACTGGAACTGCTTCAACTAGTGCAAGTGCATAAGGCCCCCACGGGCGTGATTGGAACCTGCCTTCAATGCGATAACTGCCAAGCCTCCTCAGACTTAACCGGATAACGGGATAGCACACGCTAGAGCCGACAGCCCCCACGGGCGTGATTACCGGAGTACGAATGCTGATGCCTGTGCCTGCAACCACTCGGTAAAGCGGAATCGCTCAATGAACAAGAGAGAGAGTCTCAAGCGCCCAACCGGCCCAAACGGATGTAAACACTCTGCAGGGATGTGTGGAGCTGCCGACGAAGAGTGGCCAGCTCAGCAGTAGTATTCACTGAGGAAGAGACTCTTACAGGATTAGCGATAGAGTGGAACCCAGCGGCACTGCTAGGGTTAATTAGCACATTTACTCGAGGCTTTTCAGTGGTATAGCAAGGCTCTGCAGTCTGAGGGAGGCGCGCGTACGCACAACTCTGCAAAGGAAAATGCACTGCACTGATCGGAGTACACCAGGCAAGGCAGTCACACCGAAAGCTGGAACAGCAGGTAGGAATGTCGCGGCGGCGACAACTGGAACACAGGTCACTGTAGAAAGCCGGAGTCGTTCTTCAGAGCGGGAAGTCAGCCAGGCCGGGTCGGAGCACGTAGAAGGTAGTCATACAAGCCGGGTCGTACACAAGCAGGAACGTCAGCCAAACCGGGTCAGGATCCAAAGGAGGTAGTCAGACGAGCCGGGTCATACACGAGCAGGAACACAGGAGAATAGTCAAGACAAGCCAAGTCGGTACACAGGAATCCGGAACACAGGAACACAGCAACAGTAACTGGCACAGAAACACCACGAAAGGGCGCCTGACAGTTGTGCTAGCCAGGTATAAAAAGGTCACCAGGGGGCGGGCCAAACCAACACAGCAAATCAGTATCTGTCATGGATGAGACTGACAGGAATCACAGGCACTGTGATAGTACCCCCCTCTCAAAGACCCCCTCTCCCTGCTCGAGGTCTGGGTTTAGAAGGGTATTTAGAGTGAAAGCTGCGTAGTAATCTGGGTGCGTGGAGGTCCCCTTGATCAACCCAAGAACGTTCCTCAGGACCATAGCCCTTCCAATGAACCAAGTATTGCAGCTTTCCTCTAAATCTCCTAGAATCAATAATGCTCTGCACCTCATATTCTTCTTGGCCCTGGACGTCCACCGGCCCAGGAATCACTGGCGTAGTAGTATAGCGATTACACTCCAAGGGTTTCAGGAGCGACACATGGAACACATTGTGAATGTGCATTGAGGGTGGAAGCTCCAAAGCATAAGAAACCGGATTAATCTTGCGGATAATCTTAAATGGACCGATAAACCGGGGAGCCAGTTTGTTAGATGGTACTTGTAAATTAAGGTTTCTGGATGACAGCCATACCCTGTCCCCAACTTGAAAGGAGACCGCTGGCAAACGCCTGCGATTCGCATGCCTCTGCTGACGCCGAAATGACTGACTGAGGGACCACTGGACCTGTGACCAAGTGGAACGAAGCTGTGCCAAATGCTCATCCAGAGAAGGGATCTGCTGCGCCTGAAAGGAGTCCGGGAGCAGACAAGGCTGGAACCCATAATTAACGAGAAACGGAGAGCTCCCGGACGATGAATTAACCGCACAGTTTCTGGCAAACTCAGCCCATGGCAACAGGTCAGCCCAATTGTCATGATGATCAGTGACAAAGCAACGCCCTCGATTGTGATGCCAGTATCTCCTCCCCCAGAGGCGAGGTAATGGTGGTACGGATAGTGGCCAGTATGCGATCTGGCTGAATGATGGGAACAGGTTCCTCCTCCCTCTCAGTGTCAGAAGCGAACTGACGAGACAACGCATCGGCTTTAATATTTTTTGAGCCAGGAAGATAAGACACTAGGAAATTAAATCGTGACAAAAAAAGTGCCCATCTAGCTTGTCGAGAAGACAGTCTTTTAGCTTCGGAGAGATAAGTTAAATTCTTATGATCCGTAAGAATTAGTACTGGAGTCCGAGTACCCTCCAAAAGGTGACGCCACTCCTTCAGAGCTAGAATTATGGCCAACAGCTCCCTGTCCCCAATCTCATAATGGCTTTGCGCACTGGACAATTTTTTTGAGAAGAAACCGCAAGGCCTCAAGGCGCCACCTCCCTCAGGACGTTGGGAGAGTACTGCTCCAACCCCAACTTCAGAAGCGTCAACCTCCAACGTGAAGGGCAGAGAGGGATTAGGGTGGGACAGCACCGGAGCAGATGCAAAGGCAGATTTCAGGGTAACAAATGCGGTCTCCACTGCCTCGGACCACTGAGAGGGAGAAGTGCCCTTATGAGTCAAATCTGATAATGGTTTGACAATCGTGGAAAAGTTCTGGATGAACTTCCTATAATAGTTCGCAAAACCTAAGAATCTTTGAATGGCCTTTAACCCTTTAGGACGAGGCCAATGCAGAACTGCTGCCAACTTCTCCTGATCCATGGCAATGCCATTATTAGAGATAACGAAACCCAGGAATGGCACTTGAGATGTATGGAATTCGCATTTCTCCATCTTACAAAATAGCCTGTGCTTGCGAAGTCGGAGCAGGACTTCAGAAACATCTTTGATATGTTGTGAGAGGTTGGCAGAGTGAATTAATATATCATCTACATATACGACTACACAGGACTGTAGTAGGTCTCGTAGGATGTCATTAATAACTCCTGAAATACTGCAGGCGCATTGCATAAGCCAAATGGCATCACCAGATATTCGTAATGCCCTGTTCTGGTGTTAAACGCCGTTTTCCACTCGTCACCTTCTTTAATTCTGACCAGATTATAGGCGGCTCGCAAGTCAAGTTTAGTAAAGATCGACGAGCCCTTCAATCTGTCAAACAATTCGGTAACAAGTGGAATCGGATAGGCATTCTTAGGCATAAGCTTGTTCAGCCCACGATAGTCAATGCATGGCCTAAGTTCACCACTTTTCTTTTTCACAAAGAAAAATCCGGCACCTGCCGGAGAAGTAGATTTCCGAATGATGCCCCTCTCCAGGGCATCAGCAATATAGTCCTTCATAGCTTTATTCTCCTCACAGGACAGTGGGTAAGTGCGCCCCCTGGGAGGCACCGCACCAGGAGGCAAATCAATGGCGCAATCGTACGCCCTATGCTCGGGCAATGCGCTGGCCTCTCCCTTACTGAACACGTCACTGAATTGTTCGTATTCAGCTGGCACAGTCGGAGAGGTACACATAATCTTGACGGGTAAGGAGAGACAGTTCTTATCACAGTATTCTGACCAGGAGTTAACCTCACATCTCTGCCAGTCAAATTGGGGATTATGTACCTGTAGCCATGGGAACCCCAAAATAACTGAATGGTGCGGGGAACGAATGATTTGAAAACGTATCTGCTCCTTGTGGCAAGCCCCCACTGTCATTGTCACTGGAATAGTTTCAAGCGTAATAAATGCCGGCTCCAGGGGTCTGCCATCGATGGCCTCAATAGCAACCGGAGAGACCTTTTTACATAAAGGAATGCCCTGCAGGTTGGCAAAGGACTGGTCCATGAAATAGCCTGCTGCCCCGGAGTCCACCAATGCGAGGACCTCGATAATCTTGTCCGCCCAAGCGAAGACCACCTGAATTGTGGGTTTAGTGGTGCTAGAATCTAGGGACTGTTCTACACCACCTAGGGCCTGTCCCCCAAGGTACCCTAGGTGCGTTCGTTTCCCGGCCGAACTGGGCAATTGCGCAACAGATGCCCTGCTTTGCCACAATAAAGGCATAGACCTTGCCTCCTAAGATACAATCTTTCCTCTTTAGAGAGCCTAGTGAACCCCAATTGCATAGGTTCAGGATTATCGGTTGGTCGCTCAGGAAGAACGGGTGGTGTGGGTGGGTTAAGGAAGCTGGTCTGGCCATAGTCTTTTACTTTAGCCCTTTTAGCCAACCGTCTCTCTCGGATGCGAGAGTCTATTTGTAAGACAAAATCAATATATTCATCCAGATCACTGGGTACATCACGAGCTGCTATCTCGTCCTTAATTTGCTCGGAGAGACCCTGAGTAAAGGCAGCTAGTAAGGCCTCCTCGTTCCAGCCCACCTCTGCTGCCAAGGTCCTGAATTCAATAGCATAATCGCCCAGTGTGCGTTCGCCCTGCTGAATTTCCATCAGCCTTTTGGCAGCAGAGGCAGCCCTGCCAGGAACCTCAAACACTCGTCTGAACTTTCTGACAAATTCTCTAAAGTTCAGAGTGCAGGGTCTGGCATTCTCCCACAACAGATTCGCCCATGCCAATGCCTTGCCAGTCAATAGAGATATCATAAGACCGACCTTGCTACGGTCGTTAGGAAATGCCTGGGGTGCCAACTCCAAAAATATCTCTAATTGATTAATAAATCCCCTGCAAAGGGAAGGATCGCCATCATACCTTAACGGTAACGGTGCAGATGCCGTTAGCCCTTTCGAACTGGCTGATGGGACTATGGACTGATTATCCGGTGTCAGGACTGGGGTGACCACCGGATTAGGACTAGGCTTGTCCAAATGTACTGTACGTTCGAGTAACGTCTGCAAGGCCAGTGCCAATTGGTCCATGCGCTGCTCATGAACATCCATTCTCCAATGGATGTTCTGTGTTTGACTTTCACCCTTACCGTCTGAGGTCATGGCCCTTTCGTACTGTCACGGTTTTTTAAGACACTCAGATCATTGGGTGAATAAGAACACAGTTTTATTAAAATAAGATAAGGCAATAACACGCCCTCTAGTGGTGGTAAATATACACAGATAATATATAGATATAATGGTAAATGCACAAATGACTTAAGTACAATTACACAGTAATAGAATAGAGTATACCCCTCAGGGGTTAAGTCCTTGATAACAGTCAGTCTCAGATGTGGATGTTTGGAACGCCCAGGGTGTTATAAGGCTGATGCTGGAGACCAAGACTATCACCGGCTGGATACTGGACTGCCCCGCCACGGTGTTCAGTAAGAAGCACAAGAGTCCCCGTAGCCCCCTCGGGCGTACCTACTGGAACTGCTTCAACTAGTGCAAGTGCATAAGGCCCCCACGGGCATGATTGGAACCGGCCTTCAATGTGATAACTGCCAAGCCTCCTCAGACTTAACCGGATAACGGGATAGCACACGCTAGAGCCGACAGCCCCCACGGGCGTGATTACCGGAGTACGAATGCTGATGCCTGTGCCTGCAAGCACTCGGTAAAGCGGAATCGCTCAATGAACAAGAGAGAGAGTCTCAAGCGCCCAACCGGCCCAAACACTCTGCAGGGATGTGTGGAGCTGCCGACGAAGAGCGGCCAGCTCAGCAGTAGTATTCACTGAGGAAGGGACTCTTACAGGATTAGCGATAGAGTGGAACCCAGCGGCACTGCTAGGGTTAATTAGCACATTTACTCGAGGCTTTTCAGCAGTATAGCAAGGCTCTGCAGTCTGAGGGAGGCGCGCGTACGCACAACTCTGCAAAGGAAAATGCACTGCACTGATCGGAGTACACCAGGCAAGGCAGTCACACCGAAAGCTGGAACAGCAGATAGGAATGTCGCGGCGGCGACAACTGGAACACAGGTCACTGTAGAAAGCCGGAGTCGTTCTTCGGAGCGGGAAGTCAGCCAGGCCGGGTCGGAGCACGTAGAAGGTAGTCATACAAGCCGGGTCGTACACAAGCAGGAACGTCAGCCAAACCGGGTCAGGATCCAAAGGAGGTAGTCAGACGAGCCGGGTCATACACGAGCAGGAACACAGGAGAATAGTCAAGACAAGCCAAGTCGGTACACAGGAATCCGGAACACAGGAACACAGCAACAGTAACTGGCACAGAAACACCACGAAAGGGCACCTGACAGTTGTGCTAGCCAGGTATAAAAAGGTCACCAGGGGGCGAGCCAAACCAACACAGCAAATCAGTATCTGTCATGGATGAGACTGACAGGAATCACAGGCACTGTGATAGTTTTGCAGGTACTGTGATTCGGCCGTTGTGGATCATGGGACGTTCGTTTGTGTTATGGGCAAGTTGGAGCGGTGGTTTGGGAGCTTGGTTTGCAGATGTCCATCGTCCATCCTGGTTTGGTTATAGGGGTATGTTTTGGTCGCAGCTCCTGATGGAGGTGCTACGACTTTAGGGGTGGACGTGGTTCCAAATGTTGTAGTGGTTTATTTAGGGGGAATGATCTGGGGTCACATCCGGCTTGGTTGTTAGTTGGTTCAAAACCCTAATTCTCAGGGTCAAACCCTGAGAGTTCCCAAGTATGCATATATGTGTGTGTGTGTGGGGGGGGCATATGTGTATGTGTTTATATGTGAATGTGTGTGCATATGTGTTTATATGTGTGTGGTGGGGGGGCATATGTCCATGTGCTTAAAGGAATAGTAATACTTTGTTTTATCTTTATTTTATTTTGTAGGCATTAAAAAAAACATGATGAATGATATGTCTTATCTCTCAAACCTTTATGGTTTAAGAGATATTCACAAGCAAAGTATCTCCCCCCCTGTTCAGCCAGATCAGAAGGGAGGTGCCCAGGTAGACTGCAGAGAGGGACAATCTTCAATTAAGATAAGGGAAAAAGCTGAAGAACTTGTCAAGGGGGGAAGGGCTTTCATTCTTTTCATACAAAGAAGATTGTCTCCTTTTGTTATCTGTCTGGTCTTACAACCTGATTCACATCTGAGAAGAGATGGCTTACACTAGGGAAAAGGGGCAGAAGGGGGAAACTTTGCTTGTGAATACCTCTTAAACCATAAAGGTTTGAGAGATAAGACTTAAATCATTCTTCATGTTTTTTTAATGCCTACAAAATAAAATAAAGTTAAAACGAAGTATTACTATCCCTTTAAATGTGTGTGTGTATGAGAGCATTTTATGTATGTGTTTATATATGTGTGTGTGTGTGTGTGTGTGTGTGTGTGTGTGTGTGTGTGTGTGTGTATGAGCATATGTGTGTTTATATATGTGTGTGTATGTGTTTATAAGTGTGTGTGTGCGTGCGCATGTGTCCATGTGTATTAATGTAAGGAGTATGGATGTGGCCATTCTGGGGCTAGGTTAAACTAGGGTGGTTTGCCTAGAGGTACCTGGGAAGTAAATTTTGTCCTGTGTGTCTGATGTACAAACAGACTTTCCTCCCACGGATACTGATATACATTACTTCCCTATATCTGGTTACACAGGAAATATTCATCACTGATGCAATCCTGTGAGCACTGCAGTAGCCTGACTGGTTTACATAAGACAAGTCTGACACAGAGCTTTGTCACTGAATGGGGGTTAGTAGTCTTTGAGCACAATGAGATCCCAGCACATATGGTAGACAGACACCAATACAATTTAGGAATAGACAAAAGGATGACTGCTGAATGTAAATGAAAAACATGAATCAAATAGCATCTTTAGTTTTACAGATGGTAGAAAACAAAAGGCTAGATGGGGGGGAAGGGAGAAGCTTTTAATTACTTTGACCCTTTTACCTTTAAGGGGACATGATGAATAGGGTCTATTCCATTTTCAATTGTATGTATTCCTGACCAGCATTTGTAAACAAAAATAAATTCTTAGGTGCATAAATCCCCCAAAATATATTCTGGACGTGCTTTTCCTATTCATCGGGAGTCAGCAGTGCATGACCACTTGACCCCCTCTTTGATTGTACCAGTAATAAGGGCAAAATCAGGTATGATTTAGGTAAACAAATATAAAGAGACTAGTTGAACAGCCCGTGTACACGGGGCACAGTTGGAGGCAGTAAAGGCCGCGGTGCAGTCATGCCCAGTAGACACTGCCCACGCCGCGGCTGATAATGGAACAGGGCGCTCCGAATTCTGACCGTACTCCACTCTGCGCATCACTACGGTCTGAATTCGGAGTGCCCCGCTCCATTATCAGCTGCTGCATGGGCAGTCTGTACTGAGCATGACTACAGCACGCGCAGCCCTCTGTACTGCTCATGACAGCTTCTGACAAACATACATTAGCAAATTATTATATAGGATAATACTATCCGTGAACTGAACTGGGAAGTTCTAAGCTCTAAATAATTATCATCTGTTTATGGTATTGCCAGTTTTTTAACAGGCCTGATATAAAATGACCAAAAACAGTCACTTTTACCTTTTATTTTGAAAGATATTAAGGGGGTTATGCACTAAAGCGTGATAAAGAGGTGATAAAGCGGGGATGACTTCTCCAGTGATATAACTTTTCCAGTTCCTATTTTATTCAGGGCCAGATTTAAAGGAAGCCAATAGCAAAAAAAAAAAAAACAAAAAAAAAAAAACAGGTGATGGATTTTTTTCAAGCACTGTAAGAGATTTAAAAGATCAGTGCGATGAAAAAATGCCGGCAAAAAAAACCCCTGCTGGCCACTAAATTTAGATGTGTTTTGGCCCACTGAAAATAAAAAAATGCTACAAGTTGCTGTTTAATGGATTACATTAGCTGTTAAGATCCAATAAGGGACATACTTTAGCGTATAACATTTAAGACCCAGTTTTTTTGCTGAAGTCCCACATCAATACATCCAAAGTGCCTAAAATGTGTTGAATGTTAGTAGAATTAAACCTATGAGTGCCAGTGGGGGTATAATTACACCGCTGGCACTCATAGGGTTAACCCGACTAAGTAACAAAGCAACATGCCATTACAAGTAACACCATTAATCCTGATGTCTAATAGAGTCCTCAGCATGTTGGTCATCATATTTCTTGTTTCTTCTCGTCTGTCTTCTTTCTTCTAGCTATATAAAAAAAAATGTAATATAAGTTTTTGAAAAATAGTGGGCAACAATACATTGTTTAACCCCTTGAGTGCCAGAGGGGTATGCAACGCATTTCAAAGCAAACTGTCTCTGCCACTGGGTGCAGCTGCAGAGGCGGCAGCAGCCGAGACAGTGCTGTGTGCCACAGGCCCCTCGTACAGTCCCTGTTGGGCCGATGCCCATTCCACACTGAGGGAATTTGTACAGAGACTGCCTTTATACATGGGCAATCTATGTTCAAATACCCTCAAAGCCATTGGCTGAGATGTGCTTACGCACATACCAGCCAATTAAATTCGAGCGGCTGTGCTTTAAATTGATTGGCTTGGATGTGCATAAGCACACTTTGACTACTATAATGGCTTAAATTTCACTTGGCTTATTCGGAACTAAAATAATGGTGGCATATTTTTATGGAACCAGACACTAATACAGCTTTTAACCCTTTGAGCCCCAGAGAGGTCCGCAACACATTGCTTTGCAATGCGTTGCATACCCCTCTGGCACTTAAGGGGTTGAATTATGTATTACTGTCTGCTATATTTCTAAAAAAATTATATTATTATTTTTCTTTTTACAGCTAGACGAAAGAAGACAGACGAGAAGACACCAGAAAGAAGAGAATTCAGAATGAAGACAGAAAGAGATAGACAGTGAATGACAGGTAAGTTTAACGCATATAAGTTAATGACCAGTGCTTGGCAGTATGTCAGGCACCGATAGCTAACTTTATTACTGTGAAGTTCCCAATATCGCTGCTATTTAGCACCGTTTTCGGCACTTAATGCATAAAACGGATGTTTAACCACAAGACCATTTCTGTGGCCTAACGTCCGTTGTGCTTTTAGCTGGTAGGGCCATTAAATGCAGACTTAGACAGTTTATGTCGGTCGGTACTCACTTTGGCCTTATCGGCTGTTTTACCTCAAACCTTTAATTCTAGCCCTTAGTTTTTTAACAGGCCTGATATAAAATGACAAAAGCAGTCGCTTTTACCTTTTATTTTGAAAGATATTAGGGAGGTTATGCACTAAGGTGTGATACAGAGGTGATAATGTGTGGATGACTTCTCCAGTGATATCACTTCTCCATTTCCTATGTTATTTTATGGAAATGATATCACTGGAGAAGTCATCCCCACTATATCACCTCTTTATCACACCTTAGTGCATAACCCCCAGAAGTTTCTCATCAAAGAAAAAAATAAATAAAAATGCTAAGAGTACATATTATTTGAGCTCTTTTGATCTTATTTTTGGTGATAATATCCCTTTAACCCTTTGGGGAAGTCTATGTTTTGCATTGCTCACTACCCACAGTTTAAAGTGGAACTGTCACTTTGTATCAAATTGGATGATTTTGACAGAGCTTCCAAAATCACATATATATTTATATTGGTCATTGATTTATTTAAAACAATAGTATAGGAGATATTTACTTTACGTATTTGTCAGCTTATGCAAATTAGACAGTAGTGACTGACATGCCTACCAGATACTAACATTCCACACTGCTCCCCATCCCAACTGTCACTATTTGCAGGCCAGTACTCTCTCATTTGCATAGAGAAACATAAAAGTAAAATATCTCAAACGATTGCTTGAAATAAAAAGTGGCTGTCATTCCGAAAGCTCTTTAAAAATCACATATTTGTTACAAAGTGACAGTCCCACTTTAACCCTTTGAGTACAAGAGGGGTAGCCAATGCATTGATACCCCTCTGATACTCAAATACTACAGAGAATTAACTCTTTTTAGTGTCAGGGGGATGTTCAATGGATTGCTTTTCATTTGAAGGGTTAAAAGCAACTTTTCAGGAAGTCCCCTTGTATTCCCGGCCTCCTATGAGAAAAGGAAATATCAGCATGAAAGCAGAAATCTAGGCACACCGTCTAAGAATGAGGAAGTGGTGTGCCTTACAAGCACTGACTCAGTGTGACGTTGATCAACACGGGTTTAGTGCTTGGAAGGTGTGGCGATTTTGAGCCTTGCAAAATAAGGTGCTGTTTTGACTGCTTGGAAGCATTCTTTAGCACTCTGTCTCATTGCACAGATACACAAGATAGGAGGCTGCATAAGGAATTAACACCTTTACTACCAGAGCAAATGTGCAGTGAAAAAAACTTAAAGGGATAATAATGGTTAATTTTAAGTTGATTTAATATTGTAGACATTAAAAAAATATTAACATCAATGTAAGTATTATCTCTCAAACCGTTATGGTTTGAGAGATATAACTTGCTAAAGTTACCTTTTCCTGTCTGTTTTACTCAAGTCTGCCATCTAGCTGACAGCTGCAGATTCCAGTTATTTGACCAGACTGAGGCTCTTCAGCAGAGCTGAAATTAAGCTATTTAGAAATAAATACTTCATTGGAACGGTCTACAAAGTGTGCTTGCAAGCCAGGCACACTTTGTAGACCGTTCCAAATTAAGTATTTATCTTTAGCTATTGTTATATCGGTACTGCTGAAGACCTACATCTGGTCAAGTGACCAGAATCTGCTTCTGACAGCTTTACAGCTCGTCAAGTAGAAAGGGGAGGGACCAGAGACCTTTATTCTCCTATATCTCTCAAACCATAACGGTTTGAGAGATACAAATAAGTGCAAGTACTCTCTTTTAATTGTATATACCATATAGTTAATACTTTTTTTCTGACATTACTATCCCTTTAAGGAACAAACCAGATGTTTAATTTTTTTTTTTTTTTTTTATAAATCAAGTTATTTTTTTTTCTAATTCTGAGCATTTTTATTTATGCCAAAAATCTCCTTTAGGTGTAGATTTATAAATGAAGTGTATAGCTTAGTTGTTACTTGTGTTCTGCTACTCAAAGATTTTCATTATTAGTTTTTTGTTTTTTTAGAGGGCCTCCCGTTATTTCAAAACCAATGCAGATGTTTATTTTTGAATGTACAGAAGAGTAGACATAGATTGGTCAGAGTTTCCATCTAGGATCTATTATGCAGTATATGAAAAATACATGTTACAGAGTTGTAGTGGTTAAACTACGGCTCTACAGTATATATTCCTCATAGTGGTTTACTTTAAAGTGTCTCATTAGCGGAGTCCTAATATAGGGTGTCCTCACCAAGTGTGCTGTGTTATTTATATGTCATATATGTGCTCTCCATTTACTCTACAATAATAATTACTAAATCATCCCTTCTGAAGCTGTCATGTAACTGTACTAGTTATTCTGATGCAGGAAAAGCCCAGAAACATGACTATTTTCTTCCATATACTTTGGGGGAGCCAATTACAGTGGCTGCCATTTATTTCTGGTAACACCTAGGCCAAAGAAAAGCCAGATGGTCCAGGCCTACAATCCACCCTTGTTTTCCTGTAGGAAGCCCATTAAGGTCTGTATCCTCTTTTCCAGTGCCAGCTTATCAACATAGCCCCAGTTATGAGTCTTGGAGGTCCACAGATGTTCCATCTCACTACCTTGGTGTTTCTGCATAGGATGACCACATGTTGCTGATTACCTGTGACAGTGCATGTTTTAAACGTGTTTCACGTCCTGGACAGCCCTTTCCAGGACATATACTGTCTCAAAATGAGGACTTTTGAGCACATCATTCTGAACACTTCAGGGTGCACTGACCGTTGACTGCTCTGACAGAAAATTATGCCTGTGCTGGGCTTAAAGAAAATAGACACCAAATCCCAAGGGTTAGCATAGCCTTACATGCAATTAAAATAGTGATATTGCTCCTATTAGGCATCAGGAAGTAATTCTCAGCTCAACCTTTAGTGTTTAGAAATGTGAGGAGACCATTTTTTTGTAACACAGAACAGGTAACACTTTCTGTTACAGCAGAACTCTTTGGTACTTCAAAAAAGTTCAGTCTGAGCACTAATGTTCAGTGAGCTCATCTCAGGGGTCATGCTGTGTCAATTGACCACTCTAGAATTAGAACAACTCTGAAGTACTCTGCCACTTATCTCCACATCATCCCTGAGTGACATTAAGGAAATCTGGTCACCTTAGCCAGATGGCTAACACTAGAGTGGTTAGCTCATTCCTTTAATACTAACCTGTTATGAAAGACCCATACTCTAGTTCTTCACTGCAGCGCTAGAGTGGGGCTGGGCTCTCTAACTCTTGTTTACTACAACTCCCATGATCATCAAATTGCTAAGAATCATGGGAATTATAGACCAACCAACAGCTGGAGACAGCTGAGGGTGACAGGAGTTGTACTCCACCAATAGCTGGAGTTATTTGGCCATATGAGGATGATGGGATTTATTTTATCAACAAAAGCTGGAGTTGCCTTGCTGACTGTGATGGTAGTAGTAGTCCATCAACTGTTGGAGAGTCAAATATTGCAAACCCCTGCTCTGGGTCTATAATGGTTCCTGTGCCTATGTAAATGTATTAAAAGGAAGCATTGTCATCCTTTTGGGAAACTGTGTTCAGATGTACTTGGAAACAAGATAGACCCTTTAATGCCATCAACAAATGTGGTGGGCAAAAGATAAATGTAGGCCCCGTGATATTGTAACTGTGTCTATTTAGATATCTGGTACTTTTCACTCTAACATAACAACACTGTTTATGCCTGTCTGAGTCTCAGGTTACCTCAGATTAACCTGTAAAACATCTTTGCCATTGGTTCCCTGTAATCGCCTCATTATGCCCTGAGGCAATTTAAGTAATAATAGAGAAAACATTGTCTGTGTTTTCATGTGGGGATGCTTATGTATTTTTGTCAGGTTTGTCACGCAATTTTAGCCACAAATATTTGTCTCAAAAGAATGTTCATCTTATCGCTGGGGCAGATTACTATAATATTGTATGTGTTGTATGTACTACACACATGATGGCTCTGACCAGGAAGGGATATGCTATGTGACAAGCAAGCCTGTGAAACAATAAGCTGTCTGACCCTTTCTCTATTTATGTGAAAGATGATGGAGAAAATAATAGCAACCACATTGTTAATCCTTTGGAAACATACACTGATTTGGAGACCTTTCTAGCATTTATTTAACTCTTTGAGTGCCAAAATGGTATCCAAAGCAATGCATTGGATACTTCTGTGGCACTCAAAGGGTTAAGTACCCCATTCAAATCAGACAGTGGAGTTGTGATGGAGCCCAACACAATTGATTGGCTGGGCACTATCCTGCAACCCCTTACATTCACATCTGAGGATATGTTATACTGTGAAGGATTGATTGATTTGTTCATTTTCTTTCAACAAAATCGTCTTAATTGACACCTAGGTCCTAAATATTGATAGGTACAAGGGATATATAAATATATATTGCAATTAAAAATGTAGTAATGGCATTAGGCAGCTTTCTGGACATAAATGCAACGGTTCAGGGTATATCATTTTAAGCAAATGTATAGGACACAGGAATGCTTTCCAATATTTTTTGTGTGTGGATTAATAATATAATTTACACTTTTAAGGACCATAGGAGTGTGCAGTGCATTGCCAGACAGGTACCCATGTGCTAGAATGGTATCCAACGCCTCCAAAATGCTCCATTTATTCTGCAGTCTCTTATTGTAGTAAAACAGAGACCTGGGAGGAGATGCACTAAGGGTAGATAAGTGGCCTGGTTGGTCACATGTTGGCATATTTGCTTCTATGACATCTCAATATATGCACTAAGAAATGCAGCTTAATGAGCCATCATTGTATTCCTGTGGGTGTGTTTATATGATACTTTACTACATGCACATAGCTGCCTATGTTATTGGAGATCGCAGTCCCAACCTAGTCAAAGTGAGTTTGGGGTTTCCTTATAGCTCTCCATGAAGCTGCAGCCTTTCTTTAATCCTTTGAGTGTCAGTGGGGTAAGCAAAACATTACACAGCATCGCTTTGTTCACCCCTCCAGCATTCAAAGGGTTATTTGCTACACAGTGGGTTTCCGCTGCAATGTTCCTATCAGCTCTTCTATGTACATAGAAACTGGCTGCCGAACAGCTGACTGAAGAAAACAGACAATCAGACACACTTCGCAAGTCAAATGGAATATCACTACTGGCCTTGTGGAGTGTGTCTGAGTGTCTGTTTACTTAAGTCAGCTGTTCGGTGGCGGCTTCTGTGTACACAGGACAGCTGATTGGAACATTGCAGTGGAGACCCACAGTCTGTAGATCTAATACACATTACACAAGTCAGATCTGTGGAATGAAACATGTAAGGTGTTTTCCTTCCGGAACATTGCTATGGAGACACACAGACTATAGATCTAATTAATGAGTTAGAACTACGGACTGAAATAAGTAATGTGTTTTTCTTCCGATACCTCTGCTTTCTTCAGTTATGTACTTGTGTAATCTTGCTCCTATATGTTTCTACAAACATGGAACAATAAAACACCTTTGCTTTTACTGCAAGTTATTTGGCACCTGAATTTCTGTGTTAACCTCTATATTAACCTTCCTTGCACTAAGATGCCGCCCCCTGTATAATAAGGATGTTTATTGGTTGAGGTTGCGTTGGGCCAGCTGCTCCCTGCATCTACCCATCATGCAGTATACACACAAACCCATTCTCAGTGATGACAGTAAAGCAGCAAGCAGTTTATGATGACGTTTATGAACTTTGCCATGGGGCTCTGCATCTACATGCTGTGTGAGTGATGTGACCATAACACAGGTACAGAGTATGTAAATTAAGCTCTACATGGCAAGGTTCACAAACTCCTCTCTCATATTAGAACTGCTTACTGTTTTACTCAGATCACAGTATACATGTTTGTATGTAGATGGCCTGATTGGTAGATGCATGGTAGCAGGGGGCCAGGGGCAACCATAACTAATATAATATACAGATTCTCAGCAAGCTCACACTAGCCAATAGTATTCAAATAGTTACATATGTGTATAGTCAGGAGAACAGCAATAACTATATATTGGCTAAAGTAAACAAAAAGAAAGTCTGCACATGGAATCTTGTCCTTTACCAATAAATAATTTACTTTAGATAATAAACACTGGGGTTTAATTGCATGTTTCTGACCAAACCCAGAATAAGCTTGCCTTCCCCATCAACGCACCCCAGATTTAGGCCAAGTCCCTATCTGCCTCAAATCTAAGTGAACATGTATTTAGTATAATGCAATTAAAAATCAGTGATTACCTCTACTGTAAGAAACCCCTTGTGAGGGAAGTAAGGGAGGTATTTATGCCTTACCCACTTACAGCTATCACATGATGCAGGGAGCTACCAACCAAGAGGAGGGAGGGAGCCAAAACCTCTCAAAATACATATCAAGCTCAAAGTAGCAAAATTTCAAATGTTACATATTTGTGTGTAGTAAGGAGAGCAGTAAGGGCTATATCTTAGCTACATATACAATGTAAACAAAAAAAAGCCTGTGTATCAAATCCTGACATTTATCAATAAATAACCTGTGATGAATTACTAAAATAATAAACAGTGGGATATATAGATAATAAAGTTTCTTAATGTGATCTATCTGTGACTGGGTGCCTCATATGGCACTGCTTCCCCTGATGGGCCTTACTCACATCATAGAGGACAGACAAACCTAGGTTCTGGCTTATAATATTGGAGTTAGACATGATTAGTGATCAACGAATGGGGAGGCTGGTGCTATGGTGGAGTGAGTGACCTTAGTCTGAGTGAGTGTTTGTGGGGGTGTATGTGAATAAGTCTGTGTGTGTGTTTCTCTGAGTATGTCTGTGCATGTCTCTGTGTGTATCTGTGTGTAAGTCTGTGTGTGTGTTTCTCTGAGTATGTCTGTGCATGTGTGTGTTTCTCTGAATATGTCTGTGCATGTCTCTGTGTGTAAGTCTGTGTGTGTGTTTCTCTGAGTATGTCTGTGCGTGTCTCTGTGTGTATCTGTGTGTAAGTCTGTGTGTGTGTTTCTCTGAGTATGTCTGTGCATGTGTGTGTTTCTCTGAATATGTCTGTGCATGTCTCTGTGTGTAAGTCTGTGTGTGTTTCTCTGAGTGTGTCTGTGCGTGTGCATTTCTTTGTGCATGTCTGAGTGTGTGTATGTGTGTGCTTGTGTGCATATATGTGTCAGAATCTAACCCATTGGATGCTACAGAATTCTCCAGTGCATTGCTTTGCAATGCTTTAGAATTATCACTACCATCCAATGGCTATATATGTCAATGTGTGCCTTAGTTAGCATTGTCATGTGCTCTGTCACTTGTATTGTGCATAGTGATAAGGCCATATCAGCAAACAGAATTATTTTGCCTTCAGACTTATTCAGCACTATGCAGGAATGAGAGTGGAGAGAACAATTAGGATAATGAAAAGTAGCCAGATGGACAAGGGAAATATTGCTGGCCCCTCTATAAATCAAAGGGTTAAATTAGCCACATTATTGATATTATGCAACCTAATCACCACTTCAAGTCTATCCCCCCCTCAGTTACCCCTATTATTACCCATCATCTACCACTCCCCATTTAGCTCTATGACACATGTTGAAGTGATAGCAAACATTCCCAAAATTGTGGCTCTTCCTAAATGAATATATTATACCAGTTTAAACCTATGTCAGGTTGTCACCCTAATCACAGCGCTCAAAGCAGAATAAACTTACTATACTGCCATGCACCTTTCACTGCTCAGAACAGACGCCTCCTCTGCTCCCTCCTGTCGCTTAAATGGAAGAAGGGAGGGAAGTCACCAGTGCAGAAACATCTATCCCTTTCATTATAAAACTCCTTTACTGTATTAGATGATACTACTTCTGCTGGAAGACTTTTTCATGGGTCTATTACCCTATCAGTAGCCTAGTCTTTTGTGTATTACCTCTGAGTCTTCCAACCAATAATGTATCCAATACATTGCTCTCCACTGACAAATTGCAAATATTACTTATAAATATATTCAGGTATTTATACATTATCTAATTTATTTCCCTGAATAGAGTTTGCTTGCAGAGACATTGGTATAAGAGATATGTTAACATATTTAATGTAACATTAACATCTCTGATAATAATCCCAAACACACACTTAATTACAATAGCCAGAAATCGTAATGGCCAGACCTTGCTCAAGAGATACTATCTTCAATCCATTGTCGATGTCATGTACATAGTGGAGGAGGTTGCTAGCAGAACTACTAGATCCCAAACTGAATGGGACTTCTGTGGGTCGAACTGAAGCAGGCTGAGTGCATGAGTCACAGAATGAAGAAGTATGTAAAACAAGAAAACACAGGGTGCCCAATGGTGTAGTAATGTTTGATATGAAAGATATCACATTCTCACTCACAGCTTTTTTTCTCCCAATTCCCCACCCAACTCTCACCCTTCAATCTCTTTCTCTCACACACACCCAACCCAGTCTCATCTTCATTTCTCTCTGTTGCACACATGGAGACACAAACACACATGATAGTATTTCTCTTTCTAAGGCAAGGGTGTTACAAGGCAGACACACTATATAACATGCATTTACAGGATAATATATATGTGCATGTGTGTGTGTGTCTATACAAACTCACAATGTGCTTTGTTCTTACTTCTTTGGAAATGCAGTGAAACAATGGCCCACTGAAAAAATGTTTGAACAGAGGTATGGCACTCAAGCCAAAATAATTGCTGACCCTTGAGCTATAGAATACAACAGTGTTCAAATGTAACATTTCTATATATATAGATTATAATTCTGCTGTATATAGGACTCATGCTTGGGTAAACCACTTCTGTTAACAAATTAGAGCCACTTGTTCTTTAAGTATAGTTCACCTTTAACCCTTCTGTTGTTTGAAAACCCAAGTGGTGTATATTCACTGCTGAAAAGCTTACATTTAATTGCACAATCTCAACTCACAGCACAGCTATGTGGTAGGGAACGGCCTCCAGGTCCAGCTAGGCTAGTGAATCAGCTGCTGAAATGTTCCAAGGGTGTCAGAGAAGGACCAGTGTCTATGATAAATGATAAGAGAGTAGAACAAAGAACACAAGGTGTAATTAACATGTGACATTGTAGTAAGAACCACTAAAGAAATTGTGCTAAAATGCTAGTCCAGTTCATCCACTTATTTTATAACACCTTTATCCTTTCATCTAAATCCACTCTACACAAACAAAGTCACACAAATAGCCTGGATATTCAGACACCTATGTTCAAATTTTGTCCCTCTCTCCTGAGACACAATTGGTCTGGTCTAGGCTGACCATACCTCACCTTTAAAAAGGGACACACATGAAAAATGCATACTACAGGGTTACTTTGATTTTGGTGCACTCCTGAAATATGCCTATTTTCTGTGTCCCTTTTTAAAGGTGAGGTATGGTCAGCCTAGTCTGGTCCAACATTGTGGTGCACAGTGTTCATCCCAATATGCAAGTGACTGGTATCCTGGTTAGGGACTGGTGAAAGTTATTGTCATGAAAGTGAGGCACTTCCCTCCTTCCCTGGCAACATAAATCAATCCGGTGTGGTTTGGTTCTGCAACACAGGTAGTCAGTCCCAGGGTCTCTTCCAGGGAGCAAAACAGCTTGCTAGTCCCATTACTTCATCTTTGAAAAATTACTAGTCACCAAAAGCTATCACCAAATACAGACAACTTTCTTTCCTCTAATATTACATTGTATGCAGATTTGAAAACTTGCATTTATTTCACCTGAACATTAACTCACTGAATGCTGAAGACATCTCCAATGAAAAGTCTCTAGTATACAATGGGTTAAGATCATATAGAAAATAACACCAGTTTGAAGAACATAATGCATGTTGCAACTATTTCTAAACACAAACAAATTAGATGATGTCTGCATTTCATGTCCATCATTAAAATGAATTACGCTTTACACATTCAGTCTGTTTCACTTTAGCAGTGGTCCACCATGATTACAGAATTAAATGTTAAATACGACTTAAAACAGAAGTGGTGATAATACTCTATAAACACTACCAACCAAATGAAATCTGAGGTTTGGAAAGTGGTTTGATCCCATCCACATTTAGTAAATATGAGAAGAATTAGGGTGGGTCTTGTGTACTTAGGGTTTAAGAAGAAAGGACAAAGGTTGCTATACTATGTACCATTTCTTTAGTAACTAAGACTCACCTTATATTACCCCCTCTTACCACATACTCTGCATATGACCTCAGGCTAAACTTTTGTGACTTGTCAGAGGCTTGCTTGGAACATGGAGACAGGGGGTAAACAAGTGTAGGTTTCAAGAGTAGACTAAACAATAGCAGATTCTAGACATCTGTCACAGGTGCATGCAGATCAGCAGACTGTAGTATGAAATATTTAAAAGGAAGCTGTGTTATGAGTGTCATGCAATGCCATGGAGTTGTATGGAGTTGTCAATGTCCAGTTGCGAAAATAAAAAAAAAAAAAAAAAATAGGGAGCATTTGGAACCAGATAATTTTAGAGGTGTGGGCAACCTGATGCTCTCCATCTGTGGATGGACTACAATTGCAAGTCATTGCCCAGCAGAGGATGGGGGGAGTAGTAGTCCATTAACAGCTAAAGAGAAGTAGGCTGGTCACTACTTATATTGTATATCCACTAGGAAAAAGGTATAGATGAATGGAATAGATTACCAGTCAAAGTGCACGTAAAGAATATGTAACAGTAAGAAAAATAAATTGCTTGGATTCCACGTTGTACAAACATGAATATAAAAGAAGACAAAGATCAAATGTGTCTTAAGGCTTACAACAGGTAAGACAAGGGCATACAGGGCGTGACAAACAGTTCTTATCATGTCTGGGAAGGGTTTTAAAATGACTGTCTGTTCCAGAGATCCAATGCCACTAAATTATCCAATGGGACTTTGAGGCACATAGTGCAACCCTAATGGCCCTGCAATACTGCTGGAGTCCAGCTGCCATCATCCTTGAAAGAGAGAGAGAGAGAGAGAGAGAGAGAGAGAGAGAGAGAGAGAGTGTTAGATTTGTGCATCTGTCTATTCATATATAGATTGATGCTACATGACATAATGACATATAATGGGACTCTGAAGGGTAGAGTTAGTGCTATTTTAGATAAAATGATAAAGACATGAGGTGTGCTCTGTTGGACCACATGTATGAAGCAAGGCAATATTTGCTCCACTTTTTAGGACCAAATACATACAGGAGCTATTGGCATCACTACAACGATGATTAATGATACATTTAGCACGTTATATAAGACCAGTTTTCATAAATGCGCCTATAAATATCTATAATTATTAAATCACTTTGTAGTATAACATCTGTATCTTGACTAAAGTGACATGAATATCCATCCATCGTTAATAAAAGTGACACTCTGTATTCTGATACTGGGTATTTTTAAAGTGATAATGAACATGCTGCTGTATATACCAGTGTTGGCTAACTATACATTCATAACAAGCATACTGGTGTATGTAACAATGCTGGGTAACTATGTAGTAAAAATGATCATGCTGGGTAACCATACACTAATGCTATAACTAAGCTGGGTAGCTATAGACTCAGACTGAGCAGGCTTCTCTGTGTAACGGTATGGGGTAACCATACACTAATGCTATAACTAAGCTGGGTAGCTATAGACTCAGACTGAGCAGGCTTCTCTGTGTAACGGTATGGGGTAACCATACACTAATGCTATTACTAAGCTGGGTAGCTATAGACTCAGATTGAGCAGGCTTCTCTGTGTAATGGTATTAGGTAACCATACACTAATGCTATAACTAAGCTGGGTAGCTATAGGCTCAGATTGAGCAGGTTCTCTGTGTAACGGTATTGGGTAACCATACACTAATGCTATTACTAAGCTGGGTAGCTATAGACTCAGATTGAGCAGGCTTCTCTGTGTAACAGTACTGGGTAACCACACACTAATGCTATAACTAAACTGGGTAACTATAAACTCAGACTGAGCAAGCTGCTCTGTAAAACAAGGCTGGTAGTAATACATGATCCCTGAATAATAGGAGGGCAGCAAGAACTAAAGATATCTGTTTTGTCAGTCTAACGTGCTGACATGGCAATGTATAATTATTTTATGCACTAACGTGAAAGAGACATTGAAAGCATGTTTCTTCATCTCCATGGCGAAGTGCACACTAAAAGGTATTTATCACACCTAAGATATCCATTCATTCCAGGTCTGAGAAATACTCTCCCATTCACTTGAATGTGATTACGCTGGCAGAGACATATCTGAAAATGTGTGAACCCATTCCAGATTAGAGACATAATCCCCTAAGGACAGATGTTCTCACAGTTATTGCTCTGGTAGAACCCTTTAGTTTCAAGTGAAATCCTTATGAGATTCCCTTTAACCCTTTGAATCCCGGGGATGTCTCTGGTACATTGTGAAGCAATGCATTAGAAGCCTCTCTCAAACATCTAATTGGTAAAAGGGATAGTAATGATTACTATGGAAAAATATATCTTGCAGGGTTTATTCCAACTGTTGACAGATGTATTATTCAGAAATTATTGCAGCCCAAACTTGCATTCTTTTGAATGCAGCACTTCTATGGCCTGAAATGTTATCGGGGTATTGTTGGTACAGCAGTCTATGGGCAGCTCTGGTCAGGTGACCATAAACCTCCATAGGTTGCTGTAGCAACAGCGCCACTGTAAAAGTCCAGGCCATGCATGTACTGCACTGAAAAAATCGAAGTTTGAGTTGCAATAACTATGGAATAAACATCTCTCAGCAGTGGGACTATCTTTGTTTTACTCAGCAGGATAAACCCTGATATAAGGGACCATCTATAGACTATCTACTCTGTAAAATAGGTATGACTTACTGCATGGAGAGTCAGATATTTTTTGAATTGATTGATAATGAGGATTGATAATGAGTCATGACCAATAGGAAGTTAGTAACCTTCCACCACCAGTCACTTTTTGTTGTCATTAAGTCCACCAGCCCACCACCAAGGACAAAAAGAGTTTCTAGACTTACCTTCCTGCAGACTTGCTCTAAATGCTAACCCTGATATTAAGCCATAGCCCCCAACATTCCAAATTGCCAAAGAGGGATTCTTGTGTTTTAGGCGGTGTTGCTGGGGGTGTGGCTGCTGGACAGGGCATTACCAAAAATTTTTAGGCTATTTTATGTCCTATTGAGACTTATTTGTGTAACCGAATAAATGATTTAGAGCAAGACCAAAGTATTTCATTTACGCAGACTAGTTTATAAACATGTATAATGACATTTTAGCAAGCATTAAAGTGAGTTTTATTGGTGTCGAGCAATGTGATATACTTATACACACACCACACAGTCTGATCTCCTAAAAAGAGGGACACCAGGGTGGGAAAGAGGGACAGAGGGATTTGGGTCTCAAAGAGGGACTGTCTCTCCTAAAGAGGGACACTTGGGAAGTATGTTAAGTATTACTATCATTTTAACCCTTTGAGTGCCAGAGGGGTACAGAACTCATTGATTTGTAATGCGTTTTGTACCTCTCTAGCACTCAAAGTGTTAACAGTATCTATATTGAAAGTATTTGAATTGTAGTTGGTACTGATAATTTAGGGTTAAATTATTAGGCTAAAATCTATAAGATGACAGTTACAAGACAATTATCTGATGTTTTCCTCAGATGAGTCTAGATTATAGGGTATATTACAAGAAACATGTAGAAGAAAACATAATTGTACAATATCTCTGCTGGAAGTCAAAGAATCACACATAAACTAGGATGAATGCATGAGCCAACCAGAATAGCTCATTATAAGAGCTAAGACATTGGCATTACAATCATGCACCTGCATTGTGGGATATGTACTAGGGAAGGGACAAGCAATGTGAGACCCTCCAGCCGCTCCCAGACTACAACTCCCATAATTCTCTAACAACCCTTTTGAAGCCATTTCCAATTACAACCCAATTATGCAAAAAAAAAAAAAAAGCCTTCCTGACTACAAAAGACATCCAGATCTTTACATGGATCAACATCCTATCAACTGTCATAATTATCAGTATTGTTTGAGCTAGAATAGTATCCATTACTTTCTTGAAAAGCAACTACAGTACCTGCAAACCAGTCACCCAAGGCATAAAATTCCACAACTTTATTGCCCTTGCTGGGATATTTTCTGATCCCTGCAAGTGCATAGCAATTAACAATGCACAAAGCAACTAAACACTCATTCTTCTCCACTGTTCTCCCCTTGATGCAAAGTGTAAAATTTTCAGTACAGACAGCTTAGTACATAAATTTTATGCAGAAGCAGCACACAAAAATTGATTCCAGCGCATATTGGAGGACTTAATCGAAGCTATAAATATCTAAAAGATAATAAGCTGCACAAGGTAGTTTGGATTGGCAACCTACAGAAAACAAATAAACATGACATTTTCTAAACAGTTTTGGACACTATAAGGCCTTGATTCAAATGTGGCAGGTAAAACAGCCGGTAGGGGCATATTGGCTAAGGGCAGGTTAGCAAAATATTTTAACGGGGCTATTCAATTGCCCTACCAACTGAAACCACTACAAACAGAAATTGATTTGTGGCCAAATGTCCATTGTATGCTTTTAGTTCCCAAAACCCACTCTAAATAGCGTGAGTAGTGGGAACATCAAAGGAAAAGAGCTCATGATTGGTGCTTGAAAACACACATTCACTTTCCCAAACACTAACCCTACACAACCCCTAACAGTGAAGTGCAACAAAACTACCCCTAACACTAGTCCAGAACTTATAACACTTACCTGTCATCCACTGTCTGTTTTCTTCTGTCATCTTCTATCTTTCTTCTTTGTTGCTCTCTTGTGTTCTCTTCTGTCTTCTCCTCTTCTGTCTTCTTATCTTCTTCCTTGCTTCAAATAGTTACCTGAAAAGAAAAAAAAAATAAACATAAAATATGGTCAACAAAGATCATTTGGAGATAAGTGCATTGTTTAACACTTTGACTGCCAGAAGGGCACATAAGGCATTGCAGAGCAATGCATTGTGTACCTCTCTCTCTCTCAAAGGCTAAAATACTGCATCCATTTCAAGTCGCAACACAAGAATATATCCCCAGATCAAAAAAGTTAATGCCCCAATCCATTCCCCATAAAAAAAATTTTCTTCCAAAATAGAAAAATCAAGGCTTATGCGAAAAATATTGCATATGGTGCATAGGAATAAATTGTTTTGGGCTGCTCCACTGTCGCCACTGGATATGAGTCTGACCCCCCGTCCTTGTTACCTGTCAGTCTGATGCCCAAGCCAGTGCATGAAACTGGCTTTTATATGGCCAGTCTCTGTTCAAAATGTCTTCCAGATATCCATTGGCTGGGATTTGTGCTTACGCACCTCGCAGCAGGATTTATCATCTCCTCACTAGGCTTAGGGCCCCATATCTATATATCCACTGGTTATTTTAGGCTTTTTTTTTCAGTTTCAATTCCTGAGTCGGCAGTTTTCAGATGCGTTAAAGAGACTCTGCTCCACAAAAACCTCGGTGCAAACTTTCACCAATTAGAGTGGGTCTCTTAATATATCTCAATGTCTAACAAATGAAATTGAACTGAAATGGGAGACTAGTTTCCATGTGTTTCAATGGGTGCAAATTTAGAGTCCAACTTGCTATTTTTCCGGAGGTATTTCTTCATAGCACAGGTTACGGTTATGGAAAAAATTGGGTGTTTTTTTTGGTCTCGGACAAAACTGAATCGAGGCCAAAGTCTAATATGATATGAAGAGTTAGAGTACTTCTGGAGAAAACCAACTGCACTGTAGTGGACAAATACATTTCCCATTGACTGAAACAGGCTTTTAACTCCTTGGGGGAGATGCACTAAGGTTTGATAAAGTGGAAATGACTTCTCCCTTTATATCACTTCTCCACTACCTATGATATTCTATGGAGTATGGAGCCAATGCAATAAGATCTCTCAAGCTGGAGAAATCTTAGTGCATAAGCTCCATAGAATAACATATAAACTGGAGAAATGATATCACTGGAGAAGTCATCTCCATTTTATCACATCTTTATCACTCCTTGGTGCATAACCCCCCTGAATGCAATAGAGATCTCCAACTTATTGCAGTGAAGACCTCTCTAGCAAACAGGCTCTTAAAAGCACCCTTTAAATTAATGGAAAATTTTATTTATTCACTCGTCTAGTACCATGACCGGATTCCTAATGTAATTGGAAGTGGCCAGAAGGGGCGGGAGGGGGATCCTTTCGGCTTCAATTGTGTTTGAACTACAACACTGTAAGTAATTAAATATAGCGTAATTTTTAAAAAAAATATAAAGAAGACTCAGAGATATACTTAATAGAACTATTACTATCCATTTAAAACATTATATACTCTTGACTTTTTCCGGTGTGCCCATGTAGGGCTCTTTTGGATTTTCTTTTTTTTTTTAGATTGACAGTGGATGCCCAGGCTCCCTGGTTTTTCCTCAACTCACAGATGCCCAGCACTGCCTCTCTGCAGCTGATACCCCTGCCAGCCCCTAGGCTCAGGCCTGCTCCCTCAGAATGAACAGTGGCTTCTTCCTCCCTCACTGGATCTAGACATTGAGAGCCACATTGTGGGGAGAAGATTGTGTCCACTGTACCAGGGACAGTAAAATGGGGCGCTGAAGGTACATTATTTCTGTCATCGGGACAACGCGATTGGATGCCTTTCCAGCATTCAAAGGGTTAGCTCTGACACAGCTGTATACTGCATGTCAGCTTAACATGCTTGTGTAAGTCTCTCTCTCTCTAATAATCTCACACAGAGGCATAATACTGCAATTCTGCTCACAAGTAAAGGAAATAACAAATACCACTGATTTAAAAGTTTCAGGACCAGGCGGGGGGGGAAGCAAAACGTTGTGAAGTGATGTCCTCTGGTTCTTAGAGGGCTACATTTGGCTTCTAACGCTCTGAATACTGCAGATATTCACTCTAATACAAGATTGTTACTACTCAGAACCTACAGATCCGGGGAACAGCCAGAGCCTGAACCTCCACACATGGGGGGGGGGGGCAGCTATCACTGTGTCAGTGTCCCCTCTCTGTTGCACGCATGTGTGTCTGCACATGTCTGGTGTGGTTTGTGTGTACACCTGTTACATGTGTGCATCTCCTGTGTTTGTATGTGTTTTGCATGTTTCTGCCACTCACTGTGTGTATGTGTCTGCCTGTGTGTAGCATATGTCTGTGTTTATCAGTGTGTCTACATTTCAGACACATACTCCCAACGGTCAACGCCATCCCACAATTCTAGTCACATATATTTATGTTGGTCATTTTTTTTTTGTTTCATACAATATTTTTGCCTTGTTTATTTGTCAGTTTATGAGTCATTACTGGCCAGCAGGGAGTGGCAGTTGGGATGGGGAGCAGTGTGTGTGTAATGTTAATATCTAGTCAGCATGTTAGCCAGCACTGTCTAATTTGCATAAACTGACAAATAAAGTTAAATCTCTCAGAAACTATTGCTTGAAATAAAAAATGGCTGAGTTAAAGGGGAACTTTCACCCCTTAATAACTAAATCTCCCCTTACTGCTGACCTGGCGACTAGCTGCTTAGTAGCGCTAGTCGCCAGAAATCTTACCCCGTTCTCAAGATTTCGCCGTTTGAAAGGATCAGGAAGCACGGACGTCTCTTCACAGTGACGTCCGTGCGCCTGCGCTGTCAGTCCCTTGTCAGTCCCTTGTGTACCGTACGGTGCACAAGGGACTGACAAGGGACTGACAGCGCAGGCGCACGGACGTCACTGTGAAGAGACGTCCGTGCTTCCTGATCCTTTCAAACGGCGAAATCTTGAGAACGGGGTAAGATTTCTGGCGATTAGCGCTACTAAGCAGCTAGTCGCCAGGTCAGCAGTAAGGGGAGATTTAGTTATTAAGGGGTGAAAGTTCCCCTTTAACATATGAGGTATTTTGAAAGCTCTTTCAGTGTGTCACATATTTGTTTCAAAGTGACCATTCCGTGTTAATCCTCTGTATGCTGGACAAGCCTCCAGTGTATTAAGAAACAATGGGGGAGATGCACTCTATGTTATTCTATGGAGCCAATGACTAATATTTCTCCAGCTCTGGATTTCTTATTGCATAGGCTCTATAGAATAGCACAGGAACTGGAGAAGTGATATCACTGGAGAAGTCATCTCCGCATTATCACCACTTTATCATGACTTAGTGCATAACCCCCAATGTGTTGTGTTGGAGACCTTTCTAGCATGCTAGGGATTAAATCCCCATTAGTGATATACAGTGAAGCTGTCCCTGCTTAACCCTGTTGTGATAGGGACAGACTTGATGATTTGTTGATTTGCTGCATGTTGATCATGGCAGACAATCTAAATATAGTTGGCAGAACTAATCTTGTACAGTCTGCTGAGGACACACTTAAGGTAGCACATACATATCTGTTGTAACAAGGCTCATAAATCCATTAGCAGGGCCTTTTTTGACATAGCAGCATGTGGATAAAATGACTCAGCACTCAACAAGTGCATTATAGAAACTAAAGATTAACTGTCCGAGTCCACCCACCGAGGTCTAATCAGCCAGGTTATACAAGTTAAAGACAAAAACACTTTTTACTGTAAGAAGCAGAACATGTTTACGTCTGCTGGAAGACAGGAAAGCACCAGGAACTTTTTCCTTCTGAATAAAAGATTGTTTAACCCTTTGAGTGCCAGGGGGTATGCAAGGGATTGTAAAGCAATGTATTGCATGCCCCTCTGGCACTCAAAGGATTAACCCCTTGAGTACCAGAAAGGAATGCAACACAATGCTTTGCAAAGTGTTGCACACCTCTCTGGTCTTCAAGTGGTTAAAGGAATCACATAAAGGAACATTAACACCAGCTAACAATGAGCCACCACTTTTTTAATCTTGGAATAAAATCATAATGTCCATTATCAATTAAAGGGATATTAATACTTAAAATGTAAAAAAAAAATATATATATATATGTTGTAGGGTTTATTCCCCTGAGTAAAACAATGGAACACTCTGGTGTTTTATTCAAAATTTATCACAGCTCAAACTTGATTTTTTAGGTGCAATATTACAGTGGCCTGAAATTGTACAGTGGCGATGTTGCTACACCATCCTATGGACAGCTCTGGCCAGTTGACCATAAATCTCTATAGGATGGTGTAGCAACTGCGCCACTGTACAAATTCAGGCCACTGTGACACCGCACCTAAAAAAATTAAAGTTTGAGCTGTAATAACCTTTGAATAAAACACTTTTTAGCTTTGGGAGTACCCTTGTTTTAATCAGGGCGATAAACCCTACAACATTTATTTTTCTGCATTGTAAGTGTTACTATCCCTTTAATCCTCAGTGGATTGGTTATACCGATGTATTTTTTCATTAGTATTGCTATCACATCTATGGAGGCAGGCATAATTCTTTGTAGCACCAGCCCAAACTCCAACCACTTATAGCTCCCTAAGAAGAAGATGGGAGTAAGTTAGAGTCCTGAGGGGACTAAGATGAGATCTCTTTCTGTGGTATTCTGTGGACCTTATGCACTGAGACCTCCCAAGTTGGAGAGATTTTAGAGCATTGCATCCATAACATAATACAGGAGTCTATCTCACCTCAGTTCCTAACCCTGCTGGAGTCTTGCAAAAAGAATCCTGTCTACTTTGTAGACATGACATCCATCACTAATGGGGAACTAATCCGCACCAGAGTGGCAGCTGCTATTTTCTGCTCACATTAAGGGACTTGAAAGCTTATCATTAGGAGAAGTTAAGGCAAAATATCATCATTCTTTTTGGACCTATATATTTTGAGATGCATTAAGTAATATAGTGCCTTTGGTGCAAGCCACTTGGAGGCATTTAAACTCCACTTGACTTTGTAACAAATGCCTTGAGAAAGATTATTGATATTCCCAAACCTTTGACAATAAAATTAATCTATTTTCTATCCCATGAAGAAGTCTTATGAGTGAGATGTTTTATATATACGACGCTCTCTCGATATTAGCAGAACGGGCCAAGGTGCATGTTAAAATGTAGAGAAAGAAAGTCTATAAAAAGCACTCACTGGACTTTTAAGCAGAAATAAAGAGGTCAGAAAATATTATGTTTATTGAAGAATAGTCAACATTTCGGTAGACACTTCCATCTTTATCAAAACATACATTGAACATATACAAAAGTCAACATATAAATACCCTTAGAGCAGTGGTTAGTAAAGAACCTCCAAAATACCAATTTAAACTCATTGGTGGGTCACCTTGATGGTTAAATTACGTAATCAAAGGGAAACACTCAGATTCCAATGGAAGACTGCATACTATAGTGAGACATTGGTCACCGCTTCTAACACCAAAAAGGGTGTGTAGTCATGGTGAAATAATGTCAAAGTAACACAAGCTGAAACCCAAAAACTGTACATGTGTCACTAAGTAAAGAAACATAAAGGGATAGTGGTAATCATTATATCAATATTGGTCCCCAGTGAGCATGGAAGGATGGATGAATGAATATATATGAACATTCCCAAATTGGGACTCTGGTATATTGTGCAGCAAAGAGCTTGATGTTAATAAATGTGATAGTGACCATTATAAGCAATTTGGCAAAAAGGTAATGGGACCAAATATACCAATATTTGCCCCCAGTGTCTAAACATTCATATAGTAACATTCCAATGGCTGTACGTAAGGCTATTAACAGCTTGGCCTCAAACCCACATATTGTCATTAGGCCAGCCAGGGTGGTGCTGTAGTGGTCCTTGATTACAGCTATTACAGGGAGGAAATACTAACACAACTATCTGATACCAGTACATATCATAAACTTAATTCTGACCCTACCTTATAAAAGGAAGGTTGACAGTATTTAAATTAAGCTTTCCCCCATGGTTGGATCAGTGAATCCACTCTTAAATTTCTGTCTCAAGACCACCCAGTATGTCCTATTCTCTACACCATACCCAAGATTCATAAAAATCAGACACACCAACCCGGAGACTGTCTCTGATAGAAATTCCCTATTCCAACCTTTAGCTCTCTTTCTGGATTTTTTACATATAACCTATAGTTCAACAAACTACTTCATATATTAAGGACAATACTGATTTTCTAAAAAAAAAAAATTAAACCTGACGATTGCACCTGACTGTATATTAGCCACCATGGATGTGAGCTCATTCCCATGGATCTGGGTATTAATGTTGTAAGTCGGGCACTGACTAAACATTTGGACCCATCAAGACCACCAACTAAGTTCTTAATTGAATTACTTGAATTATGCTTTAAATATAATTATTTCAAATTTTAATTCAGTTAATATCTTCAAATATCTCGCACTTCGATGGGTTCAAATGTTGCCTCATCATTTGCAAATGTGTTCATGGACATCTATGAGTATATTAGCATTTTGATGCCTTTTGTCCTAGCACTCAATTTGCTGGACTCGCCTATTCGATTCACCTCTTTATGTGATGAAACTAACTATGGTCAATTTTTTGGACCTCAGAGATACACTCAGGGAAGATGGACTTCATACCAGTAATTTCAGGAAAGAAACAGATAGAAACATGTTTTTACTTAAATCCAGCTGTCACCCTAATCACACTAAGCGTAGTATCCCATATTCCCAAATGCTATGCATTATCCTTAATAACTCTGATATCACCTCTATGGAAATACAACTTGAAGATTTCATGAAGAGACTCCATGCACGTGGTTACATCTGAGATTAACTATTGGTACAGTATGATAGAGAGAGACTCAGCCACCAAGAAGATCTCTTTTGCACTAAGCCACCACCACTTGTGGACATATGCTTACTGGTAAAAATGTCGTCATCTCACAATAATCAAAATATCAGCATTAAGCATAGTTTGACGTGTACCTCTACTTTCGTTATCAACTTTATCATATGCCCATGTACCCTGATGTACATCAGAAAGACAGTCACAATATTTCGTTGACGAATGAGCAATCAAAGAACTTCTATTCGACAGGTCCTGCATGATGGCCAAAGTGACAAACTTGTAGGAGGCTAATAGTGCCTGATCACTAAGAATATCAGTATGTAAACGATGTTAAAATGAATCTACTCACATTTAGAATGCTGTGTAGTAGACATATTTCAAACACAGCTATATAGACATACAGAGATACTATTACCGCCTCTGTTTGGTATCTGTCGGATCCCCTCCTGCTCCTCCACTGACACACGGACTCCAAACAATCCAAGTGACAGGCAAGCTCAGATATATTTCCAAATTTCTTTTTATTAAAGAGACACTAATGTCCCAGAAAAATTGTATATAGTTTTATAGAGTTTAAAATAATAAACAATATGCTCCAAACCCCATCTCTCAAACCGCTATGGTTTGAGAGATATAGGCCATTAGTAGCCGCATTAACCATGTTGAAAATGGTGACATAAGAATCTTGCACTGCATAAAAGCGTGAGGTTCCCATGTCACTTCTTTAAACATCACTACCATTGTGCCCACATACATCCCCCATCATCTTTACCTTACCATGTAGCCTTGTTTAAAATGGTGCCTTCTCCTCTCTGTAAATGATTTCTTAAGTGCAACATATGATTAAAAAAAAAAATTTAAAAACACAGGAAACACCATGTTCTAACTTGAACACCAACATGATGTGCTCGTGCCAAGGCAGTGCTGTGCAAGATAACATTTTATGCAGAGCGAGATTCTCATGCCATTTTCAACAATGCGACATGGTTAATGCGGCTACTAACAGCATGACATTTACCATGCGGCTTTTCAAAAGGATACCGTTTATATCAGTCTCTCCTTGGTTTCCATTAATTACTTTATAAGTGGGTAAGTCCTGTTGGTATCCCCGCCGTTTTCCTTAGCAATCATTATTGGTTATCTCCATATCACTCTAAATAATTTTATTCTTAATTTTGAGCTGTCAGCAGGCAATGAACTTCAATATGATTATTTATGTTGCACCTATCATTAGATGGTCATATTTTGTTAAAGTAGATTCTCATTGAGCCGATTGCCTGCTAATCACCCTTGTTCTTTAAGTCTTTGATGTGTAGCGCAACATGGGCATCTTGTAGACTGTAACCGTTTTGATATTGCTACACAATATACTTTGTTGTATCAAATACATTGCCACATTGTACGTCAGCAATTTTTAATGTAATGATACATGAGTTAGTAGTGTTGTGTGATGTTTCTGTGTGAGTTTGACTGACCCCATTTAGAGTTCTACAGTTACATTAGTTTAGAATTGGAGTGACCCACTTCTGAAATATACATACCTTCTTCTTGGTGTTGACTAAGCATTTCTCAAAAAGCATTTCTATGTTCTTCTTTAGCCCACATTGTGTTATATAAAGGTTGTTGGCATAACTTTATATATATTTTTGATGATATGTAGCTCGTTTTTGGCTCTAGCACAGTGGTTCTCAACCCGTGCCCTCAGTGGCTACTAACAGGCCAGGATTTGAGAATTTCCTTTTAAGAGCACAGGTGAGTTAATCAATATGACTGAGCCTCTGATCAACACACTTGTGTTCTAGCAGGGAAATTCCTAAGTCCTGGCCTGTTAGTGGCCACTAAGGGCATGAGTTGAGAACCTCTGCTCTAGCATATGCACCTTAAGTGTATTAGTGTCAGTATATTTGTTGATCACCAACAACACTGCATGCATTTCTGGGTTTCACTCTGATTTGATTACTATGCATTGTTGCTACATTTCACCCACTGGTATGCTAAAATAGATGGATGTTCTTGTCTAACATCTGTCTATCATTCAGTGACACCGGGGTCCTTTGCTGTACAATGTGTTGGAGTCTCATCTGAGTACTTGGGGATTTCTGTTTATTCATTTATTATGATTCTGCTCTCACTGCGCACTGGTGTCAAATATCATGAAATGGTTTATAATGGTCACCATCACATGTATTGATATCGGGCCCTTTGCTGTGCAAGGTGTTGGAGTCCCTTCTTGGAAATTTCTGTGTATTGATTTAAACATTTATTTAACATTTTTTTTTTTTATTTCTCTGTTCATTGGGGTCAAATATTGGTATATTGGGTACCATTACCTTTTTGCCATATTGCGCATAATGGTCACTATCACATTTATTAACATCTGACTATTTAATGTAAAATATACTGGAGTCCTGATTTGGGGATTTCTGTATATTCATTCAGCCATCCATGCGAACTGGGGTCTAATATTGGTATAATGATTACCACTATCCCTTTATGTTTCTTTACTTAGTGGCACATCTACAAATTTTCTTTTTGGGCTTCAGTTGTGTTACTTTAACACTGTTTCACAGTGACTACACACCACACTAGGGTATTAGACGTGGTAACCAATGTCTCACTATAGTATGCAGTTTTCCAGTGTATTAGTGATATATTGTATCTCTGAGTGTCGCCCCTTGGTCCAGTCATTAGCCATCAAGTTGACCCACCAATGAGTTTAAATCTGTATTTTGGCAGTTATTTACTAACCACTGCTCTAAGGGTATTTTTATGTTGACTTTGTATGTGTTCAGTGTATATCTTGATAAAAGTAGAAGTGTCCTCCGGAATGTTGACTATTCTTCAATATATATATTTTTTTTATTTTTTTTTTTGAGAGGGAGAGAGAGAGAGAGAAACAGTTTGTTGGTAGAGCACTCATTTAAATGTATCCAGTTTAACTTGCCTGGGTGCCAGTCTCATTTTCATGTAGATATTTTAACATATATTTTGTCATTAAAAAGGTTTATTGTTCCTTTAAATGGGCATTTTAACCTCTGAATGCCAAATAATTGCTTTGGGGCCTCTCTAGTACATATATATATATGTGAAAGTCAGTTGATCCATTTCTGGATTTAAATCGGTCACGCTCCAGGGATGGCAATAGATGGAGCTATGGGGAATGTATGGCCTGAAGTAGGCTTGGCAAAGTCCAAACGTCTTTAGGATAAGCATCCTCTGCACTGTCTATCCCACCCATATATATCTATCACTGCTCCCCTCTGTACTGACGAGTTTTCTCACCACAGTGTGGGTTGTTTGCTCACTGGGTAGGTTGTGGCTCCCCGGGATGTCTGACGAAGTGGTTACCCAGTACTGTGACTTTAAAGCTGTGCTGGTATGGTGGAGGCCAACAAGGTTGGCCAACATGGGTGATGATACATATTATTAGTTGATGCCCCCTTGGGTCTACAAATCATCTTCCAAAATCACCCACGTTGCCATAGGCAGATCAGCCGCCGTGCAGATCAGCATGCTGAAACCTGGATTTATCCAGTGCATGAGCACATCCAAGGTGCAGCATGCTGTTTTCCTGTGCATTCTGTGAGGCAGAAATCAAGAGTGAAGATCACAATTGGAACCCAGCTGTTTCACAAGGGAGTGTATAGCTCAGCGTTAATAACACTTCATTAAACTCACCCATGTGAACCTAGTCTTAATAGGAACTTTATATCAGCTGCAATACCTTCTACATGATCCTTTTTCTTCTGCAGGGAGGGATTACTCATGTCTCCATGTTATCTGAAAATCCCACATGCCGATCACTGTAGTGAGATTTAAACCTCAGTTATGAGTCTGTGGCTTGACTTCCAGCCACATGCTGATCAAATATCTCAGTGGAACCTAATGTCCCTTTAATAGTGCAAGAAGTGCTGAGCAGTATTTCATAAATAAGGACCTGGCATCACAAGAGAGAAAACTGACCCTTGCATGAAGAGTGGATTATTGATGAATTTGACCCACAAAAACTGTATGCAAACTGACAGAGGTGTGCAGGACCATTTAAAGTGCCAGTAAATTTACTTTTTGACTTTACATATTCATCCAGTGCTAAAATATATATAGCGAAATGTCCATTGTCCAATCTTTTTTCACAATCTGCAGTAACAAATAAAATAACTGAAGCCAAGGGCTGCATAAGTAAGCAAAGTTTGTTATCAACAAATATTATGCATTTTTATTTACCAACAATATCAATGCTCCGTTTTTAGATGGCACTTATTAACATTTATGTAGCATCAAAATATATGCATCACGGTACTTAGGGAGGTTATTTCAAACACAGTTTGACAGATGGAGATATATGAGGTAGAATAGGCCCTGCAATTACATTGGATGTAATAATAATAAGTCACCTATTGTGGTAGAAACTATGATGTATCTTTATTTATATAGAGACATACATGAACACAGCACGTTACAGAACTTGTAACAGCATTATACAAAAATACAGAATTGGGTTAAGAGCATCAAGCAAAAGTGCAATCATTGCATTATTTGCAGGGGAAAGTGCAGCACAGGGAATCATACATTGGGAAAGGGACCCTGCCCCAAGGAGCTTAAAATCTCATTAGAAATCATGACAACCTACAGAGACAGTAGGAGGAGGATCATAAGTGCAAGTAAACAGCTTATTGAAGGAAGAGCAGAATGATAATGTGACTGCCAGTGTGCACGAGAAGGATATTGTTACTGAGATGCCTTCTTGAGCAGGTGGGTTTTTAGGAGATGTTTCAAAGTGATGAGCATGGATGATTGGCAAATGGTGATAGGGAGGGCATTCCAAAGTCGAGGGGCAGCCAGTGAAAAAGATTGCTTGAGTTGTGCAGGGAGAGAAGAATGCAGGTGACAGGAACAGTTGTAGTGGGAGATAAGAGCAGAAATGTAAGAGGATGATGAAGAAGAAAGTGATTTAAAGGAGCAGAGAAGAATTTTGTAAGGAATACAAGACCTTAAAGGTAGCCAATTGAGGGATTTCAGGAGCCAATGAGAGGGAAGGTATCTGGGATCAAAGTTAGTTATTCTTGCAGCTGAATTAAGAACAGACTGAAGAGGAGAAAGATGAGAGGCAGGAAGACCAGAGAGTAGAATGTTGCAATTGTTAGTCTAGAGAGAATGAGGGACTGAAAGAGATTTTGCAGTTGACATACAGAGTATGGGATGTATTTTGGCAATATTTTTTAGGAAGAAATTACATATTCTGGTGACAGCTTGGATATGGGGGAGGGAATGTCAAGGTGGAATCGAATATGACCCCAAGACAGTGTGCTTTGGTTACCAAGTGGATTATTGAATTCTCAAGTGTGATGGAGAAAAGGGTTGGTAGGTGGGTTTTAGGAGGGAATACAACCAGTTCTGTCTTAGCTCTTAAGATGGAGCTGGGCCATCCATGATGAAATTGTTATGATACACTGAATGACTCGAGACATGCACAGCCAGAGTGATATGAGGGAAAGAGAGGTAGATTAGTGTGTCATCGGCATACAGATGGTAATTAAAGCCAAAAGATGAGATGAGGTCACCAAGTGAGACGGTGTAGAGGGAAAAAAGAAGTGGTCCCAGGACTGATCCCTGAGGTACCCCTACTGAGAGATCATGGGGAGACGAGAAAGTGTTAACCAAAGAAACACTAAAAGTATGGTTAGAGAGATAAGAGGAAATCCATTCTATAGGTGTGTCATGATTGCCAAGGGTGTGCAGTGTGTCCAGAAGGAGTGTATGCAGCAGATATATCTAGTATGACTGATATACTGTATTATCCCCTGTATAGGTCATTAGAAATTTGTATTAGGGCTGTCTCTGTTGAGTAGTTGGAACAGATACCTGACTAATGAAGAAGAAGAAGAAGCTGGAGTTGAGAATAGAGATGAGAATACAAGGCATTCCAAAATCTTAGATGCAAAGGGGAGGAGAGAAACTGGACGGTAATTTGACAGGTGGGATCGAGGGAGGTTTTTTGAGTATAGGTTTGACTCTTGCATGTTTGTAACACCCACTCACACACAACATCCACAATCTAATAACTGTACCACATCACCTAACCTTCTCCCCCCTTTTGTTTTGGCCTCTGGAACGCCCACTTTGTGTGTAGCAAACTAACAGCTGTTCATGATCTGTTTATTTCTCACTCCCTAAACCTCCTGGCCATCACTGAAACCTGACTCACATCATCAGACTCTGCCTCACTCTCACATGGCGGCCTTCACTTGACCCACACATCTAGGCCTGGCAACAGACAGGGGGGTGGAGTAGGCATCCTGTTGTCCCCTAACCATACGTTTCAGGTAATCCCCACTGTTCCCTCTCTCTCTCCTTCCCTACCTTTGAAGCTCACACACTTCGCCTCTTCTCTCCCTTTGCCCTGCGTGTCGCTGTCATATACAGACCACCTGGTCCTACTGCACAATTCCTTGATCACTTCACTTCTTGGCTCCCTCATTTCATGTCCTCTGACATCCCTACTCTCATCCTGGGAGACTTCAACATCCCTGTTGACAACCATAACACCCCCCTGCCATCAAACTCCTCTCATTAACAACCTCCTTTGGCCTTTCACAATGGACCTGCTCTCCCACACACAGTGACGGCCACTCCCTTGATTTGGACTTCACTAACCTCTGCTCGGTCTCTAACTTTTCTAATGCTCCCTATCCCCTCACTGACCACCACCTCCTCTCCGGAAACATCAGCATACCATGCAAATCGATCCCCCCCCCCGCCATGACCAAGAGCATGCGGAGAAATATGCCATCTTCTTTCTGCACATGACCTTCTCCTCTCCACAGCTCTTATTACATCCTCCCACTCCTGCCTACAGGACTTCTCCCGTGCTGCACCCGAGCTCTGGAATTCCCTCCCCCACCCCATCAGATTCTCCCCTAGCCTTCAGATGCTCTCTGAAAACTCACCTCTTCAGGGAAGCATATCAACTACCTCCATAAACATTATCCCCTTCCCTGGGCCACTGCACTCAATAGCACTTCTCTCTTACACCCAATAGCACTTACACCTTCTGTGTCCAACCTCCCTTCCTCTAGACTGTAAGCTTTCACGAGCAGGGCCATCTGATCCTTCTGTTCTTCACATATGATTTACTATTTAATATCTCTGTACGTCTATTCCCTATTGTACAGAGCTGCTGATTAAGTTGGCGCTATATAAATAAAGAATAATAATAATAAAAATGAAGGAGGAGGGAAAGGTTTTGGTAGAAATAGAGTAGTTAAAGATATTAGTAAGGCTGGGAACAAGAGTAGCTGCAAAAGCCTTGATAAGGTGAGAGACCATGGGATCCAGGGGGAACATAGTGGGTGGAGAGGAGGATAGTAAGAGCTATACCTCCTCCTGAGTAATAGGGGTGAACGAGCTGAGGGCTGCTCGAGGTGAACGAGGAATCAGGGGACCAGAGTAGAAGATGTGGATGGTATGGTTTGGTAAAGGGACTGCACCTTATTTTTTAAAAAGTCAGCAAAATCCTGTGTTGGAGAAGGAGGAGTCCATTTTTCAGTCATGATTAAGAAAATCCAGCAAATTATATTAAGACTGCGATCTTGAAAAAGAGCTACTTCACTGGAATGGTCTACAAATTGTGCTTGGTTTGCAAGCACAATTTGTAGACCATTCCAATGAAGTAGCTCTTTTTCAAGATCCCAATCTCGGCTCTGCCGAAGAGCCTCCGTCAGTCCCAGGACCAGATTCCCCTGCAGTCAGCTAGAGGAGGGGGAGGGAGGGGGAACGTTCACAGCAATTATCTCTCAAACCATAAAAGTTTGAGAGATAAGACTTTGGGCAATTAGTTTCAATTTTAATAGCTACAATAGTCACTTTTTTAATATTTTGATAATACTGCCCCTTTAATTTGTTTATTATTCTCTACAAGTGGGTATCAAAAGTAAAGTCTCAATTTTTGCTGATGACCTAAGCTGTGTGAGAAAATACATACAGAGCAGGATGTTTTTTCTCTGGAGAAAGATTTGCATAAACTTAGTGAATTGTCTGAAAAGTGGCAGATGAGGTTTTAGACAAATGTAAGGTTATGAGTTTGAGCAGCAGAAACAACCATGTTACATGTACACCAAATGGGAAACTACTTGGGGAATCCTCATTAGAGAAAGATTTAGGAGTATAATAGATAATAGACTTCATAGCAGTGTGCAGTGTCACTCAGATTGCAGTAGGACATTATACTGTATAAAAATGGCTATAGTTACACAGGATGGGAATATAATTCTACCTCTGTATAAATTCTTGGTAAGGCCTCATCCAGAATATGGAGTACAGTTTTGTCCACCAGTTCTTTAAAAAAAATATTTTATTGAACAGGAGAAAGCACAGAGATGTGCAGCAAAACTGATAAAGGGATTGGAGGATCTGAGTTATAAAGAGAGACTAGCCAAACTGGGTTAGTTTACATTAGAGATGTCTAAGGGGTGATAGGATTCCCGTTTACAAATATATTTGAGGTCAATACAAAGAACTCTCTAATGAACAATTTACTCATAGAGCTGAGCATAAAACAAGAGTTCATCTATTAAGACTAGGGGAATGCATTTCGGAATAAAACAAAGGCAGGAAGTTTTTTCCAGTAAGGAAAGTAAAGTTGTGAAATTATTTGCCTCTGGATGCTGAGTTTGCAGATACTGTAGTTTCTTTCAAAACATAATGGGTATCTTTCTAGATCAGAACAATATTGAGTATTTTGGCAGTTTGTTTCAAAGCAGATAGGATGTTGATACAGGGAAATATCCGACCACCTTTTGGAGTCAGGAAGGATTTTTTTTTTTCTTCTTGAGGTTTAACTGGAAACAGTTTAATCTTATAAAAACCAATGAGAAAATGGAACTGGGCTGGAAATGAGGTTGGAGATAGAGAAAGAGAGAGAAGGGGAGCGTTCCAGCCACATAGTGTGACAATAACAAGTGGTAAGTGACAAGTGCGTTAAGAATAGAAAATTCAGCTGATAGTATCATGGAGGAAATCTGAGAAGTAGGAGTGCAAGATTTTTGGGTTGGAGTGAGGGCAGGTAAAATGGCTTGTCCCAGTGTATGGGGTAAAGTAAGGGTGCAATAAGGCCCAGATACAAAGAAGTATGGAGTGAGATGAGGATAATGTTACAAGAAAGAGAAGAATAGATGTGTTAACTGTGGATGAGGTTATGAGGACAATATTATGTATTTGCGTTTCCTGAAAAGGTGTGTTTTAAGTGAATTTTAAAAGTCTGGAGGCTCAAGGAGAGACTAGCAGGGTGAGGCAGAGAATTCCATAGTGTGGGAGTAGCCCTAATGACGTTTTGTATATGGGAATGTGGGTCTAGAGAGAAAAGGCACAGGTTATGGTCAGAGCAAAGGACTGGTTGGGGATGTGCGTTGCCACAAGCATTGAAATACAGAGTGTTAGAATTTAGTGTTGTTTCGTGTCTTGCAGTTCAAAACCAGGATTTTGAATGGATTTAGATGGAACAGGCAGAGGGGACTTGTATTAGTAGCGTGTTGAGTGCAGAAGATGATGAATTTTTAAGAGATATCTAGCAGATTGGAGAGAGGACACCTAGGAAATAAGAAGGCCAGTTAAGAGAGGGTATGATGATGATGAGGGCATGATTTAGAAATCTGGTTGTATCTTGTGTTAAAAATAGAAAGTAATAGATATGTAAGATGAATCTGAGATGAAAGCAGTGGGATTTGGCAAGGGCTTGAATGTGGGAAATAAAAGAGAGGACAGAGTCAAAGATGACTCCAAGGCAGAGAGTGAGGGGATGGAAGTTATAGAGGAGCCATTCAAAGTGATAATCATTTCAGGGGGGGTGGACAAGGAAAGAAGAGAAGTCCTGTATTGGATAGACTAAGTTTTAGTGAGTGCAGTGTCTTTTAAGTAATTCAAGTAGGGAATCCAGACTGTAGAGCAGGATACAATGGGAGGAGAAAGTGAGAAAGGTTGTCAGCTTCATGTACACGTCTCACAAGAGCTTTGAGACAAAGGGGATTAGAGAGATAAGATGGTAGTTAGAGACAGAGAAGTGGACAAGAGAGAGATGTTTTCTTTAAAGATGGGTGTAATCAAACCATCTTTTAAGGCATCTAGAAATGTGACAGTGGGTTAAAACAGGTTTGAAGATGGAGGTTAGTGCTGGAGTAAGCTCAGAGGAAAGGGAGTGAGAAAGTTGTGAAGGGTTAGGATCAAAAGGGCGGGTGGTGGGCTTGGTGAGAAGAGGAAAGCAGTAACCTTCTCTTCTGTTACAGGTGAGAATGTGCTGAGGGTACTGGTGGAAGCAGAAGGTTTGGTAAGAGAGGGAGGAGGTGGTATCACATCTAATAGAGTCTAACTTATATTTAAAATACATGGCAATATATTGGGCATTGAAATCAGTGTAGGCAGTTGGGTTGGGCAGAGAATGGAGTTGAAGATATTGAAGCTTTGTTTAGGGCTAGAGGAGAAAGAGTTGAGTGAGGTGAAGTAAGCTTGTTTGGCAAGGGAGAATGCAAAGCAGTATTTGTGCAGCACACATTTATGAGTAAGTTAATGAAGTTTAGGTTTCTGCATGTGCAGGAGGGTTTATGTGGTGTGAAAGGGGGGTTAGGCTGCTGGTTAACATGTGTTAGTCAAAGAGAGGGGAGGAGGGGTGTTAGAGGCTTATAGCGGATGTGTGAATACTAGATCTAGAGAATTATCATCTTGCCGAGAGGAAGAGTAGGTCCACTGGGTGAGACCAAAAGCAGAAGTTAAGATGTAGAGCTTGGAAGCAGAGGAGGTTTCAGGGACATAAATTGGTATATTGAAGTCACCAACGATTAGAGTGGGAATAGCAGATGAGAGAAAGTAGGGGAGCCATGCAGATATGTGAACAAGAAATTGGAGAGGAGAACTGGGGAAGGGGAGGGTGATTAATGACAGCAACCTGCAATGACAATGGAGAAAAGAGGTGGATTGATTGGACTTCAGAGGAGGAAAATGAGAGAGGGGGATAGGAGGTAATTCCCACAGGGTTCACAGTTTACGGATATAAATACCCTCACATTGAAACAGACAGTCTGTACTTCATCCTTTTAGTCATTGTTTCATTGTAAATACAACACACTGGAGTACAAAGCAAAAACAACAAAACTTGTGTCATTGTCCAAATACTTATGGACTACACAAAAGCATTATGATATGTGGCATTTGTACTTCATAATGCTTTTGTTTGATACAATGCTTATGTGAGATTATAACTAGAAATTAGTTTATTCCATGAAAATTCCTTGCTTGATAATTTTGTATAGTAAGCCTTGACAGGCATAAGATTATGGGGTAGATTTAAAGGCAGCTGTTAAGCTAAAAAAACACTAACGGGTGTGTTAACGTGTATGAAGCTATACAAAGGGCCATGTAATGTGCTAATGGCAGTTCATCCAGTATGACGTCCACTACACTAACCTGTGTTTTGGCCAATGTTAAAAAAAAAAAAAAAAAAAGCAAAAAAAAAAAAGCTCCATTTTGCCATTTAAAGCACTGCGTTAGCTGAAAAAATCTGATAAGGGACTCACCGCACAAAACTCAAGACCCAGTTTTGTTGGCAGTAAAGTCCCTTATCAGATCTTTTGCCAGCTAACACAGCTGTTAACCGGCAAAAAAAAAACAATGTCCACAGTGGATGTATTGATATGGGGCCCTAAGCCCCACATCAATACATCAAAAGTGCCTAAAACCCATCCAAAGTTAGTAGGATTAACCATATGAGTGCCGGTGGAGTATAATTACCCTGTCAGCATTCATAGGGTTAACCCGACTATGTAAAGAAACACCGCGTTAACACTTACCATTAATACTGATGTCCAGCGGAGTCTTCATTTTGCTGGTCCTTCTCTTCTGTCTTCTCATCCTTCTGTCTTCTTTCGAGCGGCTGTTCTTGAACATGATTGGCTGGGTGTAAAGTACATCCCAGCCAATGGCAGTGAGGGCAATTGAAGTGAGCCTGCCATATATAAAGGCAGGCTCACGTCAAATGCCCTCAGTGTGTTATGGGCATTGGCCCGTACACAGCTGAATGGGCGTGTCGTGGGAAATTTGTGCCTCCACTGTCGGCGCCCTTGCAGCCGCGACAAGCGGCGGAGACATGAATCTCTAAGCTAAGTGTCATACTGGGCATTAAGGAATAGCATTGATTTATGTATATGTGGATCATTTTATTTCTTGGCATTTGTATTCTTTGGGGCATTAAATGGAGGCATATATGAGTATCTTTGGGGAGCACTACTATTGAACCCTTTGAGTGCCAGTGAGGTATGCAACGCATTGCTTTGCAATGCGTTGCGTACCCGACTGTCATTCAAAGGGTTCTGGAATGTATTAGTTCGTGCTTGGTAATACTTGGTTTCTTTTCTTTTACAGGGAGAAGACGGAAGACTGAAGAGAAGGCGGAAGAAAGAAGAGAAGACAGAAGGACAGTGGATGACAGATAAGTGTATCATGGATCAGCTAACGATCGGTGCTTGGCAGTATGTCAAGCACCGATAGATAATTGTTTTCACTGTTCAGTTCCCAATATCTCTGCTTTTAGCGGCGTTTTGAGAACTAAACGCACAAAACGGACATTCAGCCACAATACTGTTTTTGTGGCTTAACGTCCTTTGGAGTTCTAGCTGGTAGGGCCTTTAAATACCGCGTTAAACATGATAAACAGCCGGTATTCACTTTGGCCCTACTGGCTATGTTAACTCCTACCATTAAATCTAGCTCTATGAGTCTCCGCGCATACCTCCAATCGAAAAAGTCCTAATTATTATAGACAGGGTATTATTAATGTGTGGTATATTCCCTCCATATATCTCCAGGTAGGAATAAACCATACAAAAAAGACAACACAGAAATCAAAAAATCCAAACCAGATCTCAACAGCACAACAAGCACATTGAGTAATTATTATGGTGATAGTACGTATACACCAACATGCAAAGTGAGTGATTTCCTCAACACCTTATCAAGTCCTTTTTAATGTAAAAGATCATGCATGTACTTAATTGCTGTATTCATAAATGAAGGCCTTCTTCTGGAAAGTCACGTTAATCTTCATTTGAATATCAATTCTCAAAATATATGAAAAACACAGAGAAAAGAAAGATCATAGGGTAATAGTTCTCTCTGCTAAAAACTCTCACGCTACAAATCCTACTTACAGGGCGTCAATCAACAGCGAGCATGTAGGATCACTTTCAAACGGGAACTCCAATTCATCCGATGTCCAACAAAATTGTTTTATTCTGGTTTGGTTGGTACGTTGCAGGATAGGATTAAACTTATTGATTCCAGTCTTGACAGACAGTTTGGAATTCTCTAGACTACCTTCTTTCTGGAAATGTATGTTTTATATGGTTAATTTGTGATTATGGGGCAGGGTTTCTAAACAGTGTTTATTTAATTTTGTTTACTGCATTGAAAACAGAAGTTGTAAATCCACTAATGTCTTGTTACCAATCTGCATCCTGTGGTAGTAACATAGGTACGTACACCTATTCATATTGAGTATCAAGTTACTTGGGAGATACGTGCCATTCACACTGCACCCTTTCTTTGTTTGTTATGAAAAATGGGTGTGAGATCTGTGCTATATAGTTTGGTTTTAATGGAAACTTTTCATTTAGTAATTTAGACTGTCTACTTTCAGAAAATATATACTTAAACATGTATATTGAGATTAGGGCCATCTAACCATGTAATCAAAGCAATGTTGATTTTAATATGATAAAGTTGAAAATACCCTTTTGTGCCCCTGTTAATTTGGGGTGTGTGTGCAGGCAATGCATATTCATCAAGCTATACATAGTTTTTATCAGTTTGCAGGGATTTTAATACTAACAATAGCTACAGTATTAAATTTGTTTGATGTAATAGTTTATGCGATAAGAAAAATGAATACTTATTTAAAGGGATAGTAATGTTTCTCTTCAAACGCAGCTTAGATCATTCATCATATTTAATAGTACTGCTGTCCGATGCTCTAACTATGCAAAACAGATGTGCAGTAAAATAGGGAAATATGTCTGGCCCTCCTATGTATGTTTGTATCTTTATTTATATAGCGCCATACATGTACACAGTGCTTAACAGAAGTTGAAATAGTACAAAACAAATATACAGAACACGGTTAAGAGCATTAAGCTAAAGTGTGATCATTGCATTATTTATGGGGGAAAGTGCAGCAGTGGAATCATACACTGGGAAAGGGACCCTGTCCCAAGGAGCTTACGATCTAATTAGAATTCATGATGACATACAGAGACAGTAGGAGGAGGATTGTAAGTGCAAGGCATGATGAAGGAAGTGCAGAAGGATTCTGATGTGACTATCGTGTGCAAAAGGAGGATATTGTTACTTGAGATATCTCCTTGAGCAGATGGGTTTTGAGGAGATGCTTGAAAATGATGAGTGAGGATGATTGGTGAATGGTGATAGGGAGGGCACTCTAAAGTTGAGGGGCAGAGAGTTAAAAAGCTTGTAGCCGAGAGATGGCTCAAGCTGTATAGGAAGAGTACAGTAAGAACCCTTGAGAAGACTGTAGGGGATGAGCAGAAGTGTAGCGGGAGATAAGAGCAGAAATGTAAGAGGGTGCTGAAGAACAGAGACTTACATGAAAGGAGGAGAATCTTGTAAGACATACAGTACTTTATATGTAGCCAATTTAGAGATTTCAGGAGGAGATGAGAGGGAAGGTATCTGGGAGCAAATGTGGTGATTCTTGATAACAGATTGAAGTGGAGAAATATGAGAAACAGGAAGACCAGAGATCAGAATGTTGCAGTAGTCAAGTCTAGAGATAATGAGTGCCTGAGAGAGAGAGTTTTTATAGTTCACATGCAGAGGAAAGGCTGTATTTTGGCAATATTTTTCATGAAGAAGTGATTTGTTCTGCTGACAGCTTGGATATGGGTAAGAAAGTTAATTTAGAATCAAGTATGACTCCAAGACAGCGTGCTTTACATCCTGAGTATATGGCAAAGTTGTCGATGGTGATGGAGAAAGGGGTTGTTGGATGGGTTTTAGAAGGGAACACAAACAGCTCTGTATTAGCCATATTAAGTTTAAGATGGGCGTGGGCCATCCATGATGAAATATCTGCGAGACATTGAGTGATTCAAGACTGCACAGCTGGAGTGAGATCAGGGAAAGAGAGATAGATTAGTGTATCATCTGCATACAGATGGTAATTAAAGCCAAGAGATGAGATGAAGTCTCGAAGTGAGAGGGTGTAGAGGGAAAAGAGAAGTGGTCCCAGGACTGATCCCTGAGGTTCACCTACTGAGAGGTTGTGGGGAGATGAGAAAGCATTAGCAATATAAATACTGAAAGTATGTTTAGAAAGATAGGAGGAAATCCATTCTAGAGGTGTGTCACGGATGCCAAGGATGTGCAGTCTGTCTACTAGGAGTGTGTGGTTAATAGTGTCAAAAACAGCAGATAGATCTAGTAGGATTAGTATACTGTATTGTCCTTTGTCCTTTGCTGCGTGTAGGTCATTAGTAATTTTTGTTAGGGCTGTCTCGGTGGAATAGTTGGAATGGAAAACTGACTTTAATGGGTCAAGAAGAGAGTCTGAACTGAGAAAAGAGATTAAGCGAGAGAGTACAAGGCATTCCAGGATCTACGATGCAAGCGGGAAGAGTGAAACTAAACAGTAATTTGAAAGACAGGTAGGGCTGAGTGAGGGTTTTTTGAGTGTAGGTCTGACTATTGCATGTTTGAATGAGGATGGAAAAGTTCCAGTAGAAAGAGAAGAGATAATGATATTAGTAAGGCTGGGACCAAGAGCCTTAATAAGGTGATAGGGCATGGGATCCGATGGGCAGGTAGTGGGTGGAGAAGAGGATAGTAAGAGAGATGCCTCTTCCTCTGTTTAAGGAGAGAACACACAAAGAGTTGCTCTAGGTGGTCTAGGAATCAGGGGGATAGGAGGACAGGATGTAGACAGTATGGTTTGTTGGATACACTGTACCTTATTTTTGAAAAAGTCTGCAAAGTCCTGTGGAGTGTTGGAAAAGGAGGAGCAGTTTAAGGCTGGGGGTCTGAGAAGAGAATCAAAGATTTTAAAGAGGTCAAAAATTCTGAAACCTTGGAGTACTCAGAGGGTTAAAGCATGCCATATATGCACTGCAAAGGCCCATATTTATAAAAGCAGGAGTTATTCTGGAGTAAACCAAGTGCACCATAAGAGACAAATAAAAATTCCTAAATTCCCTTGCACTTGAATATAGCTTCGCAATGCATTGGAAACCTCCCTAGCATTCAATGAGTTAAAATACTGATTTAATTTTAAGGGAGTTTTTAGGTTGTCCCCAATGGTGCAGTTGGTTTACTCCAGAATAACTAATGCTTTTATAGAAATGGGCCTTCGGGGGAGATGTATAAATAGCATTCTTAAGAATTGTCACTAAAGTTCATGACGTTGGGCCATATTTATAAAGAAGTAAAGTTTATAAAAACGTCTATCTGAGAATTTTCTGAGATTTGAGAATGTATATTTTTGCATACGCAGCTGTCACTATACTTCCATTAAGAACAGGTTATACCTGGCATTAAGATTGAATCCCTAAAACTGCCTTTATTAGTGCATTCCTGTGTAAATATATTGTGACACAATTCTTATTTGGACAAGACCATTTCTATTCCACTTTTCAAAGAAGTCAACTGACTGGAGTTAGCACTTAGCGAAAATCTCACTAAGTGCTTGATCAAAATGTTGGAGACGGCTGTTTTTTCCAGCACAGTACGTTATTTAAATGCCTGTGCTGTGAAAGTTAAAAGGTGTTTTCACCCATAGATAGTGATGAAAACACCGTAATTATCAATTCAAATGTCTGTGTTAGCCATGAAAACCCGATAAGGGATTCAAGTTATCGCTGGAAAGCTAAGACCCAGTTGTTTTTTTTTGTTTTTTTTTAAACTTGAGTCCCTTATCGGCTCTTCAAACAGCCAACGCAGAATGAAAAAAGTTAAAAGTCCTCAGTGGATGTCTAGGGCCCCATATCAATACATTCAAAGTATGAAAAATGTGTCAAATGTTGGTAGAATTAACCCTATGAGTGCCAGTGGGGTGTAAATAACCCTCCGGCATTCATAAGTTAACCAAAAAAATCCCATTAAAAGTAACACTTACCATTAATCCTGATGTCCAGCGGAGTCCTCAGCTTCCTGGTCATTTTCTGTCCTCCTTCAGTCTTCTCTTCTTCTGTCTTCAGTCTTCTATCTTCTGCTTTCTCTTCAGTCTTCTATCTTCTGCTTTCTCTTCAGTCTTCTCTTCTTCTGTCTTCAGTCTTCTATCTTCTGCTTTCTCTTCAGTCTTCTTTGCTGTAAAAAAAAAAAAAAAAAGTATTACTAAAAGGAATAAACTATACATCGTTTAACCCCTTGAGTGGCAGAGGGGTATGCAACACATTGCAAAGCAATGCGTTGCAAACCTCTCTGGGCTCAAAGGGTTAAACAATGTATTAAATGCCCAGGATTAAATCAATATGCCCCCATGAAGTGTCCGAACATAAGCCATAATAATAATAAATTGTGCGCCAATAAAATATGTAAGTAAAAAATATTTATAATAAAATTTTACTTACCTTTTTTAACTGCCTCCGCTGCTGTGTGTGGTCGCAGAGGCGGCGGCAGCGGAGACAGTGCCGTGTGCTATGGGTTCCCCTCCTCTCGAGCCAATCTGAACAGAGACTGCCTTTATATATGGGCAGTCTCTGATCCAATTCCCTCACAGCCATTGGGTGAGATGTGCACATCCCAGGCAATCAGATTTGAGTGACTGCACTTTAAACTGATTGGCTGGGATTTGCGTAAGCACATCTCATCCAATGGCTGTGCGGGAATTGGATCAGAGACTGCCTATAAATAAAGACAGTCTGTTCAAATTCCCTCAAGGGGTTAAACGATGTATAGTTTATTTCTTTAATACTTTTTCTTTATTTTTACAGCAAAGAAGAAAGAAGACTGAAGAGAAGGCAGAAGATAGATGAGAAGAATGAAGAGAAGACTGAAATGAAAACTGAAGGAGAAGGACAGTGGATGTGTCACGGTTTCCCAAAGATGTTCAGGAGTCAGTACGGTATAGTTAAATGCAAATTTATTGAAAACAGAAAAGTAGTGCACAATATATACAAAAGGAACAAACAGAGGGTAACAAGCCAGTGAGCACTGCTATCAGGAATAGTAGGCTGCCAAGCTAGACCACTCTGATAGAGACTAGGCCTCAGCCACTGGTTGTCTCGATAGGAAGCAGGAGCAGGAACAGAAACAGGAACACAGGATCTTGATCAGACGTCGCTAGAGTCCTGACTCACGCCTGCAGTCAGTATGGAGCAATAACTGACCCACGCCTGCAGTCAGTATTAGAGCTAGTCTACCAGAGCCCCAGATCCACAC